>MU223485.1:898356-938425 GCA_018584345.1 Thuja plicata
GCCTCATCCAGATAACATTCCAGTTTGTGTTTTGCATAATATATTTGTGAAAGGCGACCAGACGAACTTCGAATTAGGAGAGGAAGAGCTAGAGGCTTCAACGCTCTACCCGGACTACAAATACACTCCCATAGAAGTGTTCCTTGACGCATCAATCACTGCTCCCCGCGAGACAAAGCTTACTTCCTTTGCTTGAATCTATAATTGTTTGGGACAAATATGGTTGTTTTAAAATAGTATTTTACTTGTTATGTGGAGGCAAGAGATCCTACGACAAGCAAGAGGCCCACTATACTTTTGGCGACCTTAGTAGAAAAATACAGTATTATTTTGTGACTTTTATCGAATAAGTACAATTTATATTGTCTAGACCAGTCTTCGTTGTAAAGTGTGTTTTATTTGGCGGATAGATTAATCTTTACTCCATTTGAATAACGTTTTAAAGGAAAAGATGCTATCCTAAATATGGTAGGGTAAGCAAACTCATAATATTTGACTAGTGTCTACATTCTTAGACATCACAAATCTATATTCAATTTTTATATTATTTTTTAAATTAAATAAATAAATTAGTATTTATTTGATTATCTTTATAAATCTTCATCAATAATTTATTTTGTTCTTCTAATCTTAATTAAGTATATTAGTTTAATCAATTAATTTTAGTTTCAAGATCTTGAAACTAATCAATAAATTAATTAAGCAGATTAATCTCTTAACAAATGTTCTAATATTTAAGCCATCATTAATATTAAATAAATGACTTTGTGTTTTCAATAGTAGTTGTGTAAATTAGTAAGTGAATTCTTTTATCTCTTTGGTATTTTTTTCAAAATAGCATAATTCCTAGGAAGAAGAAGGAGGTAGTTGGGGGAAATATAATAATTCATCCCCCATCATACACATTGCTGAAAACATTACCTAAATCTTAGGATGTGGGGATGAAGGTTTTTTTTTTCAGATGAAAAGGGGGAATGTGGGCATTCTGACATACCCATTCACAATAGATCATTGCTTTGGTCGTTTAATTCAAAAAGAGAGGATAAAGTTCCGATATGTAACCCTTGGAAATTAGATATGGCCAAGCTCATAGTGTCCAATGTGTTTGTTGATACCGAATTGGTAGATGCTAGTCAGGAACTACAGGGTGGATACTACAATAATGAGAAAAGTTTATAGAACCACTCTCTTGGTCATAACTAAAGATATAGTGTAGGAATGTTTCAGATTGAGTACTCAGAAAATTGTCAATCTTGACAGAGAACAATTCTCCATCGCTATGAGAGAATGGTGATATATCAGCTAATGGAGTCTTTCAAAGAACATATTGGGGTTGGGGGATATATCAGCTAATGGAGTCTTTCAAAGGACATATTGGGGTTGGGGGATATCTCAACTAATGGTTTCTTTCAAAGGGTATATTGGGGTTGGATTCTTTCTTTTTCTAAGAAGTTATCATTGTTCAACATTATCAACCCTTGGATGATTCAAAATTTTGTGGATCCCAAAGGCCGTGTGAAAAAAATTGAAGAGTGGAAAATAGAATATTAGAATATGACTCTACAGATTATAAATCATTTGAAGGAAGACATGAGTTTCTTAGTTGAAAAGTTCAATATCTTCTTAGAGAGGGTCATTGCACTTGAAGGAAAATTTTCCAAATTTATAATTGAAGCTCGGGAAAGCACATGTAACAAATGGAAAGAATACCTATTCATTATGCTAGACATATTGCACTATCAATGGCCATCATATGTGTAGGTTTCAGAATGGGTTAATGAATATATTGAGTCGGTAATAGGCACTTCCAAGGGAGAAAATAAGATAGAAGAGCATAAAGATGTTTCACTTTAATGACATTCTGTAGTTTTCTATTTTTTGTTTGTTTTGTTATGTTTTTAATATGTTTGTCTTCTTTCAGTTGATTAGGATTAGTTAGGATTGAAACACCATAGACTGTGAATATTTGGATGCTTGTCACTTCCTATTTTAGAGGGAATGCACAATCATTCATTATAAATTAATCTCCACTAAAAGTCTAGAAGAAATATTCATTGTGCTTACTCACTAAAAGTAGAAGAAATATTGATTGTACTTACTCTTTTTGATATTAATTAAATATATCATGTTTCCTTGTCCAATCAGGATATTATATGTTTTTTGAATTCAATCTGTCTGTTATAATTGATTCAAGGATTGAATGTCACCTTTAAAAATTGTGTGTTTGGATTGCAACTCTGTGATATTGATTTTAAAAAATAGAAAGAAATTGTGAAGTGTTGTCCTGTTGATTTCTATCTAATTGGTTCCTTTGCGAGGATTAAATACAATTAGAAAAATTAATATTATAAATTCAATTTATTCACATTGAAAGGATTGGGTGATTGACGATGTTGCTTAGCCTTTGGAATATTGTCTATAAGAGATGTACCTGAAGGGTTCATCAAGATTGACTTTGTTCCTAGTTGGAAAAGGGGCTAGTCTTCATGTATTGAAAGGAGTAAGTAATGTCTAAATTTGATGTTATTTTAGTTTATTTTTGTTAAGTAGAGGTATACTTGAAGAATAATCAAATAGGATAAATTCAATAAGAGTAGTAGGGAGTTCTTGTTCCTACATTCTAAGCTTTAACACCTTAGAAATAAGGATTGTAAAAGAACTTAGGATTGAATCTCCTATAAAAATATCTAATTTAGAAGAAGATTAGAGAAAGGGTTTACCCACCCAGGTTTTTTAGAGCCTAAAGAGAAGAGGATTACAACCACACCTTGGTTGAATTCTGTCAGTTGGCCAAATCAGTTGGAGATTTCAAAGATAAATCTTGGCATTCTTATAGTACTTTCCCATTTGTTGATTTGGGAACCATCTATGGCGATCACTGTAAATGGCATTATTCAACCATATATGTTATTTGATTCAATGATAATTGGCTAAAAGGTATAGCACAATAGAAGATTGAATTCTATTTCAGCTAAAATCATTCACTTTGTTTATCGAATGCTGAAGGAGGACATGAAGTTCAAGACATTTGTGAGATTTTGAGGAAGCAACTACTAGAGAATTTGAAGAAGATCAAAAAGGATAAGTGATGCAGTGATGGACGGAGGACCCAAGGATGAATAGAAAAACCTTGTACCTAGACAAAAAAGACATCAGAATCCACAAATAACATAGAGGTAGAATAATAAACCTAAAAGTTTTATTATCTCAAACAAGAAATTACATCCAACATTTCAGGTTGTAAGGTCTTCATGGTTATAGCCATATACAAAAAAATTACACTCAAATCTGTTCAAAATATCTTTGCAAGCATTAGGCCATACACCTTCAGCCAATAACTCACAATCCTATTCTACCCAGATTTACTCGCAAATTTGCCTTAGAATTTGCTACTACATTTGCTACTTCCCCCCCTCAAATAAGAAAAAACACTTCTTTTATACAAGAGGAAACCAAGTGGTTCTCCTAAAAGATCCACAAAATCCAACACTGGAGAATCCACTGACCCAAATTTAGGTCCACACAATCCCCAATGAGAGATCCACAATAAATGTCATTACCAAAATTAACAACGCAAGTCAGCCAGCAGATCCAACCAAATAAACCCTAGTTGGTGAGATATACCATCAAGAAACAAAGCCCAGTTGGTAAAGCCACTGATAAAACAAAAACAAACACCGAGATCGGTCAGTGAAATCGATTCACCAACATCAAGTAAGTTAAGAACACCTCACTCAGTGAAATCACTGAGCACACAACCACCGCTCCAACAACAGTGACCGAGAAACCTTTATTTGAAAACTATGAGTATTTCAATGAAATTATCCAACCAAATACCAAGCTCAAAACACACATATTTTTTGTTGATATAAGATTTCCATGAACCTGAGATCCTCTTGCATCAATAAATCACAGACATTGAAATATGGTTCTTTGATAGTTCACATTTTCTTTTATCGGATGAATCACTTTCTTGGAGTTTTGAACATTAATTGATAAAAGAACATTCTTGTAGCACTTCACATTTCTAATTTTTATTGGATGTAGAAGAAGGATGAAATAGATGAATTGATTTCTGGTTACTTCAACATCTATCAAAATAAAATGCAGAAACAAGAAAGGATACAAAATAATCTTGTTGAAAAGCATGGTGATAAAATATGCTTCATGGTAGAAATAGATCAATGTTTTATGGAAGCAATGGAACCAAGGACAATGGAGATTCAACCAATGGGTTGTGAAGTAATTCTTGAACTTTTTTAATAGTATGTTGATGAAATATTGAAGAGCCCGATATATCTGAAGGCAGAAAGGTTTGAAACTTAATCTGAGAAGTATCTGAAGGTTCAGAGTGAACTAACAGAGAAATAAAGAGTCAGAAAAGTAAGGAAAATTGTTGATAACTTTGTAGAAAAGGAAGGAATTAGTAAGGAACAAATGGCAGAGTTTAGGAGGAAAGCGAAGGAGAAAGAGAAGAACAATTCATTCCAGAATGAACTAATTGATGTTTAGGAAGCATCACCTCCTCCATCTATTTCCATGTTGAGGGTCACCAGGAGTACTAAAAGAGCATCATATACACCTCATATGAAGAATACTACTTCTTTACCATAGATCTATAGATTGAAGGTTGAAAAAGTACAATTAGAACCTGTGAGGATAAGAAAGAAAAAGAGTACAGGTCCTAAGAAGAAAAGAGGAAAAGAAGATAATGATGATTCTTCGACGAACTCTGTTCAATCCAAGAAGAAGATAAGAATCCAAGGAGACACAAAAAATAAGGTGGTTACTGACCAACCTTTGGGTGTTGGTAAGAATGAAGACCTTATAGATAAAATTATGGACTTTGATTAAGCTTGTTATTTTGGTGCCAGTAAAGAAATATTACAATATACTGAATCAGGAACAACAAAAAAGGATAGAGGATGGAGTAGTTTTATATTTAAATAAGTTAATAAGAACCTTATTTGAGAGAATAGATCAGATATAAGATCATTTATATGCTAAAATAGAGGCAAGAAGATTAGTTTCATTAGATAAAGACAAGTTAATTAGAGAGACAGTCATATCCAAAATGTTCCCTGTAATTCAGAATGATTAAATGAAAATAACACTTTAGGAAGAAAATAAAATAATATTGACAAAGAGAAGGATACAAATGTTAATGGATGGTAAAAATGAAGAGATTATTACTGAAACATATGATGTGGTGAGTAAAATGTTTATTGAGATGTGGGTTGAAGAACCAAAGAAGAGAGACAAGGAAAAAGAAAAGTGAAGAGAATTATGGATTTGATGGAGCATCTATCTCTATGGCTACGGATACCAAACAATTATTTTTTATAGTTAAGGAGATAAATAATGGGTTTAAAATGATTTTACAAAATATTAAGAGAAAAAATTTGTAAAATCATTTAAAGTTTTTGATTACATTTAAAAAAAAAAAAAAATGATTATAAAGTTTAAAGATTTTATATATGATAAACAATTTTTGCATAGATATAGATAAATAGAAGGAATCTAATTATGAAAACTGTAAGAGACCTGCAATAATAAAAAATGTTAGAGCAATAATTAACCTGCAACCTCTTTTTTATAAAAAATGTACTACAAAGATATGATTAAAAAATGTTATGATAAAACTTCAACCAATAAAAATGATCTGATAGGAATATGCTGCAAAAAATTTATAATTAAACTTCAACCAATAAAAATGTTATGCTACAAATATGCTGCAAAAATGTTATAATTAAACTTCAACCAATGAATGGAACAATCAGAAACCTTTTGAAACCAAGGGAATAAGAGGAGACAATGATATGAACAGTAATGAAAGAAATGTTGCAAAGGAGACTCCTATGAAATTGTTGGACAGATAATGAAAGAAATGTAGTGCAAGGATAGTTAATGGAAGAAATGTTGCACTAAAAACAAAAGGTGAAGAGAGGGAGGAAGCAAGAAAATCTGCAAAAAAAAGGAAGGAGAGCTGGGCAGCAAGATAGCCCATGCTGGGAAGGTAAACAACAGTTGAGGCTGTGTGGAGAAAAAGAACACAACAAAACAATTACACCTGTTGTGCAAAAAAGGAGATGTTACGCTAAAAAGAATAAAGAAGTAACTATAATGCTGTGCAAAGGTAATAACAAAGGGAATGACAGGTAATGATAGGCCTGCGCAAAGGTTATGAAAGGGCTGTGCAAGGTAATAACAAAGATATGAGAAGATATAATACCAAGGAGGACAACAAAGAGAGAGCTACACATGGAGAGGAAAAGTATAGAGAGTTTCGAGAGAGTTGCGTTATGAAATGAATAAGCTGCACAAAGAAGCCACCAAAGACAGAGATAGAACAAAGACAAATATGCAACGAGAAACTGTGCAATGATATGTAAGCAAGACTAATATGAGTTGGTGGTTGTGCTATGGTTATGTATATCCAGATTGCAAGGAAAGATAATGGTTATGTTGCACACAAAGCTATGGTTACGCTGAGCTAAAACCATAGAATACCAAAATGAAAGAGCTATGCTAGAACCAACAATGTTGCGCTAAGGAACCATAAAGAAAGGAATAATGCAGCGAAACAGTCAAACAAACAATATAATGCAGCGAATGGAAAGATCAAAATGAGATATCTAATAGATATATGAAATAATAAAACTAGAGATAAATGAAGAGTTTTAACCAAATGAATCTAGAAGAGTGTGAAACCCTGCAAGAATAATGTTATGCCTACAACAAAACAAAGTGATAAGCCTGCAAAAAAGATAAATTTAAACAGAGATGAATTTAAACAAAGATTTAAATGTTAGACATAGATTTGAAAACTGATTTAATGAAAGAGATCAGAACAAGCAAACTAAAAATCCCTTGCTGTTGCCCGACAGAGGGTAAAGACAGATCTGGAAAAAACTATAGACTAGATAAATAGTAAAAACTGGGTTTGGCTGTGAACTAGCCAAACCCAAAAAAAATTCAAAAAATCTGCAACAAAGGAGTTAGATTAACACAAAAAAATGATTTCTTCTCCTCAATCGAGATATATTTCAACTATTCGTACATGCAACACTCAAAACAAGGATTAAACCAGCTCTGATACCATGTTAGAAATATAAAGTAAAATGAAAAAGATAGGGAAAGAATCCAAGAGAGTATGCAATGAAAAAGATTTAGCAAATATTGAGAGAGAGAGAGAGAGAGAGAGAGAGAGAGAGAGAGAGAGAGAGAGAGAGAGAGAGAGAGAGAGAGAGAGAGAGAGAGAGAGCACAAGTACACCAAAATGCTCCAAGAACCAAGGCAAGAACACAAGGATTTGAAAGGGGAAAAACAAGGAAAAACCCCTTGTGAACAATATGAATATGGCTCAAAGCCTAAAGAATAAGAGAAATAAGCTCATTGCAATATTACAAGAATGAGAATGAGAGAAGAGAGAAGAAATCCAACTTAGAATCCCTATGAGAACCCTAGAACCCTTATGAGGTCTGTGAAAACCATCTCTTAAGTAGAGATGAGTGGCAGAGTTTGCATGTAACTCCCATACTCTAAGAGTGCCACATTCATATTCTAGTTGTGCACCATGTTTAGGAATCCTTTTAAGGAGGAATATCTAATTTCCTTATTAAGGGAATTACAAATATGAGACAAGACCTTGGTTTATAAAATACCAAGGAAAGATTATAATTCTAATAGATTCACTGACCTAAGGAACCTCATTGTTCCTAATTTGGATGTCTTGTAGAGGAACCTTGGAGAGGCAAAAATTCAGAGAATATCTCTACCCCCACCCCAACTTATTCATCCTAAGGAAATAAATTATGTGTTGGGTGGAAAGATTCAGATCTTGCATAGCTTGACAAAGACTTGGAATGCATATTTTGATGATTTAAAGCATAATTTTTCAGATATTTTCAAGCTTATGTGAGTGTGATTTCATCACTTGTATATATGTATATGTGGACACTATAGGATTTTGGTAGAAATTTTTTTCCTTTTTGGGCCCCACCTTTTGCATTGATGTCAAATGGGGAGAAGAGGTGTGTGAAAGATGAAATGTTTCCATCAGTGATAAAGGGGGAGATTGTGTCCATCAATGCCAAAGGGGGAGATAGTTGGTAAGAGTTACATAGTAATATATGGTATTTTTACATTGATGAAAACTATATAGTTGACTCTTGATCACTTGGAATTATATGAAGGGATGTGATAGGGTGTGCCACTCTGGAGAAGCCCTCAAGAGAACATCTATAGTAACCTACTAACCTCATGAAGCTCATGAACTATGACACAGCGGTAGGTGCCGACCAATCCATGATAGCTCTAATCTTGGATGGATCGACTGCGATACCATTTCCTAATATAACATGACCAAGGCAGTGGACCTCTTACCTAAAGAAGGCACACTTTGAAAAATTGTCATATAACTAATTATCTCTCAGGTACTACAAAACCTATCTCAGGTGCTCCTTATGCTCCTACTCATTATGAGAGTATATCAAGATGTCATCTAGGAACATAATAAAAAATATGTCCAAGAATGTACGGAATACTCCATTCATAAGACTCATAAATATTGCTGGAGCATTCGTGAGGCCAAAAGGAACTACGATAAACTCATAGTGTCTGTATCTCATATGGAAAGATATCTTCTGGATATCACTCTCCACAATCTTCAATTGATGGTATCCGTATTTTAGATCAATCTTTGAGAATACACGAGACCCCTGAAGCTGATCAAATAAATCATTGATCCTAGGGAGTGGATACCGATTACTAATGGTTACTTTATTTATCTGATGGTAATCCATGCACAACCTAAGTGATCCATCCTTCTTCTTAACAAAGATGATGGGTGCTCCCCATGGTGAAACACCAGTGCTAATCTGCCCTTTCTCCAAGAGCTCCTCCAACTGGACCTTGAGCTCATCAAGCTTGTGAGTAGTCATCCTATACGGGGCTCTAGATATGGGCACAACTCCTGGAACAAGATCTATATGGAAGTCAACTACCCTAGGTGGAGGCATACCAGGTATCTCTTAGGGAAAGACATCCACAAATTCTTGTAATATAGGGAAGTCAACAAGGGAGGTTCCCTTCTCCTCTTCCTCCTCCTCTATGTCATTGATGGCAATAGAAAATAACTGACATCCCTTGCGTAGGAAACACTTAAGCTGCATGGCGGAGATCACACGAAGGGATATGGGTCTCTAGACCCCTGTAATAACCACGTGTGAACCTAATCCATCTACACATTTGACCCTCTTCTATCTACAATTCACCTTCGCGTTGTGGCCGCAAAGCTAGTCCATGCCAAGGACTACATCATAAGAACTAAGAGGGGTTATACATAAATCAATCATGGAGGTCATGTCTCCTATCTACAAATGACAATCTCTAACTATGGAATAAACTGATACCCTAGCACCAGATGCTAACTCCACTTCCCATTTTACCTCCTGTCTAGCTTCCACTAGCCCACATCACTCCACTACAAATGAGAAAATAAAAGAATCAGTAGCTCCTGAATCAAAAATAATTGTGATGGTACTACCTTGAGTCATACCTATTGCCTCGATCACTATGGCCTGATGCTCGGCTTGGTGGTTATCAACCACAGCAAACACTCTGTGGGACTTACCCAAATCCCCAACCATGGCCTCACATGCGGCAGAACAAAAACCTCCTCTCTGGGGAGAGTCCCTAGAAAAATTTCCTATGCCTCCACAAGTGAAACAAGGCCCTCGGGACTGCATGTGTATGCCCTACGATTTGGTGTGCTGCGATCCCCCTATCCTACTAGAACTACTAAAAACACCTTGAGAGGCCTGCTGAGTCATTGCTATAGGTGTGAATGGTGCCTATGACCTTTGATCTGGGATAGGGCCCTGTGCCTGCCACTGCTTGGGCCTAAATCCATTTTGTCCCTATACCGGCCTAGTCCTCTAACTCTGTTGAGTCTGCTGTGGCTAAGCCTATGGGGATCTCAAGTTCCTTGACGAGTGCCTTTGATTCCTCTTCCATGGGGTCTCTGATATCCTATACTCTAAGGTGAAAATTTTTGGTTCTGTGACCGAGCACATGAATCATGTCCTTTTCCTGACACCTCCTCTGCAAATCAAGGCCTTCTTTATGGCCTCTCACAGGTCCACTGGTGCTACCATGCGCACTGGTCCAAAAATAGAAGCATTCAACCCCTTAACAAAGTGGTTGACATAGAGCTTCTTGTCCCTCAAGTACTCTACATAGGGTAGAAGCTTAAGAAATTTGCTCTTGTATTGAGCAACAGATAAGCCCCTCTACTAAAAATCATGAAACTTGTCTATACGGTGCTACTTGTAGTGCTCTGATAGGTACCGGTCCCTGAATTTTTCCAAAAAAGATTCCCAGGTGAGGGTGTCAACATCCAGGTTACTTTTGAACACTTCCTAATGCCACCATAGTGAGGCTCCTCCCCTCAATTTGAGGATGACCAATCGAGATCAGACATTCCTCTCATGTGCATGCAAACCAAAGCATCTCTCTAAACTCAGTAACCCTTCTTCTGCCTCAATTATGTCTATGGGTCTTGAAAAGGGTGGTGGTCTGAGGTGGAGCAAGTCCTTAATCTGGTCTCCAACATCCTCTAGTGCCCATCTACCTGCCTATGGTACAATCACTGGGGGTGGACCTTCCATGTGAACAGATTCTCCCTCCTAATCTACTGCTCCTTGATACGTCGAGGAAGAGAGATCCTACTCCATGCACAAGCCACTCCCCCAGGCCCTTCTATCTGATCCCTTGGTGGCAATCTATCCATAAGAATGCTGGCCAGATTCTATAGAGCATTCAGTACCTCCTAGTTTAGATTTGGTGGTGAAACAGGTGGTGGTTGCTTCTTCACTCTTTCTTCTGACCTAGCGCCCTCTACATCTCGCTTATCATGAGATGGTGCTAAATGGGTACGACCTTGACCTCTCCCGCATCAGCGAGCCTGTCGAGTGATGGGAGGCATCCTACAAGTTAAAGCAAGGTTTAAAGGTTAATAAGGTTAATCACAATGGATCTAAGGTCCCAAGGTTGAAACATTCTCTGATACGAAAATGTCATGCCAAAAATTGCATGATAAAATACAACATTGTTTTTTTGAAAATGGGTCATTAAAAGGGTTGGTGGTCAAATGTCGCTGTTAGGGTTGAGGGGAATCATGACACGAGTCAATGTCCCTCATCCTTTGGGTTAGTAGGGTAAAAGTACTAACCAACTTCTATGTTTTCTAGAGTTGAATAATAAATTGATACTAACTCTCCTAACATGATGGTTTTAACCCTAAGTCAAGATTTAGACCTATGTGTTAAACTAGATTCATCGTAACATTATGTTTACATTGATAAATACACTAGCCACATGTATTGACCATGTAAACATAACATTAGTTAACTGAATTCAATTCATAACTTACCATAAATGCTCTAGCTCATCTGATTACTTAATAACCCGAGAAGATTCTAACTTGTAAAACTTAATCAAACTAATCTAATGAATTTTACCTTATAAATAAAACTAAAGTGATCTTATCCCTTACAAACAATTGTGTAACAACTGCCTTCTATAAGGATAGGCTGATTCAATAAACTTTAATAAAAAAATCTCTAATTAAAATTTAATCAATTAATATTGTTTAATCTTCGAAATAAACTATTCCTTAAATCTCAATTCTCTATTTAAAATTATAATTTTAACAATCCCTTTAATAGAGTAAGATATTGATAAATAAACTTTAATAATTAACTCTAATTAATTTTAATTAATTAATGTTCCTTAGTAGGCTAAAAACTATCCCTTAATTTAATTCACTATTTAAAGTTATGGTTAAAACATTTACCATTAATAATAATAAATTAACCTTAATAAATAAACTCTAATAGAGTTTACGTAATTAAAAATGTGAGATGAAATAATCCAATCTTAATTAATAACTCTAATAAAGTTTACTTAATAAATATTCCTTATTAAACTAAATAAACTTTTCCTTAAGTCTAACTCTTGAACAAAATAATGATTTAAAACAAACCCCACTAGAAAAATATCCGAGAAGAAGAAATAAAATAATAAGCCCAAACATTAAAGATTAAATCACTAAGTTAACAAACTTAATGTGCTACAAATTTTGGAGTCCCTAGCCCTAATTTTAAATTAGGGTTAGGGATCTACATAAGGGAGTTAATAGATGGACATTTCTCTTTTGTCTCCCTTTCTTATTTTTCCTTGACAGTGCCCTAACCCTAGGGTTTGAATTTTTGAGATATCTTGTGTTTGCAGGTCTAGTTAAGGGAGGAGGCAGCCATGGATGGGATCAAGAAGAAGATCTACATAAATATACAAATATAGATTTATATACATGAAGTCTATATACATATATTTTTGCATATTTATGAATGTGTTTTAAAGCGGTTTGTAGGGGCTCTGATGACTGCGTAAGGGGTTTTTAATGCTATCCGGCCACGTGCAGGAAAATAGTGGAGGAGGCAGTAATGGGGGGTTAGGGTGGGCTAGGCTCCCACCCCACCTGTGGTGGCGCAGCCACCCATGACCTAAGTCATGGTGGCGGCGACCACCACAGGTGGGTGGGGAGCCGTGACTCACCCTCCCTTGCTGTCACACAAAGTGATATCTACCGTGGGGTGTGAGTTGGGCTACGCCCAACCCCACCCCCATATTTGTATATTTTACTTTTTTTTTGTTTATATATATATGTGTGTGTGTGTGTGTGTGTGTGTGTGTGTGTGTGTGTGTGTGTGTGTGTGTGTGTGTGTGTAAATCTGGACAAACTTAAAGGGAATCCATATGTCTACATGAGAGAGGTAAAAAATAATTCTAAATGTGTTTGTTTATGTAGGTATATTTTACACAAAATGTCTATTTTTTAATAATGCATGCAGTAAATAAGACTATTCTAAACTAATTAGTAGCACTCTATGAAGCATATATTCAATCTGTTATGTAGCATTTTAAGTATTAAGTAATTTTGTAGCGTAAGACATTGCATAATTATAAGATTTACTTTCTTAGATCCAGATGAAAATAAAAAGGTTACAACATGTAACATAGATTACTCGGATAGTATGGGGGAGCTAGCGGATTTTATTGCTTCCACAGGCCTTCTTGATCTTACTCTGAAGGGGGACCCTTTCACTTGGTCCAATAATAGGAAAGGTTCTCACCTCATCCAGGTGAGGCTTGATCGGGTCCTTGCCACTTCCTCTTGGAATCTCTGCCTGAACTCCACCTTGTCAGCCCTCCCTAGAACTACCTCTGATCACAAACCCCTTCTTCTCTGCTGGTTTGACTCTCCTAAGGTCAGCCCGACGCCCTTCAGATTTGAAATTATGTGGTGCTCTCACCCCTCCTTTAGGGAGCAGGTGATTTTTTGGTGGAAGACTAATATTAGGGATACTGCCATGTTTAGGATTGCTCAAAAACTGGAAATTATCAGGAAGGAGGTCAAAGGGTGGAGAAAACATAACTTCGATGATTTCCGCAAGGAGAAAACTGATCTCTCGGAAACCCTTGTTTCCCTACAGGCTCAACTTGCATCCGAAAGCTTCTTGCCTCAGATCTAGGGGGAGGAGGAGAGGACTAGACACAAGTGGCAGGAAACCTTGAAAAGAGAAGAAATTTATTGGAAGCAAAGATCCAGAATTCAATGGCTTGCTGAAGGGGAAAGGAACACGACCTTTTTCCATAGGTCTACTAGCATCCATAAGAAGAGAAATACCATCTCCTCTCTCCTGGATGAGGGTGGGAATGAAGTCAAGGAAAAGGACAAAATTAACCAGGTTGCGGTTCATTACTTTATGGACCTGTATTCAGAAAGGGGTCCTGTCTGCCCAGACCACATCCAAAACCAACTCCTAGATCACATCCAAAGCGCTATTACCCTAGGAGATAATGACATGCTCACGAAGCAGGTTTTAGATGAAGAGGTTAAGAAGGCAGTTTTTGCTATGGGAGCTTACAAAGCCCCTGGACCGGACGGGTTTCCCCCTACTTTCTTTGAGGAGTACTGGGAGATTGTGGGAAATGATGTTACTAGAGTTGCTAAAGACTTCTTTAGGACTGGGCGTCTTCTTAGACACCATAATCAAACTTACATTGTGCTTGTCCCTAAGAATGACAACCCTACTTCTATGATGGATTTTAGACCCATTAGCCTCTGTAATACCTTCTACAAGATCCTCACCAAGATCTTGATTGGCAGAATCAAGCCTCTCCTTGACAATATTATCAACAACACCTAGAAAGGTTTTGTACCAGGTAGATAGATACTAGACGTGGCCATTGCCACTCATGAAATTATCCACTCGATGGACAAAAGAAAATCCCCAGGTATGGCCTTTAAACTAGATATTTCCAAAGCTTATGACAAAGTTAATTGGTCCCTTCTGCTCAAAATTCTTGCTAAAATGGGCTTCAATGAAAAGATTATCCAAATTATAAAAGAATGTACCCAAACTGTTAGTTTTTCTATCCTAACTAATGGATCCCCGGGTGGACATTTTACCCCTAAGAAAGGTCTTAGACAGGGAGACCCCCTCTCTCCTTACCTCTTTATAATGGTGGCTGATGTTCTTAGCAGGACTATGGGTATGCTATCCGCTACGGGAAAGATAAATGGCATCAAACCTGCTTCCACTCACCCTAAAGTGGTGTTGGAACAGTTTGTGGATGACACTTTCCTTTTCGAGTATTCTTCTGTTATTGAGGCTAGGCAATGGAAACAAACTTTGGATTGTTATGCTTGGGCTTCGGGTCAATGTATTAACTATCAAAAAAGCCGGCTATTATTCTTCAATACTCCAATGGAAGTACAAAATAAGGTGCTACGAATTTTGAGATGCTTGGCAACCTCGTTCCCTTCTACTTACCTTGGCCTTCCCCTCATGGTCAAAGAGTATCCCTTGAATTATGGAACTCTATCTTGGAAAGAACCCAGAGGAAACTTGCTAGATGGAAAGGAAGGATTTTAAGCAATGCTGGCAAACTTCAATTGGTTGCTTCTACCCTCCAGGGGATCCCAGTCTACTTCCTATCCCTCTTCAAAATCAGAAGCAATATGGCCGAAAAATTGGAAAAAATTCAGAGAACCTTTCTGTGGGTAGGGACTGAAGAAAAAAAGAGGATTTCACTTGTCAATTGGGACACTGTCTACCTCCCGAAAAGATTGGGAGGTCTTGGCCTCAGAAAAATTGGTATGATGAACAAGGCCCTTACTACTAAGGTGGCTTGGAAGCTCATTGAGGGAAAAGTGGAGTGGTGCAGAATAATGGAAACCAAATATCTTCAATGCCACCCCTACAGAACAATGTTCCATAACAGTGACCACCCTAGTGGTTCCAAACTCTGGGTAAACATCTGCAAGTGTAAGCCCCTCCTAGCTAGAGGAGCTTTTTGGCAAATTGGCAATGGTAGGTCCATTAGATTCTGGAACGACCATTGGATCATGAACCAACCTCAGCTAGGTCATAAATTCAAACCAATTATGGATATCCTTCGACCTACCCTGGGCCATAGAGCTTACAACTACATAAATGGAAGAGTTTGGACTAATATACCCAATCAATTAAGGGACAGACCGGATCTGCAATGCTTAGCAAAGGAGCTTATGGACATCCTGACTAGTATCAGAATTTTTGAGGTTGATGATTCTATTATTTGGACCCCCACCCAGACTAATGCTTTCACAGTTAGTTCGGCTTATAACCTGCTTCTTAAGGAAGAAAGAAACCCAGGGTACTGGAAGAAGGTGTGGATCCCCCAACTCATGCCTAAAATAAAATTTTTTTGGTGGACCCTATTGCACGGTAAGATCCTAACCCAAGATAATCTTACTAAAAGAGGCTTCTCAATGGCAAATAGATGTGTCCTTTGTGAGAAGGTGGAAGAGACAGTTAATCACCTCTTCATCCACTGTGACTATGCTACCAGCATGTGGCAAGGAATTTATGATAGGTTGGGTATCTCGTGGGTCCTAGGTGGTGAGGTGCACCAATTCGTTAAATGGAGATCCCCCTCAAACCACCCTCTGCTCCAACTCCTCTGGCGTATGCTTCCCCTGCACATATGCTAGTCCATCTGGGAAGAAAGGAACAACAAGATATTCAAGGAGACAGGCATCCAGCCTGAAACCTGTCTCCATATCAGAACTAAGCTTTTGAGTGAAAATGTCAAGATGGCTAAATGGAAGCGACCATCTAGCTCTACTGCTACCTGGGAAGCTATGATAGCGGAACGCTGGAACCTCCTGAGTGGGTTCTCCAGGTTTGACAACACTAAAATGACTGCTAGAAAAGACACCAAATGGACTATCCCTCCTAGAGGCAGGATAAAATTAAAATTTGACGGTGCATTTAACAATCTTGGGCACGGTGGGGGAGGAGTGCTGAGAGACCACCATGGCACTTGCCTTCTAGCTTATGTGGGACCAATAAATAACTATACTGTCACCTAGGCGGAAGGGATTGCCCTTCTCTGGAGGATTAAACTTGAAAAATAGATGAACGTTAGACAGCTAGAAATCGAGGGTGATTCCAAAGTAATAATAGAGGCAGTTAAGAGTGGTGCTGGTGCAGGGTGGCAGACTAGACCCATTATTTTGGAGATCTGTGAGCTTCTTGAGAGCTTCCAACATATATCTATAGGCCATACCTACAGAGAGGGAAACTCGGTTGCTGACTCATTGGCGACAATAGGTCTAAAACAAACCAAGCTTAATAGTTGGATGTTAGTTGGTGATTTACCTCTGATGACTCAGCATATCATCGAGGAAGAAATGAATACAATTTTCTAATGTGCCAGGCTGGAATTTTTATTACGAATCCCTCCTCGATCATGTGTTGGCGTATTTGAGTTACCTTTGTGATTATGAAAGACAAAACTCAAAGCCCCATAAAGTTCAATAATTACCTTTTGTTCATGTGGAGTGATCGTTGTCAGTGTAAAAAGGCATTTTTGGCGATTAATGATAGTAATTCTATTATTACTATTTATGTTACCCAGGGATCTATTAGATTTGTCAGTACAGAGCCCGATCTCCAAAATCCCCAAAACTAGCATGGTATGTATAATCTTTTTTTGAAATGGATTTGTTAAAAAGAGTGGTTTTATATGGTATGCAACTACGGTCGGCTCTCAGAACCCAAAGATATTTTGACAATTGAAGACCAGACCTCTGATATGGGGGTAATGTTCTCCATATAAAACCTGATAATATTGATGAAGCCTTTACTTTTGATCCGCTGGTCACCCACTATTGCAAGGAAACTGGAATTTGGGGTTTCATGGAATGTATGAAAGGCGGCCATGACGAGAGAATATCTAAATAGTTTGTTTCCTCCTGGAACAACAAAATTGTCTCAGTGGGAGGCATTGACTTTCATCTCAATGAGGAGGTCATCGCCGAGGCTACATGGCTCCCTATGGTGGGGAGAAAGTACAAAAAGACTAGTCAGACTACCGACCCTACTAGCCTAAAACAATTTTTCAAAGAAGGGGAGCTGCCGGTCAGGAAACAGGGGGGTTTCAACAGAGAAGAGCTACCGAAATTTTGGCCAAAAATTTGTCTCATTATCATGAAGTATTTCACGCTTGAAGGTAAGTTCACGGTGTTTTAAAACTACCACTTACCTTTCCTGAATCATATTAGGAACAACGATTTAATTTCCATACCGTTTTATCTTTTGCACTCTATTGAAAGCAATATCCTTGATATTAAAAGAAACCTGGACAGAGCTATCCTCCACCAAGGCCTCCTCCTCTATCTTTTCCAGTTTCATAAAGCCATATTCTCGGCACCCCAACCCCCTCTAATTATTTAGATGATGCCCCAGGAAACGCCCGCTGATAAAGCTGAAAAGACCTCCAATTCCTCCTCCCGGTCCATCTGTATCACCCAAGGGCCGGTGAAGTCTAAGAAAAAAACTCGTAAAAAAAGTATTAAGATCCCCACCCATAAGAAGGAGGGCCACGAGGATTCTTATGTTTCAGACTCTGTGGATTACATTGAAGGGCAAGGGGCTGACAACACACCTGAGATGGATTGCAAGCCCAAAAAATAGAAAATTATGGAAACCCAGGTCAATTTGGAGGTGGACCTAAGTGGTTCTGGCCATAGGAGGTCTAATAGAATTGCCAAGGAACAATGCAAAATCAAGATGCTGGAGACGGACTCCAAAGAGCTCTCCCTGTCGAAAAATGCCTCCCACTCCACAAATTCTAGAAATGTTTCCTCGGAAGGCTATATGAGACCGACTAGTAATACTCCCCTGACCAACCCCCAGAGAGCTATGAATCCTACCCCACCCCAGATCCCCCACTGTGATCCCCAGGTTAAACCCCTCTCCTCTGGAATGGAGGAAAAATACAATTTCACAGGCACCCTTAAAAGAAAGTTTGTGAGTATTGACAAAGAAATTGCAGAGATCAAAAAGGGTATGCAGGACCTGATGAACCACTGCATGAGGACCAACAAATTTGCATTGAAGGTGATGCATGCCTCGGTGACGACCCTCTGTAATGTGCAGGAGAAGCTCGCGGATGAAAAACTGGAAGCGAATGTAGATAACAAAGATCTGTTCCTGTTCCTCCAGGAGAAGTGGGCGAGAACCCTGCTATCTAAATAGCTGGGAGAGAAGATTTAATGTTGCTCCTATGGTTCGGGTTTTTTTGCGTGGGCTTGTCCCTCGGTTCCCCTACTCTATTTTTGGGGTTAACGTTAAGTTTATCATTTTGGTTTGGTTGAGCCATGCATGGCTTAGTGACAATTTTTTTGATGCTACTATTGATAGCAATTACTCTGGTTTTATCAGTTTGAGTAGAACTGTTACTTTTGTTTTTGATAGAGGCAGAACTTTTAATGTTTGTGATATCCTGCTAAACTACTGTAAGCTTCGACTAGTCCCATTAATATGCTATTAATGTGCTACTAGTCCTTTGTTCCATGGGCCAACACTCTCTTGTTTCTTTTTCTATCAAAAACATATAGATTTCTCTTGTAAGCATTTATTAGACAAGGTTTACATAACATGAATGAAAATAAGATTCATGCAAGTGAGCATGTGCAACAATCAATAACTATGTAATAGCAAACTTTCCATTAAGTAAATATTATCTCACAAGAGTTTCTATAAAATTTTTGTTGCAAATATGGAAATAGAGATATCTTTTAGAAAAAAATTCAATAACATAAATAAAAGTTCTCTCTTAGGATAAAGAAGATCTTAATCATATTATAATAAATCTAATCTTAGAGATTCAATTAAGGGAAATATTTCCTTCTTAAAAAAAATGTTACAATTAAATACAATATAAAATAGGGACAAATTTTCTATAAATAATCTTAAGACAGAATTAAACTCTCAACTAGAATAAGGAGACATACTTTATACTTTACTCCTTCACATCCTACTAATAACCATCAAACTTATTTGATGCCTTTGTACAAAATTTTAACATTCTACAAATTAACATTTATACAAGTATCAAACCCTAAGTCTTAGGATAATATTAAATTTCACAAATTTCCTTTTATAACCAACTGAATATTCTTCCAATTCCAACTTTCAACATAAAACCCCCCAAGTAATCTGCAAATTCAATTTAAGGAATAAACCATAGGAGCTCACCTCCCATCCTAGGGCTCTTGAGGCCACCCTCGAGCTAGGGGAAACAAGAAGGGGCAGTGTGATTATCAAGAAAACACCATAAAAATAGCTCAAGAAAACATCACAAACTCCCAACCAAGTTTAGGCACAGTTGGGCCTAAAATGGACTCAATTTAGTGGTGAAAGTGGAAACACTCATGAAGGAGAATTCCAAGATAATTGCATCAAATTGGCAAATATATAAACATGCCTTCCCAAAGCTTTATACTTCAACCAAAGAGCTCCAACACAAAACCAAATTCCCTTATCACCCCAATAAAAATAATCACAAGATAGCATTGGCACATGGAGCCCATACATCCATGATACATCCCTCTTCTTTCCAAGAAGATACTCTACACTATCATGGTTTCCCAACTATGCCCTTCACCCACAATTGACCTTTTTCTACCTCCCAAAGGGAAAAAAAAATATGCCTATTCACTCCCATGACAAACATCAACAAAATAACAAAGAAAAGAACAAGGAAACAAATGTCTTTACCCAACATCCTAGGTCATCGAAAATTGATCAACATGAAATCTTGAATTTAAGTAATTTACAAAAAGAAAACCAAACAAACATGTATAAAAGAAAAAAAAACCGCACTAGGACATAGATGTACCAACCTTTCTCCTAAAAATGGATGAAGTATTTGAGATGATCCTTCATTTTTATAGCTCTCCTCCTCTTCCCTTGTCCAAACTAGCCAATTCCTCCAAACAAAATCTACAAGTCTCCAAAAATGGAGAGTCAAAAAAAGCAGCGCCCACTCTCCTCTCCTTCCTCCCTAAAAGGCTTCCTCCCAACTCCACCTCTTTCCCAACCAAGAAATAGAGACATGTGTCTTTCCCTTTACCATTTTTCCCACTTCATGCATGGAAGGGACTCCACTAACTTGAAGGGAGTGAAGACCTTTCCCTTTCCCCAAATTTCATCACTATCCTAGAAAGGCGATTAAGAAGGCCCAAAAAAATGATTTTGACACTAAAAACAATGAAAAACAACCCCAAACCCATATTAATAGTAAAGAAATAGTCAATATTAACTCTAACTACATCAAAAGACTTATTTTAACCCTTCAAAAACCCCCCATATAGTTTACATTTGAATTTCAAAAATAGTACTCATAACTTGGGTTTTCAAGGCAAGCTTACCTCACATAGTAACACTACAAACTAACCTAGGGTAAAACTCATCTTAAAATTCCACATGGGCATGCCATCAAACAACGCATGTGTCATTTGAAACTACATAAGCACTTCACATTTACAAAATGGCATGTTTAAAAAGAAACTAGCAAAATTAAAAGGAAATACAGTTATAATCATGCAATTCACATTTACAACATATATAACATTTACAATAAGGTTGTTTCCATTTCTAGGGCTAACCTTGGCTTCATAAGGATATCCAAAATTAGCCCAATCTTGATTCCCTTATTTGAAACCATGGTCTATCCACCTGCAAACTCAAAAAAAGCATCAGTAGTCCAAGAAAGGAAGCACATAATCATGATATTACACATTATACTATATTCCTTTAACCAAAATTAGATACATCACTATTTAGAACCAGATCAATCATGAACGTATAACTTATAATTACCTAACATACTAATATGAAACATTTACATGACATGACCAAATTGAAAATTCAAAATAAAATGGAGGTAGTTAAATACTGTCGACAAAATCTGAGAATCATATATATAATAATACCTTTAAGCATCATCAAAATGGAGTCATCATATGATATCTATACTATAAAAGATCCAATATGAAATGTATCAAAACAAAGTATCATAACAATGTATCATCCAAATAATTATGATATAATAGTATCAACTCTGAAATGGATGGTCAGGGTAGGACCTCACATTTACGCAGGAAAACCAGTAAATTGACACATAAAAACTCCTCAATTCTTCATTAAACCTCATAATTAAATTTTTGAATGCCCATATAGGTGTGGAAAAATAATTTTCCCACAAAAATAACTGGCCTAATTAATATTCAAATTAGTTCCCATTGAGAAATAAAATTTTCCAAAAACTTGCATTGTTTCAACTTAGCAACTTTACAATTTTGCACTTTTGTGACAACTTTTAACAATAGGAGCCCTAATCACAACCAAGTGATTCAAATGTCTTGAAATGTGAACAAGAAACCTTCTATATTATAAGAACCATGATTACATAAATTTCCCACTTATTGGTGAAGTTTCATCACCTTGGACCAAGCATGACCAAATAGAGATTTTAAACTTTCCCTTGCACCTAAAGAACAAATGGCATACGGTGCCTTATTACAAACATCAAATGACCATGAAAAGCCTTATTAAAAAGAGATAAAATTGAGATTCCCCAACACATGATAAATAACCTCAACTATAGCACAAGGTTCTCCTTCACCACGTGATGTCCTGTGACAAACAAAGAAGCTCCGATCAACACCATGCTAAAATCCTTGAGGATCTCATCTTCTTCTAAGCTTGAAATTTTGATCACGCACTGCTAGACTCTTAATAAAGTATCAAAATATAGATCATGATCCTTAGACACCAAAGGATTTACCTTAGCTTGCAAAATATTAGAAATACAAATGTAATACCTAGGGTTTGTCAAATTGATCTCCATCGCTAAGGACTCATGGAGCGGCTTCACATAAGATAACAACTTCACCAATTGCACCAAACCATTGTAGATTTTATGTAACACCTTCAACAAATTATTACAAGCATATATGTTTTTTCAGTCCACACTTGGAACTTTACCCTTACTAACCTCTGCAACCTCCGCCTTCTTCTCGGGACTATTCATCTACCAATGGATTCTGACATTCTTGTTAATGGTTCTCTGCACATAACTATCTTTAAAAAAATTGTTCTTTGCACATACTCTATATTCTAGTGCCTATTATCCAGAACATTATCACCAAATACCTACTCTAATTCATCGCTACTTGAAACAGGGTGATTATGTTGCCAATGCTCTTCACAAAAGTTTTGCCTTCTACAACCTTTTGAGCAACGACTTGCACCTTAGAAATCCTATTTTATGGCGTCAATTCTAATTCAGATTATCCATCATCTTTCACCCATTCTTTCTTGCTCTCATCTCATCGCACTTCATCAGGCAGCCCTTATAGCTCTTTCACAAAGGTATTAGGTAACTTCTCCCTATATAACCTTGATACCTTCCCGTTGCAATTCCCATAATTTTCAATGTAATAAATCCCAACTCCTAAGTTTGAAGATGTGGGAGAGGAGATTTTTGTCAATGCATTCCACTCTCCCTCTACTTTTACAATCTGCAACAATAAATCATAAAATACCTCATTCTCAGTCTTTTCAAAGTTTTCTTGATCATGCGTAACCTTGAGCCAGGGATTCTCTCTAGTCTCCTTGAATTCTATAATCCCTATGGTCCTGACATCTCTAGTCACCAGGCACACTGAATCCTCTTGTGTTTTCTTTCGACCAAGGGGAGACTTCTCTATCAAAAAGACATACATTTTTGTGAGGAAGTAGTCCTCTACTCATATCTGATGGCCATTCCCGTAATCTTCCTCTTCCTAAAAAAGATTCTATTATAAAAACTACCACTCTTTCTCAAAGTTGTCTTTTTGAATATTCATTATATGACACAAAACCTCCAACTTATCTTTCATACAAATCAGTAGGTTTGTGAGTAGGAAATTTCTTTCCTTCATCCTGAGTCTTGGCCCCAACTTCTTCAATTTCATCCTCACTTGCTTCAACATCCTCCTCTTCAGCCGGATCTAAATTTTCAAGAAATTCTACAATAAAAAAATTAGCATCGTCATCTTCTTCCTCCATCTCTTCTCAAGAAAAACTGTCTCGGATACAATTTGTTGATTCAAAATGAGTAAAGAAACATAATAAAAACAACTAAACTAAAACATAAAAGAACAAGAAAAATAATCAAGGATGCAAGATGCAAATATTTACAGTGGCTGACCATAAATGACTACATCCACTCTCAACAGGGAATTCTCTATATTATTCACCAAACAATAATACATAATACATGACTATGGGTGATCTCACAATAGTGTGTCCCACTTTTCGGGATGAAGGATTTTGGACTTTCAAAAAAAAATTCTTTTTTGATGGCTTCGCGCGAAGTACCTTCTTTGTGCGAAGTGGTTAATAGGCTTCATGCAAACTAGATAAAATGGGAGATTCGCTCGAACTAGACCCAATTTGAGTGAACCCTGTGAATCAACAAAAAAAAGTAATTTGGGAAAATTTTCCTTGGTGGGTTCGCTTGAACCCCCTCAGACCCCTTCACATGAAGGGCCCTAAATTGAAAATCTCCCCTCAGAAAACAAAAAACCTCCTAAAAATTGTCCTTTCAAGGCCTGGTACAAGGACCAAATCATATTTTTTTTCTGAAACAAATGATGTCAAATGATGTGATTCAGAACAATCTTTCTAATGAATCTAATTTTAATACATATTGAGTTCGTTATCACTTTCAAATATTACTTTAACTAAACATAGGTTGTTTGGTCATTCAACAACCTGTCTCTTCAAGGCTTTGGGAAAAATAGTAAATTACAAATAACAAAATATGAAAAATAAGTAGGAAAAGAGTATTTTTCTTACCTTTCTATATAAAAAAATTGAATTTCGATATATAGAGATCAAGTTAGAGCGATCCAAGTGACCTTATGTCTAAATTACAGTTACTGTCACTTTAGAACTTAATAAACTATGAAATATTTACCCAAAATGAATGAAACCAATTAAATCCTTTAGATATTGAAGTTGCAAATATAATTTTGAAAGAATTACATCGTTATCATATTTTTAAAAAAATTTATGTTGATCTAAGTGATAGTCACTTCTTAAAAATACAATTTTTTCACACAAACCACTTTTTGAAGGAGAAGGAAAAATTAATTTTAATGAATTTTAATTTTAAAAAAGAAAAATATTTAGAAGTTAGAAAGAAAATCCTAAAAGACCCTAGTTTATATCATCTTCAAATTCCTTATAGTTTTGATGCAATATGTGTTCGAAAGTGATGTTTTTTCTCAAAATATTGATCTCTGTGTCAAAGTTGGCCAAAAAGTGGGACACACTATTGTGGGACCACCTAGATGCATATGTATATAAAAAATCATGTTCAACTAGAATATGAAAAGAAGGGAATGTGAAAGGTCATATGACCATTGGACTTCACATTCCCAACAGAAATTGCAACAAGTAATATGAAAATGATATTTCATATAGAATCTGGTATGTGCAGAGTAAAAGACTCAATTCAATTTTATAAAAGACAACCTTACAAGAGGAATGCAATCCTACATCTCAATTAAAAACTAGGTAAACAGTCTAGAGTTTTAAATTGTTTTCAATTGAGGTTAAAACAGGTTTTGAAGGGAACAGTAACCCTGTGCAAAAGATGCTAAAGATAAGCAGGAAACAACACTACAAAAAGTGAACATACAACAAAAGACAATAGCTGGGGGTAAGAGATGGATACATTAAAATCCCCTCCAGCACTTACAACTAGCCAAAAGAAAAAATCCAGCCAAAAAGACAACCAGCCACAAAACATAGTTAAGTTTGGTTTTCCATAATCTTAGCAGAGTCAGCCATCCCATTTTTATATTTTTCAATAGCCTCTCTAAGATCTTTTATTTCCTTTGTGCTACCCGACTTCACCTTTTTAGCACTTGCCCTAGTACGAGTCCCTGGGCTAGTAATGTTGGGGTCTATAGCAGTATCATCATCCACTATGATGGGAGTAGTGTTCCCATCTAGCACTAAGAGAAGCGTCGTTAAGTTACGATCTAGTCACCTTCATGCCTTCATAGTTTTTTTTCATCATACGGCTGAGAGTATCTTCAATACTTTGAATGTGAATTCTAGTCGTACGCTAGCGAAAATTAACCTACATTAATTCTAAGTTCAAGATTCTCTAGCTATATTTTATCCATTTCTTCCTCCTAAATTTCATTGTTTTGAGTAGCCTTATTCACTAGTTTAGCAATCAGAATAGCAATCTTATTCACTCTATCTTGGAGATCATCATACTTACCATTGATGTCTCTTATTGAAAATCAAGAAGCCAGGAGTTTAGGTGAAAATCTATCTCAGCCTGCTCTTTGACAACGTGCATAAACCTTGTAGGTTCTTGGCTTTTCTTTGTCTCATTTTCATGGCTGCCACCAGCTTTCTCATTATCTTTTTCATTATTCCCCTCAATTTTATTACCCTCTAATTTTTCAGAGGTATCCCTAGAAAGCTTACCCTCATTAGACTGAGACTCAGCAGAAATCACCAGAATAGGAGTATTGTCAGGATTTACCTTCTCTTTAGTTATCAACCTCGACACACTATTCTTCTTCTCAGGGGTTTTAGTTCACACCTCACCTTGGGTTCTAGGGTCTTCTGAAGTTTTATTTCCTTACTGTCCTTCTGTTTCCATGTCCTCAAAACTGCCTTTGTTGTCGCTATCCATCTCCTCAGAGGATCCTGTGATATCCTGCTCAAGAGATTCAACATCCTCCCCTGTTTCCAAACTAGTTTCCTCAGAGAGGAACTTGGCTGCTTCACCCTTATTTCCTCTTTCTACCTTCCCCTTAGCCTCTATTTCATTGTTTGTGTTCATACCATCCTCCTCCATGAGGATCTTAGCAGGATCAGCCCCAACATTGTTTGCTTTACCCTTTCTCTTTTTCCCTGGAGTGTTACTCTCATTAGCCATAGGTTTTTTTCCCTTCTTTCCCCTGTTCGATCCTTCAGCCTGGGTGTTATCCTGCAAATTCAATTTTTCATGCTCATGTATCAATAGAATAAGCCCATCCTGGAGAATAGGCTTCTTGACATTCTTTTTATTTTCCATAATGCTATTACCCAAAAATTTGAGAAGAAAATAGGGGAAAGAGATTTTCCTATTGTAGCGGAAATGGTTAACCAACATAAAATAGAAATTATAAACCCTAGTGTACCGACCCTCAAGGGTAAAGTACTCCATGATAGCTTTAACCACTTTAGCCCAAAAGAGCTTCATATGACAACACGCGACCAAATCCCTTGACTGTTTGACAAGTAAGTCTCTTTCCTCCTAGGTCTTAGGGTACATTCTAGCATCATTTTTAGCCATAACCCCACCTCTATAATATTTAAAACCACACATTTTAAGACCCATGATTTGAGAAATGATTTTCTCAGAAACATAGAAGGACTTACTACAGATAGTGACCTTTCTATTGTCCCAGCTATCCAAAAATTCCTTTGAAATATCCTTGTCGTAATAATGGAGTCTCTCCATACCCTGCCTTCCTTGAGTCTCTTCAAGACCTCGACCTCTTTTTTCCATTTGCAGATAGATGGTTATTCCCATTTCAACTTACCTCCCATTTTACCAGTAAACCAGATATCAAAATATCGCACAGAATGAGTGTGATGAGAGCTGTGCGAGTGAATAATGGGGATATGCCGCCTTTTAAATGAAATGATAATACCTCTCCCATGAATGTTATAATTATTTCAATTGCTGTCGTGCGTGCGAGGCTCAAAATTGAGGCAACTCTAATTAATATCCTTTCTTGTCATCATTATTAGTAATATTTCTAGGTTTATGGTGGATTTGATCGTGCCTTAGAAGATTTAGGATATCATTTTTTAATCCTTCATTACCTTGCCAATTTCTTATGTCACCACTATAAACACCCTCCTTCGCCAGGCTATCTACCACACAGTTCGCTTCTTGAAAGGTGTGACTGATGTGTGTGACATCAAAACCAACTAACAAATTTTTAATCTGATCAATGATGTGACTCGTATTCCAGGAGGGAGAATGAATTCCATTAATGCAATTAATTGTATTCATGGAGGCCCCTTCCAGTCACAGTTTTGAGCAATTCCATCTTTTTGCTAATTTGCAAGCAACGAGGGCCACCATAGCTTCAGCCACATGACTGGTTTGAGAGCCAATAGGGATAGCAGAAGCAAAAATGTATCTACCTTTATCATTTATAACAATACACGCACATCTTGCAATACTAGGGTTTCCTTTAGCCGCACCATCAAAATTCACTTTGTGCCCTCCAGGCTGAGGGGATGTCTAGCCAACAGACTCATGGGAAGAAAGAGAAGGCTTAAGCTTAGAAGGAAAGTTTCAGTGCTCAATAACATCCATATCAAAATTCCCTTCCAATAATTTCAGTTTTAAATCACAAGCAATTTTAGTATTTTCAATTATGCTTCTGATAATTTTGGATCCGATCAAGTAGGGAGTGGAGGTGTTTTTTCTAAAAATCCTGTCATTTCTTTCTTTCCAGATCCTCCATATGATATAAGGGGCAGTAAAATTCCAAACACATTTTCCCAATTGGTGATGGATAAGAGATCTCCATTGGTCCAGGAATTCTTTAATTGTATTAGGGAACACCCAGCTTACTTTCCAGTGGTGCAACACAACCCTCCTGATATCTGTAGAGAACTGACAATGAAGCAGAAGGTGAGAAGAAGAATCAGCATCTTTCAAACAAAGGTAGCATCTATTGGGGATCATCCATCCTCTTTTAGTCAGATTCTCTGTAGTAAGGATTTTTTCCTGAATAAAAAGCCAAAAGAAAAAGTTAATTTTAGGGATTAGGGAAGGATACCAAACCTTAGCCCAGTTGGGCTCCTCACCAAGGGGGAGATCATCGAATAAGCAGAGGACAATGAGAATTTACCATTTGAATTAGGGGCCCAAATAAGTTCATCTTCACAATTAACTTTAATAACCCAGGGGGCAAGATCCAGGTTAATAAGTTTCAAAAGGGGTCTATGTCACTCAGATTGACCCATTTATTATCTTTCTAGTAATCCACAACTTTACACCCAACTCTGAGAGTGCAAATCTCCGCAAAGTGAACCATTCCAGGGTACTAGATGAGAGGTTTATCCCTAAACCAAGGATTGTCCCATAAATTGATTTTCTGTCCATTACCCACTTTCCACTGAGCTCCTTTAGCTGTAAGAGGTCTAGCTTTCAAGATGTTGTTCCAAATAACAGATCCCTAAACTGAGATGGGAGAGGAGAGAAAAGATTTAATAGAGGGAGTAGCGAAAAGATATTTGGACTTAAAGATTTTATTCCAGCCTTTTTCTTCTCCAAAGATTCTCCAGCACTGCTTAGCTAGAAGAGCTAGAGTTTTAAATTGTTATACAAGTACAAATATTTTAAATAAAATATCTCATATTGTACAAACTTACATTGTAAAATTACATCACTTTATCGCTCACAATTGAGAGAGAGGTCTGAAATATTGTAAATTTCTGACTTAAATGGCAACATTATCTTGTACTATTACCATTAAATCGTCCATTATTTCATCTCTTTCTCTTTCTCTTTTTTCTGCAAGTCTTCTACTCGGTCGTCCATTATTTCATCCTCTATCTGCACGTCTTCCATTCTATAGCTACAGAAATTTAAGCTCTGAGTGGATGGAAGAGCACACGTTGGGTAGAAGAGAGTTCAAAAAATTATTTATAACCCAAACTACAATTTACGAATACTACAGAAATTCAAACCAGTTACCTGGATGAAATCCTAAAGAAATTTAAGCTGTATGTGGATGGAAGAAGCCTAAAATTTAATGAGTGCGTTGGGTAGAAGAGGGCTGAATAAATTATTTATAAATCACCAGCTGATAAGATGCTGCGGATCAGACTGAGAAATCAACTAATAATTTGGAAAGTCGACACAAATATCCTCTATTTTTTGAAAATGTGGGTATTGACGATTTAGTGAAATTTGCATTCAAGGCCAAATATTGCAATATCCACCTTTTATTTAGCTACATCCCAGGTTGGAATGAATATCAACATATTATTGTCAAGTGTTTCATATTTTTAAACTTTATAAAAGAAAACGTATTTAGAACATAAATGGATTTTTTTAAGAAGGTGATGGGATTTTTTGTGGAGAGACATATAAACCATCATAAAGAAATAGAAAAATCACAATAAACGCTAGCCAAACTAGCCATCTTAAAATCTAAATCTTGAGGAATTAGTGAAATTCGCATCTTAGGCCAAATATTAAAAGTATTGATCCACCTTTTTCTTTTAGCCCTGTTTGTTTGCTGGAAGATGGCTGGAAGATGAAAACAGGAAGATGTATTTTTGTACGGCCAAATTCTCATTTTGGTCCAAAATGAGAATTTGGCAAATTCCACCTTTTTTGTGGAATTTGCCAAATTCTCATTTTGGACCAAAATGAGAATTTGGCCGTACAAAAATACATCTTCCCGTTTTCATCTTCCAGCCATCTTCTAGCAAACAAAAATACATCTTCCCATTTTCATCTTCCGTTTTAATACAATCGCATTTGGAATGAGTATCTACTTATTATTGTGGTTAGCAATGATATTGCTGGTTAACAGCACTGTACATGGTCTATCGTATCAACTGCCTAATTAGCGGGCATTCTAATTTCGTTGTTACACTTTATTTTGGATTGGTATTTTCATTTTCAAACATTTTTAATGAATTCTTATTCAAGGATGTATTCTACAGCACCAGAATTAATGTTAGTGGTCGATGTTTCTTAGTCTCAAGCTATCGAAAGAGTGTGAACATTACTTGAAGAATTATGTTATCAAATAGATGAAGATTAATATTTTCTTTTTTTTTCAACGTTAGAATTATACATCTCTTTTAAATCAAGGCCATTAATTTCTTCTCAAACTAAGTATGTGTGTTTTCTTTTATTTCATAATAATAGCAACGTACACTTGTTAAATTGAGGATTGACTAATTCTATTTATAAATATTTAATATAAATGTTTAATATAGGTTAATATATTTTTACAATATGTGTGAGATATTTTGATATTATGTATGATCTATTAAAAAGATATATGAACTTAAGATTTTGGTATATTGAATTATTAGAATAGAATTTTTTTTAAGTAAATTAAAGATTACAAAATTGAACATAAATTTTAAAATAAATCAAAGATTACAAAATTGAACCTAACCGAGGGCAAAATATATAGAAATGAGATTGGATCTCTCCAACATCCACCGCACTATGCAAGCACTATGCAACAAAAGATGAAATAAAATGGATGAGTGTATAATGCATTGGATATTCAAAAGTTACCTAAGGGTGGGTATATAAAGGAGTTTCCACTCCGCGTGAACTTCTTGGGGTACAAGAAAATATAGGACATTGCATATGTAGTCCACCTTTACCAAATATGAAAATATAACATCAATTACTAAACATGGGCACTTATTTGACTTGATTATATGCAAATCTATGTATAATAAAAACAACATTTATGCAAGTAATATCTATCTAAATATTCTTATCATACACTACATGCATAATATATAATAAAATATACAAGTAAATGGAGGAAAGTAATGTATTCCAACACATCATGTAACTATATATAATGGGGTATACATAGATGTTTCCCACCTAATGTGTCAATGTAATGCACCTATAAACATATCCTTAAAAGAAAAGATGCATAATAGTAGATCAATCTATGGGTGAATTCCACATGGTACTAGAAGATTTTATAACAAAATTTGAAACATAGTGTGTCTTTATTTCTTTAGATTAGCCTAAGCTAAATTCTATATTGCATTTATTTCCTTTTAAGATACTGAGGACTCTATTCAATCTTACAGAATATAATCCTAATAGAGATTTTAGTTTTGATATAACTTCTAGCTATGATTTATTCTCATATTTCTTTTTGTTTCGATATCATATTCTAATAAAAATATATTTTAAAATTCAATGCATTATAAACATTATTATGTCGAGGCATAAACCTACAATGGCACCCAACCCTCTATAGGAGGTCTTAAAAAAAATGGTATAAGAAAAAAGAAACACTTCATCTTCCACTGCCAGCTTGAAAATTTGCTATCCACATTCTCACCATCCCATGTAACAAAAGCCAAAAAGAATAAGACCAGTAAATGAATTGTCAATCACATATACGAAGGCAAACTTAAAAAAAAATTATGAACCATAGGTGTATTTTCTGACAATATTAAGGCCCGCAACTGTTGTGCGTGGTGAGGTGTTCAAGAAGGCGCAAGAATGGAAGACTGACTGGTTGAGGAATAAATGGAAATGGCAAAATGGTGAAGAGGAAATAAAGAAGGGTAAACACATAGTAGTGGAAAAGTCTTAGCAGAAAGCATGGCGATGGAGTAAAAAACAAATGACTTTTCAGAATACTATTACGTCTGATATTAGAATTTTAAACATTATTCTTGTTTTATGATCTTTTTTAATGACATGTATCAATTCATATTCTAACTTCAAATTAGAATCTAATTTGAGGTGCAAGCTCCTTCCTGACATAGCAGGAATACATGCACATTAAAATTTGATCAAAGCGATCAAATGGCTCATCACTGTAGTGTTGGATCAAAGAGACCAAAGAATATCATATTTGTGACAAATTCCATGGTCTTAATGCAGGTCAATTAGTGATCCATTGCCTTCCTTTTCTTTTTACATGTTACGGGATTAAAATTATGGAATCCCTTGATATAAGTATGGTGATCCAAAATACTCATAGTAACAAAAAAAAGGTAATGGTGATTAAATAACTGTTAATTTACATTAATGGCATGTGACCTGTGGATTTAATTTTTATTTTTTTATTAAATAAAATTAATGTATTCTATTTTGATTAATAACAATATATAAAAGTTTGAATCTATTATGTGGATTGGGCATAGGCTTTCTTTGCCAACAAGGGATGAAAGCCTCTGAAAAAGCTTCATTGTACATGGCATCCTTTGCATCTCTCATCAAACTTTATAAAATATCAATAGTATGTCCAAAGGTTGAGAACAAACAGAGGCCACCATGGTCGTAATTAAGGTTTTCCAATTTTGTTGCTCAATCTTGTTAGCCATAGAACTTACTTGTGTTGTGTTAGTTATATTACATGTATTCCGATGGTACTTAGTTACTCTCGTATTCTCTGATCTATCTTATGTATTTGTATTTCTGTGTAACATCTATGCATCAGTAAACTAGGTTACCCCAGTGGGTAAAAAAATCTATGGTCAGGATTGGATTTAACATTAATTTTAAATTCCAAAGACTTGAAGCAATCTTTAACCGCTCTGCAACTCCTCCGAACTAGGTTCCCACCCATTTGACTTTTAAATGATGGCTTTGCCCTCGGCCCCTGCTCTGCCATGGGAGCTGGGGAGTGATTACCCGGACCTGTTCTTGGTCCTAGCTCGGAGTGAAGATTGGGTACCCCACTCCTCCTCGACCGGGGTTGGCCCTTTTTCCTCTACGCTGGTTGACTCGCCTTGTCCTATTTCCCTGACTGGAGTTACGGTGTCCCCTTCAAACCTTGTGGAGGTGGACACTGTTGGAGCGTTGGGGGGATGGAAGAAGGCGGTGTTGGGATCTAGGTCTCCTGACACCCCTGATACGCCTGAATTCTTGGCTGGAGAATTCGGTCCTGAGATCTCTGTCCCAGATGGAGTTGTGGAGGACATATCTGCTGCCCTACACCTTGCCCTTGTTGGGAGGATTTTTGCCTTTAGGCCCACCATAGAGATGGTGCACTGTTGGTGTATGGCCAGATGGAAAGCAAAAGGGTCCTTGTCAATTTCTACTATGCCAGGGGGTTTGTTCCTGTTCAAATTTAATGCTGAGGCAGATTTTACTAGTGTTTCAATAGGGAGCTGGTACTATGGGAAGCACGCTCTTCTGATGGCTAAATGGAAGCCTAGATTCAACCCGAAAGTTGAACTGCAAAAATTAGCTCCGGTGTGGGTCCACCTTCCTGGTCTTCCCCTAGAATTCTTGGATGATAAAGTTCTTCGATGGATAGGGAACTCCTTCGAAAGTTATTTGACAGTTGACACGGTTACTCTGACTAAGTCACGCCTGGTGTTTGCAAGATTTTGCATTAATGTCTCTATGAACAAGCCCCTTCCAAACTTTGTACTGCTTAGGTCCAAATGGGGGAACTAGAACAAGGCCATTGTTTATGAAAATGCCACTCTACACTACTAGAAATGTGGGAAAAATGGGCTTGTCTTGACAAACTATAAGGGTTCCACTAGGAAGGAGGAACAACTTGACATGTGCTCCCCTCCTAAGTTTTAGATTGTGAAAGTTAGTGAGACCTTCTAGGCTATGCCTTCGGTGGATACCATGGTTGTACAACCTTCTCTTGGTGGGTTTCCCCCCCATGTTGGTGGGCTAGTGAAGGAAGGATCAGAAAAGAACATAGAGGCCGAGAAGATTGAGACCTTAGAAGAAGGACTGGTGAAGGAAGGATCAGAAAGGAACACAGAGGCCGAGAAGGTTGAGGCCTTAGAAGAAGGAGAGATTTTCATGTTGAACACTGAAGCTGCAATGGGTACGACCCTTGAAGATGGTGAAATGGTCATAGTCTTAACGAATGTCTCTAACACTCTCGTAAATATCCCTAAAGGACTAGATGTCAGTAAGGAGAACAAGACTCAAGAGGATGGAAGTGTTCTGACGGGAAAATTTTGGGGAGAAACTTCTTCCACCCGGCAATGTGGATCAGAAAATGAGTCGGGGATGATGAGATCAACCTCCTTGTCACCCTTGACTTCTGCTTTCTACTGGTCAAAACCTAAAAGGAAAACCAGGAGCAAGAAGATGGATGAAGGACTAGAGTAAAAAAAGAAGGTAGATGTGGGAAGTGAAAATAAAGTTGGACGCATGACAGCTAGGGTGGCCAGAGCTAAGGAAGCAGCAAGGGCCATTGCCAGTGGAAGGAAACTTACCCTGGAAGACTCTCAAAAAGGTAAAAGGTGAAGTTTCTATCATGGAACATAAGGGGCATGAACAACCCGCAAAAATAGTTTTCTTTGAAGAAGTATATTACGGATCTCAGAGTTGATATGGTTCTCATCCAAGAGGTCAAAATGAAGTACAATAATTTTGCACCGCTGGTAGATAAAATTTGGTTGGGAGTGGCCTTTTTGTACAATGAAGCTGATGGGGCTTCCGGTGGTGTTGCTACTCTTTGGAACCCTAGTAAGTTATTTGGGAACATTGTGGCTTCTTCTCATAACTTTCTTGTTGTATTTTTTACTTGGAATAATTCTTCCTGGTATATGTTCAACATTTATGCCCCAAATTCTAGAATTGAACGGGGTAGAGTCTAGGGGGAAATCTCTCACCTCATTGATGTTGACCATGATTACCCTGTTATGTGTGCTAGGGATTTTAATTCTCCTTTTTTCCTTTCTGAGAAATTGGGGGGGTCCCAAGACTATTTTGATAGTATGCAGGCACTGGCTAATTTCATAAGGATAAGTGATTTGGTCCATATTGAGTTGCAGGGAATAGGTTTTCCTTGGTCTAATAATAGAAAAGGTAGGCACCTTATCCAAGTTAGGATAGATAGATGGTTGAGCTCCAACAGGTGGTATATTTCCCCTGTGATTGGCCTCTCCCACCTCCCAAGGACTGTGTCTGGTCACTCTCCTTTGATCCTTTGCTGGGAGGAAAAAGCCCATGCTAGACCCCGTCCTTTCTGCTACGAGATCATGTGGAATTCTCACTAGGAATTTGAAGATTGTATAAAAAGGTGGTGGAATATGCCTATTAGGGGAACGACTATGTTCAGAATTGCTGAGAAGCTCAAAATTATCAAAAGGGAGGCCCATGGGTGGAGCAAAACTAAGTTCGGGGACATTTTTCAATGTAAGAAAGAGATAGAGGAAAAACTTAAAATCCTCCAAAATGATATGGCCATGGGAACTTCCTCTTGGGAAGCTCATATTGAGGAAGAATGGTGGAGGAAAAAATGGAAAGATAACCTTAAGAGGGAGGAAATCTTCTGGAAGCAACGATCTCATATCCAATGGCTCAAGGAAGGTGACCACAACTCAAATTTTTTTCACAGATCTGATTCAATCCATAAAAGAAGGAATGCAATTAAATCTCTGGCTGCTAGTAGGGTGTTGTGTTAGAAACACTGAGAAGGGGGGGGGGGGGGGTGAATCAANTGGGTGAATCAATGTTTGTCTATTTATTACTTTTCAGCAACTTAAACATAAATCAAATGTACATTCAATGAAGCTTAACATAAGAACTCATAACACATGATATGATTACGAGGAAATCTTGATAAGAGGAAAACCCCGGTGGGAATTAGTACCCACTGTAAGGTAGAAAATGATGTTTATGGAATAAGAGTGTTTTCATACTTGAATCACTTATCACCTTACATTTAATTATTAGAGTGGAGGGATAAATAAGAAATTCCCCTTTATTCTCAAATGCACAAAGGAAGGATCCAAATTGATCAACCCAAAAGGGATCAATGCATAAATGAATCAATCTATTGGAAATAAGAATAAAGAAGGAGATCCGAGGTTTCCCTCTTAAAATGTGGCGTGGATGAATCTGAATGTGTGATAGATTTAGAATGATTAAGTATTTGAATTAAAATGGATAGGAGGAATACACTAACCTTGAAATATTGTAGATCAAAGAATGTTGTTTTCTGAGGTCTATACTCTGTTTCTGAAAAAACTGAAGTATGATTCAAAACCCGAACGCAGAGACGAATAAAAAATATAAATCCTTTTCCATTCTGACACCATCTTTTGAAAATGGTCAACCTTGACCCACAAATGTCAATCCTGACCCAATAATGTCAGCCTTGACCTACACAGGTCTGGTAGAAAATCTATTCGCATATCCTAATAGTTCGCTGAAAAGGGTATCTAGATCTGAGTTCAAATCTTCAATCCTGAACCTGTACTTGCAAGAAAAAGAGATTTGTTTGTTTGGGGGGAGGGGTTTTCCTTAGTCAAACCCTGATTTAGGAATTAACCTTGAAATCAATAATTGAAATAAGAATGCTAGTAAGTAGTAGAATTGAATCTAACAATGAAGCTATGATATTGAATAGATATGCAATTGTATTTCAAATGTAATAAGTATATAGATATGAAAGCTTGGACTCAATAGAAACCATAAACCTCCATGATTTTCTGCTTGGAATCCATCTTGAAGAAGTAATGAAAGAGTTTTGAGGATGCACAAAGGATCTTGAAGGAAGATCACACCATCATTATGGCTAGATCTAGGGTTTGAATGATGAATCTTGAATGCTTGAATCAAATCCCTTCAAAGGCTTGAAAGCTTGAATCCTTGATCTTCAATGGAGAACTTGAATTCTTGAGAGGAAGAATTGAACACCTTGAAAGCTTGGAAACATGTAGGATAATGGATGCTTGAACCTTTCTCTTCTTGACAAAATCTTGGTTGGAGCTTTTTGCACTTAGAAGACTTAGAGAAAATGAGGGGAGAAGGCTTACTTTTATATGAAACTAGGGCACAATATTCTAAGGAGGATGACATAGGAGAATTAAATTCCAATTAGACCCATGCCCCTAGAAGAGGACCTATATTAAATATAATTTAGGAATCACCGCTTGGGAACCTGAAACAGCCGACCCAGAAGTGGGAAATGACTTTTTGCAAAGACCAACATCCGAAAATTGTGGGACCCTGAGATTTGAACCCTAGGTCAAGGTCGAGGTCAACCTTGACCTAGATTAGGGTCAAGGTCAACCTTGACCTCAGTCAAGTTCAAGGTCAACATAGACCCAAAAGGTTGACCTTGACCTCGAGGTCAACGACCTCAGATATGCAGTCTAGGATGCCAAAAACTGGATGGAAAGTAGTGGAAAGAGAGGCAGAAAAAGGGGAAAGCTAGGTCAAAGTCAGGAACCCATTCAAGGTGCTTGATATGACCCCAAACCACTTACTCAAAAGGATAAACTAGTCTACCATGGAAGTGCTTCCATTTTCTGACTATACACCCACAAATATTGTACTAGTATAATGAACCTGTTAAAGTTCCTTTGCCCTGTTAGAAGTAGTCTTTACAATATGAGTACAATGACCTAGTTAAAGGTCTGACCCTATTAGGAGTATTTTAAAAAACCTTGTTAAAGGTATATGGCTCACTTCCTAGGCTTAGTTCCCAATAGGATGAAGGCTACAACCTTCTGAAAGTTGATATACACTATATCAAAAAAGAACTGCTGTGATGACACTGTTGTCTAATCAGTTTTGTGTATGCACGAATTCTCTTACTCTCTTAAAGAGTTATATCGTATACTAACTTTATCATAATTCTCTTCTATATCTTCCTCTTACATAATAATTGAGACTTGTAACATAACTTTACATTACAAACTTATATGTTCATATCCGAATAGGTGCGACCCAAAACAAGACTCTAGTCGGCCCTAAAACAAAATACACAATGCTTCCGAACAAGTCGGCTCAAGCTTGTTTAAAAAAATGATAATTAAATCATTAAAAACATATAATCAAAGGCGCTTATCCATTACATAAAAAAATAATTCATGCTGATCAAAACACTAGTCGGCTTCCATGCTTTGTCTTCTGGACTGCTGGTCTACTGATCTATTTGTAACTTCTCCGTACTATTGTTCCGTACTATGCGTGTCTAGATGTAGTATTTACACATGTCATAGAACATATATCTGAATGCACATAAGTTGACTCAATCTCTTGCATGTGCGTTGATGTGCTGATCACTGAATATCTCTGTCTACCCTATTTCCATACTTAGTCATTTTTCCTTCTGAGTTATCTTTGACAGAAACTTAGTATGACTTTGTTGCCATGATGAAAACACAAAATGAGTCATGCATCCTCAGGAAGTCAACTTGCCAACAATATCCCCCTTTGTCATTTATGGCAACAAAGGAATGTGGCCAAGTTTCTCAAAATGACTTAACACAAAAAATAACTATATATCATAACATCTTATTGATATATACATATATTGCTTCTCATATATACACATTCTATATTACTCCTTGTTTGAAATTAATCAAAAAGGTGTGCAAAAACTTGTAAGTCTTCTACATACTTACTCCATGTAAACTTTAGGGTACACAATCTGAAGAGATTAGATCTCTTTCGGCCAGAATACTTTCATTGCATCAACTGTCTGTAGATGCGCACATAGGGCATATATTAGTTTCTCCATTTTCATCAGATCCATTCAAGGACCTTTATCATATGTCACAATAGTGTCATCAATCTATTTGATGTTCTCATTTAGGACTGCTAGAGATGGCGCAAGTGCATTTCTCAACTAAGTTTGTCAGACTCTTATCTTGCTGATTTCCAACTTAGCCTTCTCAATCTTGTCCAACTGTCCATGATGGACATTGTTACAGATGTTCATGTCTTGCATGGAAGTCTCAACTAATTTTATGATGTTGTCCACCATGTTTTCTTCTTCTTCTATCTTTTTAATGTGCTCAGAGGTGAACTTAACTTTGTCCATGCAGTTGGCTATAACTTTCTTTCCCCGAGCTGCCAATTCTTTCAATATGGATTGCCCAATTTTTAAAGACTTAAGGTCTAAGGTAAAATTCTTTACCAATTCATTCAGTCTCTCCTTTTTATATTCATCTTCTGCAATTTTAGTAGCTGAGTCTACTAGGTTTGTAAAATGTTATTTAAAGTTTGTTAGAATGTTGTCCACATCTTCAACTGATTGAACTTTGGCTACTTCCTTGTCTACAGGAACTAATTCATTCAATATGTTCACTGATTCCAAAAAGTGAGGGTTCCTCATCACTTGTTTCTCTTTTGATTTTTCCATAGCAAGAACGCTGATCTTGATCAGGTCTTCTTGTCCCCAAGCATCCAGACTTGCTGAATCAAGAGTTAACCTTGACAACAATGAAGTAGATGGTTGAGTGGATGGTGAGAATATAGTATTCTGACTGGTATCCATGCCTTCACTCTTTATTGGTATCTATTTTATTGGTGTCTCATCACCTTTTTCTTCATTCAAGTCAATTGGATCATTGGAGGGAACTTCATCTTGTTGTGCAGATGTATCATCAGTGCACATTTCTTCAGTGCTTAAAAATGCTTTATCAGCTTTTTCCATGTCTTTTTCAGATGTTGTCATGGATATCTTGATATTATCAACCACTATAGTGTCTACTGAGTCTTTTTCTGTATTAGAATTTATTGTCACTGTGGGTGCTGAAACCTGTGGACCTATTGTAGGTGCTTTCTGAATCACTGGTTTTGTAACCTATTTGGGAGGAGCTAGAGTTACCTTTGTAGTAGGCATCATTGATGGATACATGTGTCTATCCATAAATACTTGTGCAAATGCCTTTTCAGTCTCTTTACCTATCTTCTCATACTCTTTGTTCATAATCTGTAAATTCCTTATCTTGGTTCTGAGATGAGGCTTCACCAGATCTAATAGAATAGCCTTCTCATCATGTGAGCATACAAGGAGAAGAGTATCCAATGTTTCTTCTCTAATCCTCATGTCTTCCTCTATTGCATGTCTTTT
>MU223485.1:938900-953849 GCA_018584345.1 Thuja plicata
TTGGTCTTCTCTCTGTAAGTGCCCCACCTAGGCTCATTTGGATCTTTGGGTGCAGACAATAGAACTTGTGCATATCCTTCTAACACATGTTCTTCTACTTCATAACCAAGAGGATGAATCCATTTGGGTCTAGGTTCAACTACCTCCATGCAAGTGCAATTTGTTTCCACCATGAAACATATGGTATCCTTGAATTTATCAACTATATTCTCAGATAATCTGAACCTTTTCTGCATCTTTATCCTAAATTTCTTGATATCCATATCCATGACATCCCTTACACTACTCTCTAAAGTGGCCTTAAGTGAAATCTGAGACATTGTGGGTTTTCTCCTGTCTAGGTAAAGGTTTGCAACCTTTCCAACAATATGGAAATACAAGTAGATGATCAAAGATCCAAACTTGAATGTCTTGCTCCTGTCATGCTTGATGATTCAAATGTTGTCAATCAATTGAGCGGTCAAGATCTCACATAGGTTGTATTGAGTGTTATCCTTCACCATTCTGATAGCTGCTAGGACTGTTGCTGTAGAGACACTATTTAACCTACTTGCTTGCTGAAAATTATGCCCAAGTATCATTGTTAGAATTTTTATGTCATCTTCCTTGATAGGGTCAACTGTCATCCTATGCTTGTCACTTCTACATAGGAAAACTTGTTCTACTTGCTTCTTGACATCCTTGCCAGTAGGAAGAACCGGTCCAATTTTGGGAAGTCCAGTTAATTCATGGATTAGGTCTATAGTGATGTGCATAGGAACCTCACCAATCCAGTAAAGATCACCATGTATTCTGCTTAGCAAAATCTTCACCCATTCTGGCTCATCAAACTCATGCACATTCGAGTATTCAAAGATAGGGTTATCAATCAAGTGTGTGAACTCATCCTTGAATGTATAGTCAGGTTTCATCACAGATCCCATATGAGTGGCTATGCTGATATCTCCTACTATTTCTTTCTTACAGTAAATGTATGCACGGATATATTCTACGTGAATAACACCTAACGGGGTTTTGGAAAAAGCTCCTTCTACATCATCCAGTATGGATTTGAATGTATGTTTCTTGAATACAAATCTCTTCCTCTCTACAATATAAAATACTACTAGAGTTATCATACTTACTTGGAACTTTCTTAAGTAGGGTTTCACGAGATTTTGAAACGGCGTGACTACTAGGGTTCCGTTTCAACTTCTTATCCATTTGCTTAACTGTTAAATATGTTATGCTTCTATGTTTTGATGTTCAGTGCTCCGGTGTGTAACACCCCAAAATTGGCATCTTGCAACCCTAACCAATTTTGTTGCATTTGTCGATCTTCTAAATCATCAAAGTCCTATTGTACTAGACAATTCTAAGTTTTAACTGACTCTACTTGACCTAAGTGTCAAATGTAGAAAATCCTAAATTTGCATTAATCATACATCATATTTAATTCCTAAATATCTATTAGCTAAATAAACTCTATGATTGAATTAATTTTATTATAAAGTCCTAGCACTTTAATTAAATTAAATTCACCCTCTTTAGCTAAGACACATGAAAAAGGGATTAAATAATATTTAATTATTAAATAAATATCCTCATTTCAATAATTAAATTTAATTATTCAGATAATTGAGAAAAACCTATTTATGAGGTCATATTTATTTAATTAATTGAATATTCTCTCAAAAATCTTATCTCTGTTCAGAAATGGAGTCTTTGAATTAATTGTGCTTTAAAGAGAAAGAAAACAATTAAAATCAAATAAAACATAATTAAATCAAAGGAAGAAAACAATTAAAATCAAATAAAACAGAATTAAATCAAAGAAAGAAAACAGTTAAAGCAAAGGGAAAACAATTTATTGTTTTCTTTCAAATAAAGATTTTTAATTTAAACTGGCTTTTTCTATCTATTTTATTTCAAAGACGAAACTTTCTATTCTGATCATCTCTAAGTCTATAAGAGAACTCTCATTCCTCATTCAAAACCCCACTCATTTTTATGCATTGTTAGAATACTGAATTATTGTCACATTTCTTGCTAATTTCATATAGAATAATTTCATTATTGCAATAAGATAGTTTCAATCTAGAGAATAATTGCATTGAAATCATGTCTTAGAATAATCTCACATCTTTCATTAATTAGAATAAGTTTGCATTGCATTGCATTCATGGAGAAAAATCCTTCATTCCTAGATTGGTCTATGGTTGTGAGACTCTCATTCTGAGAGAAATTCTGAAAACCCCGTCTGGATAGAAGGCAATAGGTCGAATCATGCAAGCAGACAGGATGAATAATTTCATATTCAGTCTTATGTGTACCTGGTGAAGAAGGACTATGTTGAAGTGTATGGTGAGTTAACAAGGCCAAATTTACCACATACATTTCTGGCGCCCACCGTGGGGTAGGTACATTCTGTTCTAGCCTCATTTCATTTCATCTTTTTCACTTTTTTGCATTCTTTCTGTACTTCCGTACAAGTCCTCTTCTAATCTCGTGCGAACTTTTTGTACATCTCACATGAACTTTCTAGTTCTGGCTTACAACATTTCTTCATGTGATCTAGCATACTTTATTACATGAAATTACATTCCAGAGCTTTGAGTTTGATATTTTATTGCCTCAATTTTCTAACCACCTGTTATTTTTTGACATCTGTGCTTCTCTGATTTTATCTTTTGAAACAACATAACAATGGTTTGCAGGACACTGAGACAAAGAAAAGCCATCATGAACTTCTAACATGTTTGTTGTAGGATGGTGATATGAAGAAAGGCATTACAAACTACTGATGGGTTTATTGCAATATGTTTGTCGAAGACCTTGGGTGTTTTCACAACTTTTTATATCTCTTTTTAGTAGTTAAAACACACTTTGGTTGGTGCTTAAAATGAATCATTGTCTTGCGTGATTGAAGTGTTTTTTTAGATTGTAATCCTAAGAAATAAATGAATGTATCCTCTCCCCTCACCTTTATGGATCTTGGGTGTAAGAGAAATTCATGTGATTCTTCTAGAGTGGCTACCTTTGGAGAGCTTTAGCAGAGCCGGTGAGAGTCGATGCCCAACCGGTAACAAGCTAAAGACAAGCCCTTCCAAACCAGTATACAAAAAATTCTATTATGATTAATGTCACAATAGATAGGCATGAATTCACTGTGGCAACAAAAATCTCCTCCAGTACCCTAGTGGTGCATTAAAGTCCCGACATTGTTAAGGTGAAAGCCTTGCTTTGAAAGGATTGGGAGAGCCCCCTTTATTGGGAAAATGACTTGATCACAACCACCTGAACGGATGACCTTACTAAAAATTGCTGTTTTGGTTTTCCAAAAACCCTCTATCTGTTGGCATGGAAGGTCAAAGACCAACTAAGATGCCCCACATTCTTACGGCTTTTAGTAGAGATAACAACCCTTTGGGAAGCAATTCCTTTGGGGTCCGAAGCTTGGTATGTTTGAGAAGTGAGTGCATATGTAAGGAGGAGCTCGTGCTTCCAAGCTTCTAAGTTGTCCGCTAAGAGTAAGCATAGTTGAACTTTGGTTCAAGTGGGGATTCAACAGATATTGTCCTGGCTATCCTAGGATTGTGATGTTCTTGTTCTGGTACTACAAATATTCTGTTTAAAGTGTTTTGCGTGGGTGTATCATTTGAACAATCGAAACTATCATCAAAACACACAAACTGTTAATCTTGAACATGTCCAAAACAATCTGTAACTTGAACTATCTATCAAAAAACAACATGATTTCATCTTGGAAAATGCAAACTATTCTTAACAGTTTGATTTTGTAAACATCATTTTTTCAACATTTGCATAGTTTTGAGCGACATTTCCCAATCTTCACGTGCTATGAAATACACTGTCATGCAACATTTGACAATAGTGCCATTAGTCTATCATTCTTTATTGTGTCAAATGGTGTCATTCTTCACACAAAGAGAGCATTTCTTTGCATAGTTCAGTGAGAAACTTCACACGATAGATCATTTCTTCACGCAAAACTAGACTCTTTTGTCCAAAATAGTGAGCTAAAATCTGTCAGTCAGGTGTACTTCTATCAAATATGGTCTCTGATATGGGTCTATTTTTCTACCATCCATCTTCACACAGTCTGAAACTTAGTTTCTTGGGTTGAGAACTACGTGATTCTTACTTAAACTAGTCTCGTCTGATGTCTTTTTGATCTCTTTCATCTGTGTCGTCATGCCTTGTGTCACAATAGTCATCTCTTGGATGTTCTAGCCTCATCTCCAATGATTTACACCAAGGATAATTCACCTTTTGGCACGTTCTATGCAATTACTTTGAGACAGTTTAAAGTTTGGTCCTAGTTCACATTCCTTGTTCAAAAATTTGTCTATGACTGTCACAACTCGAAGTGGCAAAACATTTCCTTCAATCATTTAAGACAAATCTGTACTTTCCACACCATTACTAGCTATATCTAGTGAGGAATCATCTCAATCTCCTTCCCTGGTACGTCGACCTTACAATAAATGATCATTTCCTATGGATCTTAGTAGGGTTAAAAATCCTTTGTTCTAATAAGACCCATATTTAGAGAACACTCAATATCTTCACACTGAATATTTACACTTTGAATCCTTGCATTCTAGCAAGATCGCAGATCATAACCTATCAGGAGAGGCTAGTAGAACTGACCTCTTTAAAACTTGGGGTAAGTCCCAATCTCAAGACCCCCCTAATGATGTAGAAGCAGAAATAACTCAAGAAGAGATTGCACAAGCTCATGCTAACAAAGATTTTTGTAGGATGACAGGAGTCCTCTTAGCTAAAGAAAAAGAAAAATACATTCTTGAACTAGCCAATCAAGGGGCTAAGTTACCCTCCAATTATGCTATAGAAACACTTGTTGAGAAAGAGGAAGAAACTGAAAATTCCCACTTACGCAAAGAAATACAAACTATGCAAGAGAAACTCTCTCAACTCTTGAAAGAGAAAGAGAAACCTATTACACAATTCACACTGGAAAGCATTTGTCCTTTCCCATTTGATAAAGATCTTCACATGCCTCCTTTTCCCAAAGGATTTGAGCTTCCTAAATATGATAAATACTTAGGTACATCTAACCATCAAGACCATTTGAGAGAGTTTGGTGCTCTTTCCATGGAATTCATACATGACACAACCTATCTCATGCATCTTTTCCCACATATTTTGGGAGGATCAACTATGGAATGGTTCTCTAGACTACCAACTGGCATCAAAATTTTTGATGGAATTGCCAATTTATTTCTACAACACTATTCTCACAACATCCAACATCCAGTTCATATCCGAGATCTTTGCAATTTGAAACAAAATAATGGGGAATCCTTCTTGGCATTTCTCCAAAGATGGAGACAACTCTATACATGATATTCTCACAAGATACCCGAATCTGAAAAGTTGGACATCTTTCTCGATAATCTTCTCCCTAACTTTGGGTATCAAGTACAGCTACAAGGTCCTCTAACCTTTGATGACATGATTAAACAAGCTATTAGAATCGAGAAATTTATGATCAAGAAAGGAGAATTGACCTTACACAAGGAAAATAAACAAGGGTCTTCTTCCTCAAGAAAAGATAAGTCTAAGTTTCCCAACAAGAACCAAAATGTTGTGAATGATGGCGTTGTAGACAATGTGACTCCTAAGCCTTCCAAGGCTTCCTTTAATCTCACTACTACGATGCAAGCAGCCAAGGCCACTGAAAAGGCTGCGGTAGATTCTAAAGCAAGCACTTTAAAATTTTCTAGACCTAAACCTTGGGCTCCTAGACCCAAGCGTGAATTCACTCCTTTAGGAGAACCTCTCGAGGTAGTTTACAAGACTCTTGTAGACAACAATTTGCTCACTCCATTGGATAATTCACTACCTTATGATCCGCAACCAAGACCCTCTTGGTGGAATGAATGCGCTTATTGTGATTTTCACCAAAACAAAGGTCATAAAATGGGTACTTGTCTTAAATTGCGACATAAAATCCAGGATCTCATCGATAGTGAGGTTATTGCTATGGGAAGTCACAACAAAAATTCTGATCACCAAGCTTTCAAAGACCCATTTCCTCCTCATGGAAAAGGTGAATCATCTAAAGGCAAAAATACTGATGCTAAGGTCAACTATACTTATACCAATAACGACAATGTCATTAATATGGTTGAACCTTTTGATGCTGAATACTGTAATATCATCATTCTCAAGGGGAAGGAAGATACTTCCAAGGCCAAAACACCTTTCACTTTGTGAGGGTCTACACCTCAATTTTTTGAACAAGGACAATATCAAGTGAGTGCTAACATTTTCACTCAATCTTGTGCTAAGATCATCCTCAAAGGCCCTGAGCCTTCTATACCTACATCAACTCAACCTTTAGATAAAGCTAAGGTTGATTATGCTAATAAGAATCCCAAAGTGGGTTCCTCATCTAATGCTACCAATTACAACATTCTTGATCAATTTCAATGTACTAATTCTCAGATAACTATCTTTGACCTCCTGAAAATCTCCCCTACTCATAGGGAAATCTTGGACAAAGCCCTCACTGAGGCAAATGTATCAAAAGATCTTGATCTCAACCGGCTTCAATCTATGGTGGGTCACTTGACCTCCTCACATTACTTGTCTTTCTTTGAGGAGGATGACCATTCTTTGAGTCACCCACATAATAATCCTCTGCACATTGAAGTCATGATTGGTCCAGAGCATGTTCACCGTGTTCTCATAGATAATGGCGCTGGCCTAAATATTTGTTCTGCTAGTTTCCTTATTGAGTTAGGCTATGGTGAATATTCCATTGATGCTCACAAAAATATTACCATTAAAGCCTATGATGAGGAAGAACGTAAATCCAAGGGGCTAGTTGTATTGCCAATTAGAGTCAGGCCTATTCAATGAGATGTTGTCTATCAAGTGCTTGACATCCCTTTGGCATATAATATTCTATTAGGAAGGACATGGATCCATGAAATGTAGGTTGTCCCTTCCACATACCATCAGTGCATCAAGTTCCCATTTCAAGGATCTAAAGTGACTATACCTGCTAATACACTCTATGATTGCAATGCCCTCACAAAATCTGCTGACATCTTTGTGCCTAGTAAAAGAGAATATTCTATTGAACTCCTTGAGAATAAATTAAAAGAAATGGAAAAGAGTTTGACACTCAAAGAAACTGATATGGGAGGATATCATATTGAACCTGTGCTATCTATTACATCTTTTCCTTTGTCTCCACGCTCTTTTGGGAGACCTTATGGAAAGCACTAAAGCTTCTACAGTTCCTCCTCCAAAAAAGTATGGTGGTACATTTGTACAAGCCACAGTACCATTAGAAGAATAAGCTAAAAATAGAGCTATCAAAGCTTGGATCTATAAAGGAGAAGACAATTCTGAACAAACTCCTCCTTATGACATCAAACCTGAGCAATAAGGCAAAGGTTTATCTATTATGCAACATTTTGGCTATAAAGGAAATGGTCCCATAGGTGCAAATCATAAGGGGTTGATTGAACCACTTGAAGCTATCAGTCGTAGAACACGCGAATCTATAGGTATAGGCTTCCAGAAACTCACATTCTAACTAGGAATAAATAAGTTTGTACCTCAAGAGGATAAGAAACCAACACCTGAAGAAGCACCTAAAACTGTAGAACCTGAAGACAGCTCTAATGAGGATACTTTTCCTTATCCTATTCCTCTAGACCTAGCGGCATTCTTTGCTGAGCCAGATAAGTTTATACCACCTGTCAGTATGGTAGACACTGACATCAATTTTGATACTACCACTTCACTTTCTCCATTTACTTATGAGGAGTGGAAAAACATATATACTCTGAACCCTAGTCATCAGGGTGATTTATACATACCACCACACTTTCAAGAATAGTTTGACCAGGAATTCCAGTCACTTCTCATTACACAAGAGACAACTAATGCTACAAACACTACTGAGGTACCTAGGTCAAAAGGTGCTCATCTGACCATAGTAGAGGTCCTAGGAAGAACTCATCCCAACTGGGAACAAAGGGTTGATTTCACTCATGTTCTTGATATGACACCTAATGATGAAATAGACTCTCATGAATATGAGTTCGACAACTTGTCATATGCCACTTCTGACAGAGATATAGATACAGCTAATGCATATGAAAATGTTCTCAAAGTAGGTGAATGGTCTAGTGTAGGGTCACATGAGTCCGACCCCCTATATGTTAACATGTCATCTACTACAGTCGATAGGAATCAAAGAAATTTGACTATACCTCTGGATGAGATCGCTTTGGGTCTCAACTTGCTTGTCCATGCCTTTGATGATTATACCATGAACACACTTGAACCTATCACTCCTCTTTCCCTTCACCATCCTGAGATTATAGACTGGAACTCTACCTCCCCATCTAATGAAGTCCTTATGTTCCAACATGATTATGCTCTTGCCTGTTACCTACACGCTATCAAACCTATAATGTCTCCCACTAGCGAAGAAAGTGTCAACATGACTGAGGATGATATCAAGTATCTTAGTCACAAAATAAAAAGAAGAAAAAATAGGCACTCTAATGGTGAAAACCACCTTGTGGCAGTATCAGAGCCTAAAACCATCAAAATAAAAGATGTATCCAAGGGTAAAAACTCTCAAAGGCACCCAAGGATGAGATATTTGATGCACTTTCGAGTCATTTTTAGGAAAGATAATCTGTGCTTATTGAACCAACTCAACCTATCAACATGGGTACAGAGGCAAAACCTCAGATTATTCACTTGGCACAATCACTATCAGAGGCAGAAAGAGAGGAATTCACTACATTCTTCAGAAGTAAAAAGATTAACTTTGCATGGAAATATTCAGACATGCCAGGATTAGACCCTAATCTCATCATGCACCATTTGTCCATTGCACCAGGTGTTAAGCTCGTCAAGCAGAAGCTTCACAAAATTCATCCACATGTAGCTCTACTTTTCAAAGATGAATTGAAGAAATTGGTTAAGGCAGTGTTTATCAGAGTAATTGATTATGCAGAGTGGATCTCTAATATTGTTCCAGTATCAAAACATGATAAATCTATAAGAGTCTACATAGACTTCAGAGACCTGAATTTGGCATGTCTTAAGGATGATTTTCCATTGCCTAATATTGATATGATCGTAGATATGATGGCAGGGTATGAAATGTATTCACTAATGGATGGTTTCTCTGGCTATAACCAGATAAATATTGCGCTAGGGGACCAAGATAAAACTACCTTCACATGTGCCTAGGGCACCTTCTATTGGAATGTCATTCCCTTTGGACTCAAAAATGTCGGTGCTACATATCATAGAGATGTTACCACCATATTTCATGACATGATGCATAAAACAATGGAAGATTATGTGGATGACACTTTAGCTAAGAGCATGCACTGAAAGAAACATCTTTCCAATCTAGGTCCTATACTAGATTGTATGGAACAATTCAGTCTGAGGCTCAATCCTAAGAAATGAACATTTGGCGTAACATCTAGAAAATTGCTTGGCTATATCATCTCTGCCAAAGGTATTGAAGTAGACCCTAAAAAAGTACAAGCTATCATGGAAATGCCACCACCAAAAAATATTAGACAAATGAGAGGAATTCAAGGCCAATTGCAGTCTATCCGGTGTTTTATCTCTCAACTGGCAGACAAGTCACAACCATTCACCAAGACTCTACACAAAGGTGTGACTTACCAATGGAATAAGGAATGTGATGAAGGGTTCACACAAATCAAACAGTATCTTGCAAACCCACCAATCTTGATGCCTCCTATCCATGGGAATCCACTTATACTATATATCTCTACTATGGATGCATCATTGGGTATCCTATTGGCTCAAGAAGATCAGCACAAGAAAGAAAGGGTTATCTATTACATTAGTTGAATGCTAGTCTCATATGAAACAAAATATTCTGCTATAGAGAAAGCTTGCCTGGTAGTAGTATTTGCTTCACAAAAATTGCGGCACAATATGTTGGCTCATACTACATATCTAATTGCTAAAATTAATCCTTTGAAATATTTGCTCAGTAAAGCTACCCTCACAGGTAGACTAGCTAAATGGGTCATGATTGTCAATGAATTTGATATTGAATATGTGGAAAGAAAAGCCATTAAGGGCCAAGCAATAGAAGATCAGTTGGCAGAAGCACCTCTAGTTGATCATCAACCATTACACATTGAATTTCCAGATGAGTCCATATTACTTCTTACACATCGATCATGGACTATGTTTTTGGATGGTTCATTTACCCAACAGGGGTCAGGTGTTGGGATACTATTCATTACACCTCAAAGGTACTCTTTACCAAAAGCATATCAGATGTTGTTTCCTTGTACAAACAATATTTCTGAGTACAAAGCCTTAATCAATGGTATGAAGATTTCCCTTGAGTGGCGAGTAGATGAACTCAATGTTCTTGGAGATTCATAGTTAGTCATCATCAAGTCAATGATATCTATCAGACAAGGGATGACAAGTTGGTACCATATAAATGGGTGGTTGATGATCTCAAGAAGTATTTTACTCATATCACATTTCAACAGGTTCTAAGGGAAGATAACAAAGCAGCAGATGCCATGGCTACTCTCGCCTCCATGCTACAGATGCCAGAAAAATGATTTTTGACTTGAATTCCTAGTGGAGATGTTATGCCACCCAGCCTATGATTCCACTAATTCCTGGATGATCTGATCTGTTATTGGACATGAATCATCTCTCTACCATCAAATCTTTTCCTACCTTTGTGACCAGATTGTTCCGGACACTTACACCTAGAATGAAAAATGTCACTTAATCTGAAGTGCTTCACGGTTCGTCATCATTGCTAATGACTTGTATAGACGTGGTTTAGACGGTACCCTCCTTAGGTGTTTAGAACTTGATGAATCCAAATGAGCATTAGGAGAGGTGTATGAAGTCATCTATGGGTCTAACTCTAATGGCCTGACATTGGCCCGTAAACTTATTAGAGCTTGTTACTATTGGCCAGATATGGAAAAAGAAGCTACACAGTTTGCTAAGTCTTGTAAGCAATGTCAACTACATGGTAATCTAGTTCATGCTCCATCCAAGGAGCTTATTCCCTTCATTACTTTCTGGCCATTTCAATAATGGGCCTTTGACTTGGTGGGTTAGATTTACCCTTCGTCCCAAAATAGACACAAGTTCATAATCATAGCTATAGACTATTTTACTAAGTGGGTGGAGGCAGTCCCTCTCACTGTTGCCAATGGCAAATCAGTAGCTATGTTCATTCTCAACTACATCATCTGCAGGCATGGTGTACCCTTAGAAATAATCATTGATAATGGGGGACAATTCAAAAACAAGGATTTGATAGAGCTATGCTCTAAGTTTAAAATTACTCAGCATTGGTCTTCCATCTATTATCCTTAGGGTAATGGACAGGCAGAAGCATCCAACAAGACAATCCTTAAAATCCTGCATCGTACAATGCATAAATCTAGATGAGATTGGCATCTCTGGATCAATCCAACTCTTTGGGCATACCAGACAAGTATAAGAACACCAATAGGGGCTACTACCTATGCTTTAGTTTATGGAGTAGATGTTGTGTTACCAATTGAGGTTGAGATTCCTTCTTTGCAAGTCTCTCTGAAAGGCCTCATTACTGATGAAGATAACAGAATATCTTGGCTAGAAGAGCTGAGACTACTTGATGAACGTTGACCAGTGGCTTTCAATCACCTTAGAGCATACCAAAAAGGGATGTCCAAGTGCTACAACAAGAAAGTTATACCAAGGGATTTCCAAGTGGGTGACCTCATTCTGAGGAAGAACCCTAAGAATCAACAACATTGGATCCAAAAAGGGAAGTTTGAACCAAATTGGCTTGGTCTGTATGTTGTCATTGCAGTGTTTAGGTCTGGTACCTATCAACTTTCTACTACTGAAGGAGAACAACTCAAAGAGCCCAACAACGCTCTTCATCTGAAGCGGTTCTACAGCTAAGACATCTTCAGTGTGCTCATGTATATACTAAAGTCCTGAAAAAATTCTAAAAATCTAAAAATGTCCTGAAAAAATGATCATCTTAGTGAAAACCTAGCGATAGGCACTTTGATGTATCTCCAAAAAAATCATATATTCCAAAAATAAAAAAAAAATAAAAAAAATTGAAAAAATACAAAAAAAAAGAGAAAAAGAGAAAAAGTGCCATTGATGAAAACCTGGCAAACAGGCGTCATGGTAGAAAAAAAAAAAATTTTCTACCAAGAAGGTGAAAACCTGGTAAACAGGTACCTCTTGTTCCACAATTCTATAGCTATCGTAGCACCCCTTGGCTTTACACATTTGCTTTCCTGCATTGCTGCTTTCTGCTTTCCTGGTTTCATTTGCTTCCAGTTACCTATCAAGACACCAACTTACATGGATTGAAATTGGTCATACTCTCAGGGCAACCCTCCTGATTTAGGGGGCACTGTCCTTTTATCTTTTAAAGGATCTTCTTCACATCAGTCACTAGTGGTTCTCACTGCGTCTGCCTACTGATGTATATCTTATACTATGATCATTTCATTTGAGCATCTCTCTTGCATTGGTCACCAGTGGTTCTCACTGCATCTGCCTACTGTTTCTATTCTATTGAGATTGCTCACATTTGTTATAGTTGGAGTTATCCTCACATGCTCTATCTTTTGATAATCTGTCTTGATGATTCTATGCTTTAGTTTGTACATATCTTTTAGTCACTTTCGTGACACTCTGGTTCCTTTGCGAACCCTCCTAACTTGTCATTGATTCAACACCATATGCTTGGGGGAAATCACATCTAGTTTGTCCTTGTAACATATGTCAAGTTAGTCATCATTACTTGGGGGCACGGGCCCCCCATTTTCTCACATCTTTGTTTTACAATTGAGTCAGTAATCTGGTCATTTCTCAAGGACAACTCGCTACTGACACAAACTAGTGTTTTTAAACACCACCATAAACATTATTTTTTAACACTATCTTTGGACACATCTGTGTTTTTTAACACACATCGGATATCTCAAACATAAAGATCTATCGATTACAATCAAATACAATGCACTCACAAGCACATTGGTGTTTTTTAACACCCTCTAAACATGAATACATTTGAAAACTTTGAAATAGGCTGAGCTATACTTGATTATTTCTTTGTATGCTATCTATTCTCATGAACTTCACTGATATTTTCTTTGTCTACTGCTTATTGGTGTAGTCACGATGATCTGGCAATGCAAAATAAATAGGGTGTATGTGATAAGAGCTCCCACACTAAGGTGGAACAGCCTCACATCCCTTGATCTTGTTTATTTGTATGCCATGGTAAAGTCGGTACTATCTCCTTGCTTGTTATTGCTCTATTTGGTATTGCTTTGTTTGATATTGATTTGTTTGTTTACGCATGATCGTACTCATGGTTATCTTGGCTTTTGCATGCCTCGATACTGGTATACTCTTGCAACATTTGTTAGAGTAATCAGTTGTTATTACTCTTTTTCACTTAAGCTATCTCTTAGGTGCATATAATTAATACTTTATATTAATTATATTGTGCAACCTAGCTTTTATGTTTTTAGGGTTTCATTCACCTTTAAGGTCGAATGCTTGTATTTGTTTTTTCATACTCTTTGAATACATTTTTGAGCTCTATCCTTTTAAGCATAGAAGGGTTTCTGCTTTTTCTGTTGTTGGCTTCAATCTTTGCAACAGGTATTTTGCATGCAGGTGTTCTTGGCAAGCTGTGAAGTTGGATTTATCAACTTCTACATGGTATCAGAGCCACCCTGCTACTATCTGGTTTGAAGGTGTTTTAAAGCCGCGATTCGAAGACGTCATTCTTAGCCTCTCTGGGGTTTTTTTGTGATTTTTAAGGAGGCATTATTTTTTGGAGCCATTTGAACCAAAAAAGACTCCACCATTGTGTTCAGAAGGCCTGGGAGAGTCAAAATACATATAAATTTTGACCATTTTGGTTACTGTGCCCTCAGGGAAAATTTTTTGGCCTACTAGGGTTGTACGGACACGCAAAACGAAAAGAAAAATTTTAAAAAATCATTTTTAAATGATTTTCAGCATTTAATATTAACACCTGTAGTTCAAATTCTTCTCGTGCCACCCGCGTGCCTCCAGAGGGCCACCGCCGCCAGCGGGTGCACCGGCGCACCACCGGCGACCACCCGCCGCCCTTCCTCCGCTCAGTCGCGGCCCTTCCGCCGCTCAGTCTCCACCTGTGCCCGGCCTCCACCTGACCACTGCCAACCTTGGTAGTGACATCAGCTGACATCACTAGGACGTTAGCCGACAGCCAAATGGCAGTCAATTTTAAAGCAGTGCCTGGTTTTTTCCAGCGAGCATGCACTTTGAGGGTCCTATTGGTTTTTTGCTCGTAATTTGAGCAAACGGACTAAAAAATGCAAGTATCTTATATCGTCAGAAAGGTCTTTCTAAGACGGATGCAATGATGCTAGTTTGGTTTCTTGATTCAGACATTTGAGTTCCTGTTTTCAGCGTTGAAATTGAGGCTTCATTTTCCCTCCTCTCTGCTTCCGGTGTTCAAGTTTTTCTCTCGTTCTCTTTGAGCTTTTAGTTGTTGTTTTTTTGTGGTGCATAGGGGATAGGATTATTCATTGTGGGAGGTGCATTTTACTTTCTGTCATTTCATTCAGAAAGACCTTTCTTCTTCCATCTTATTCTTCTTTCAATGTCGGACCCCTCTATGGCCGGACTGACACCTCACAACTACCACACATGGAAGCCACACATGACCAGACTCCTCATGTCATGAGGTTTATGGTCCTACATGGATGTGGTTAAACCAGTTCTTCAGAGGCCTTATGAGGCTCTTATGCACAAAAATAGGATGGATGAGGCAATGGGCCTCATTGCCATGAACATTTCAGATGGGTTGTTGTTCCACCTGGATGGTCTGACTACACCCAG
>MU223485.1:966808-979017 GCA_018584345.1 Thuja plicata
AGCTCCAAGCAGTTATTGAAGATGAATATTTCAAAGATCCCCTGGAAAGGCGTGTAATGCACCTAAGTAAGTTGGAAGAGGATAGAGAGAATATGGTAGATCATATTACTGAACATCAGATGAAGGTGAAACAGATCTTTGAAATGCGAGCTAGACCTCGCGGTTTTATGGAGGGAGATGAAGTTCTGTTATGGGACAAGAGAAGAGCATCAAAAGGATCGCACGGCAAGTTTGAATCCCTATGGAAAGGTCCGTTCATCATCTTAGAGGCTTTGGGTTTGAACACCTTTAAGTTGTCATATCTAGATGGTGTTAATATGCCCTTTACCTATAATGGACAGGATCTGAAACTGTGCAAGCTGTAGGTGTCTGGGTTCATCCCCTTTGTACATAGTAGTTAGTTCCTTGTGTTTTTAGTTTTGGTTGTGTCCCTCTTTTCTTTTCCTTCCTTTTGTTTGGTTTGGTCTGCGAAACCAGTTTTCTGAAGTTCTCTGCAAATTGGGAAATCTGCAGTCCCCAGTCACAGCCGATGTTGGATGGGTAAGAGTCACCTTATTTTGAACTTTCCAAGTTCGTGTGTCTACAATGGTCAAAGCTTCACTCTGTTCATTTTTCCACCTTGTTGGTCCTTCCAAAATCCTTTGCACATTTGAGTCTGTCAAATCTAAGCTTTCGGCGTCGTTGGTATCAGTTTGATCTATTTTAAACCGATAACATATCCTTTCAAGTCTTTTGAATCACTTTGAACCTCTTTGAACTCTGGTTCAAAGTAGTTCAAAGGAGTTCAAAAGTGGCCTAAGTCTTTTATTACTAATGGTGTGTTATGCAGGAAAGCGAGCGGCATTTTTCCTCTTGAGAGAGGTTGAACCTCTTTGAACCCCTTTGAACTCCAGTTCAAAGTAGTTCAAAGTAGTTCAAAAGGACTGCCGACGAGATCAATAATGATGTGATGACTTGACAAGACGGGCCGATCGACGTGGCATGATTTCATTGGCTGGGTCAGTACGTAGAAACCGAGGAAATCACTTGCACGGGTGAGAAATATTTGGTTTGAGATTGAATAATGATGATCATAAAAGGTGGTAGATCCCGAAGAGTTAATTTGATTTGAAAGCATTTATTGCTTATGACCACTTGGTATCGAAAACCCTATTAATACTCGCATAACAGAGAATATCTCACGCTTCACACGACAACTAAAAACAGAGGCTGGGTAAGTCATTTTTCCCTATTGTACATTGCAGGGTCTTGGCGCTGGAAAGGTGGTCTGGTCGAGTTCAAATCATATAGGTAGCTTTTTCAAGCTCTGCCTCTCATTTTTGGTTATTCCTTAAAATTCAATAGTTCAAGCAGTGAGTTGGTAGACTTTCATCTTCTTAGGAAAATATGAAGTCTGTCATGCATTTCTTTGGAAACGTGAAGAATCTTGAATGTAGGGCTCCGGTCATAACAGACACAGATTTGTTAGGGGTTTCAGTCGATACCATACCTTCAAAACTCTCAGCTCGTGTTGACGAGGAGTTCATTGTAGAAGTCTTAGCCAGTGGGTTATTAGAAGCGGCCGCATTCCCACCTTCCGTTGTTTGTCCAGAATTAGTGCAGGAATGTATCAACAGATATGATGTAAAGTTGAAGAGTATTTTAAACATGGATTGTCAAACCCTAATACCTGTGAACCGTGGGACCATGGCAGCGGTTTTAAAAATACCAGATGAAGGTCTTGTTAACTTTACTCCTACCCAGTCCCTGGCCCAATTTAGGGAAAATGCTAATAGAAACAGAAGCCACATAGCGAGAAGATGGACAAAGACCAACTATAAAGGAGGGTCGAGGTTGCCCAAATCCCTCACTAAGGATCACATGAACACCCTTGTACATGATTTGGTTGTTCTCCTCCACCGATTAAAAGGTTCAGAACAGGCCTTGTTCTTTGATGAGTGGATGTTTCATTTTGTAGAAATCATCTTAGAAGGAAGACAACACATAGACTGGGCCGAAATCATAGCCGCATCTCTTTGGGGTCAGCTCAAACAGAATCAAATGACCAAGGAAGGGTTTTATATGTCTTCATACCTAATGTATTGTTTGGCCTGCACTCAAAATCTATCCCCTATCCAGAAAGCCCCTTGGAATGAAAGCTTATTTATCTATGAGTATTGCTCATTACTGAGAAGAGATAAAGTTTTGGAGGATTACAGAACAATACATGATGTGTTCTGGGGGAAATTGCGTCAAGAACTTGCTGGCAGACCGAACCAGAGGATTTCAGACAATGCTCAGAAATTGGTCAAAGTATTTGGTAGCTTTTACATTCAATTTCCCCGCTTCACTTATATTCGGGTAGGAGGATTCGAAGAAGAACCATTGAAGCTGCCTAGGTACGCTTTCGACTATTTTATTCTTGCAGAAGTTTGCAGACAGCTGTTCATTGTTATCAAAACTGCTCTCCCGGAAGACAAGTGGAACTCTTTGTTCCCAGTGAAATTAGGCCATCTAATTTGTAATAGTATGTTGGATGCATTTGTTGTGGGGAGTAATTTACCAAACTTCCACATGCCTTTCTATGAGCCAAGGATAGGATTTGATAGCAAATGTTTTGCCAGGCAGACCCTGGGATTAGGCAAATGCCCTTCTCCAAGCTATCATCTTGAGGATCTGTGGGAAAATCTCGGTGATGAGAAAATGATTTGGGAACGAGATCGAACCAAGATTACGGTATCTCAGATTAGGCTGCTGCAATTGAAGTTTGATATCAGAAATATAGAAGATGACAGTTCAGAGGTTCCTCGTCCATCCGCCACCTTTTTCAAAGAAGATGCTGTCCTGATCATCGATTGGAGCAGAAAGGAATCCAGTGATATCAGACTCTAGGCATGTAGCATTTTGAAGAAACTAAGAACTAGATCGTGGCAAGGAAGAAAGGAGTTCAACTCCTTACAGATACAAGCCGTGATACCGGGTCACCTATTAAAAATGTAAAGAAAGCCCTTGCTAATAACTCTCCTTTGTCATCAAATGCAGGTGAAAAAATACTATTGAAGGAGAAGACAGCCTCAGTAAAACACCCAACCGCGCCAAGATCAAGAGCAAGGACGAGGTCTGAGAAGAAGAACCGGATGGCCTCAGAAGAACCTGATTATCTGGATGATGTCGGTGACCTCAATGATGAAGATCTTTCATTCACCCCTGATCACAAAGGGAAGATTCAGGAAGCTCTCACACACTGCCAAGACCTATCTCAGGCTACAGATACACCTGTAAAGACCCCCGATAACCGAATGGTAGCTAGTGCAGTCCCACCATGGCTCACTGAATTGGTTAACAAGAGGAAAAGTTTCAAGCCTCTGTCTATTCTAGTTAAAGAAATCGTTACGAGGTACGCAGCTCGCACTCTAAAAAATAAAAGGATGAAGAGCGACGCGAGGTTAATAACGGACCCTTCTACAGGGAAAGTTACTGTCGAAATCGCCACAGTAAGGCCTATGGGAGAAACACAAGATCCTGAGCCCGAGGATTATGAGACAATGAAGATTGAGTTGGGGGTGCTGAACAGAGACTTCCGCGATCACATTTTCAAATTTTCCGTGGATCATATGCTCGGACAGTCGTAGAAAGATGGCAGAGAGAAGCGAGAATTGAAGCAGATAGTTTCAACCATGGCAGAATTTCTCTCTTCATTGGCTGAGAATGGTGCGATACCTCTAGCACAGGCTCATCATGGATTTGACCCAAATTTGGCAGAAAGTCAGAAGCTGGTCAAACAGATGCAGCAAGGTAGGACCTGGACAGAGGTAATGAAGGCATGGACAGACGGCATTATAGCAGAAGGAAGCACTTTCATAAGGGAGTTTGTGAGCACTCGTGTAGACGATGAAGTACTCTTGGGGGAGATCCAGACTTTGATCCCAATCTGGGAAAGTGAGGTAGGAAATTGTGTAGAGATTGTGAAGAGAGTACAAGAAATCAAAGATTATGGAGTGAAACAGTTTCTGACTGAGAATCCCATGAAGTTGGTCGACCCGTGTATGCTGTTCATCCTAAAGAAAAACTTTAGCTAGAAGAACACATTGTTCGAAATAGCCATTTCTCAGATGCGAATCATGGAAAAAGCAGTGAAGGAGATTCACTCCGAGACCCTGAAGGATATCAAAATAGTAAATCCCTCAGGCGTTCTACAACTGGAAGATGGGGATCAGGGCGTCGATGCGTTAGTTAAGTCCTTCGTGGATGAAATGAATGCTTTCAAGGAGAGTGAAGCCCTGATGGTTCACGACCTCACGAGAACCGCCAACATAGAAGCCATGCTAATCTTAAACCGGGGGCAATTGCCGAAGTAGGCGAAAAAAATCTAGAAAATGCGGTGGGATAAAAATGCAACGCACGCCAAGTTGACCGCGTTGAAGAACTTGCACGCCCCGCCTACTTAGGAGCTGCTCCGTGTCTTCCGGTCATGGAAGCTGGTAAAGGTAGCCACATCAGCGGATGCACAGGAAAACTGAAACAAATTCAGTTTTGTTTTCTTAAATTACCCTGCTTTAAATCTTTTATGGGAACTTAGTTGTAACTGATTACTGTTTCTTGCTTTGATTGTGTCCGAGAAGCTGGGTTTTTCAGGAGGCTTTCTCGGACTGTTTAAAACTATTTAAGATGGAGCTTAAGACATTGCAAAGGGTGAGAATAGATTAGAATAGAGGGAAAGATAGAATTTAAAAACAGTAGCATAAGTTCTTTTCTATTTTGCAGTAGTTTGAAAGACTGATGATAACTTGACTTTGAGCCAGTCTTACCTGAATACTCGTGCATGAAATTATTTTGATCTTTGAATCAGATGGTGAAATATACATGTTCTACTTTGAGAGAGTTATATATTTATCTTTTGCATGTGTGATTTTGTTTCAGTCATTTATTGTAGTTCTCTGAGTTATAGTTTTTCTGCAGACGAACATTTAGTTATTCAAAATTTCTTGATCAGTCGCTTAGTTTAATTTTCCTCCGCAAGGTAGTTTTCTATTTCATTGCTTAGTTTTGCAAGTTTCTTTTGCTCTACCTCATCTGTCCAAGAACAGTTGAGAGATCTTTTACTTCTTTTCAGTTAAAAGCTTATATGTTAGATTGCACTATCCATTCGTTGAATATCTTTAGAAGGGAGCTGTACCTTTTGTAAAATTCAGAGGGAAGCAAAGTAAATGCTTACCTAACTGTTGTGTAAATGATTTTTTTTCAAAGGCATAGAGTTAGAAGATAAATATCAAAGTATAAAGAGAACAAATCTGTTAGCCAACAAGTCCTAAAATCTCTATTTGACTATGTTATTTATGGATAGGTATTGGGGCATTCTAAACCTGACTCCTGAAGGTTGAGCCTCGTTCTGAGGAAAGTCTTGTGAAATATATCAATCTATTAGGTATTAGGGCATTCTAACCTAGATCCCTGAGGATCAAGGTTCATTCTAAAGATGACCCTCAAAAACTCTACTTGACCGGCATGTTGGAAACCTAACCTAGACTTCGGAGAGTTAAGCTCTGTTCTGGAGATGGCTCTGAAATCTTTGCATCATCAATTTTCAAATCTAGTCTTCTATGCTTCAGGCATCAGACTATTCTTTGAATCAATGCGCTGCTCGCACATCAATTCAAAGAGGGGCAAAATGTAACACTCCAAAATTGGCATCTTGCAACCCTAACCAATTTTATTGCATTTGTCATTCTTTTAAATCATCAAAGTCCTATTGTACTAGGCAATTCTGAGTTTTAACTAACTCTACTCGACCTAAGTGTCAAATGTAGAAAATCCTAAATCTGCATTAACCATACATCATATTTAATTCTTAAATATCTATTGGCTAAATAAACTCTATGATTGAATTAATTTTATTATAAAGTCCTAACACTTTAATTAAATTAAATTCACCCTCTTTAGCTAAGACACATGAAAAGGGGATTAAATAATATTTAATTATTAAATAAATATCCTCATTTCAATAATTGAATTTAATTATTCAGATAATTGAGAAAAACCTATTTATGAGGTCATATTTACTTAATTAATTGAATATTCTCTCAAAAATCTTATCTCTGTTCAGAAATGGAATCTTTGAATTAATTATGCTTTAAAGAGAAAGAAAACAATTAAAATCAAATAAAATAGAATTAAATCAAAGGAAGAAAACAATTAAAATCAAATAAAATAGAATTAAATCAAAGAAAGAAAACAGTTAAAGCAAAGGGAAAACAATTTATTGTTTTCTTTCAAATAAATCTTTCTAATTTAAACTGGCTTTTTTGTCTGTTTTATTTCAAAGAGGAAAATTTTTATTATGATCATCTTTGAGTCTATAAAAGAACTCTCATTCCTCATTCAAAACCCCACTCATTTTTATGCATTGTTAGAATACTGAATTATTGTCTTATTTCTTGCTAATCTCATATAGAATAATTTCATTATTGCAATAAGATAGTTTCAATTTGTAAAATAATTACATTGAAATCATGTCTTAGAATAATCTCACATCTTTCATTTCTTAGAATAAGTTTGCATTGCATTGCATTCATGGAGAAAAATCCTTCATTCCTAGATTGGTCTATGGTTGTGAGACTCTCGTTCTGAGAGCAATTTCGAAAACCCTGTCTGGATAGAAGGCAACAGGTCAAATCATGCAGGTAGACAGGATGAATAATCTCATATTCAATCTTGTGTGTACCTAGTGAAGAAGGACTATGTTGAAGTGTATGGTGAGTTAACCAGGCCAAATTTACCACATACGCAATGCTCTCCAAATTCTGTGATCTCGAATGAAAGTGTGAAGAAGATCGAATATTTACATTCTTTTATAAAAGCTACTACATTTAATATTTGCAACCATACACAAATTACTCAGAGAATTTGTAACTTTGATCCTGATGAATTTGAGACAATGTGTGTATGCATACTGAAATATTATGTGCTTATAACCATGAATCCATAGGCGCATACTCGGAGGTAAGTATACCAGCCGCGCAGGGGTCCTGAGCTAGAATAGCTCCCTCTAAGACCAAGAAGGTCTATTCAAGCAGAAGTAGAGGGTGCGTCCACTATGGATGCATCAACTACTTTGTCAAGATCATTGTCCTTCTTTACTTCAACCCAATTTTTCTTGAATCTTCTTTTTCTTGAACAAACTTGACTTCTTCTTCTTCAAATAGTGATTTCTTAGGATCCTCTTGCTTTTGAGTTTCAAATCTACAAAGCCTTGAGATGTGTCCAGCCTTTCCACATGTGTGACAAATGATAGGAGGTTTGATGCTATTGTTCATCATGCTGCACTTCTTTTCTGTGTGTCCATTGTAGTTACATATCTAACATGTAGTATTCTGCAAATTTCTTTGAGGTTGATTTCTCCGATTGATTTGATTCATTCTTCTTTGATTCTGCTGTCACTGATTTCTTTGGTTTTTTCTGCAATGTATAGCCATGTGACAAAATTATTACAAGAGAAACAGTAACCATTGAAAGGTCTTACCTCTTTGAAATCTCTTGCCAAATGACCATGTTTGTTACATGCATAACAAGTTCTCTTAAGTTGCTTGATTTCCCCTTTAGGTGGATCTGTTTTAATCTCTATAACATTTTCAACTTTCTTTGCTTTTGAAGATGCTTCATGAGCTTTCTTTCTTTGTTGCAATGAATTGATTTCAATTTGTGCTACACTATATCCAAGACCAGTAGTGTCACCTTTTTACTTTTGCGCATTGAGCTGAGATTGAAGTGAATCAGAACTTGTGTGGAGTTTATTAATCTTATCCTTTTCTTCTATTAATTTAGATTCTAACTTCTTCTTTATGTTTTCTAATTCCAGGACTTTCATGTTTGCTTTCAAGAGTTCATCATCTAGTTGTTTGCTTTCTTTGATCTTTTCTTCAATAGCAATTTGACTGTCTGTTAGCTGTTCATCTAGATTTTAAATTTTATCTTTTAGAGACATATTCTCTTCATTGAGATTTTTGATCATTTTCCCTAAATCACTTGTAGAACAATCTTTTAAATCTTTTCTTAATTTCTTGATAAGCATTTGTGAGCCATCAACTTTCAGTCTAAGTTCTTCATTTTATTTTTTGGATCTATCAAGATCTTCAAGAGCTGCTTCAAGATTCTTTTTCAAATGTTTTTCTTCTGCTAAGTCCATGATCTCCTCAAGTGGTTAAACTTTCTTTTAGAGGACCAGAGCTCTGATACCAATTGTTAGAAATACTGAGAGGGGAGGTGAATCAGTGTTTGTCTATTTATTACTTTTCAGAAAATTAAACATAAATCAAACATACATTCAATGAAGCTTAACATAAGAACTTGTAACACATGATATGATTACATGGAAACCTTGATCAGAGGAAAACCCCGCTGGGAATTAGTACCCACAAATATTGTACTAGTATAATGAACCTGTTAAAGTTTCTTTGCCCTGTTAGAAGCAGTCTTTACAATATGAGTACAATTACCTAGTTAAAGGTCTGAACCTATTAGGATTCATTTACAAAACCCTGTTAAAGGTATATGGCTCACTACCTAGGCTCACTTCCCAATAGGATGAAGGCTACAACCTTCTGAAAGTTGATATACACTATATCAAAAGTGAATTGTTGTGATGACACTGTTGTCTGATCAGTTCTGTGCATGTGCAAATGCTCTTACTCTCTTAAAGAGTTATATCATATACTGACTTCATCATACTACTCTTCTATATCTTCCTCTTACATAATAATTGACACTTATAACATAACTTTACATTACAAACTTAGATGTTCATATCCGAATAGGCGCGACCCAAAACAAGACTCTAGTCGGCCCTAAAACAAAATACACAACACTTTTGAATAATTTGGCTCAAGCGTGTTTACAAAAATGCTAATTACATCATTACAAACATATAATCAAAGGCACTTAGCCATTATATAACAAAATAATTCACACTGATCAAAACACTAGTCAGCTTCCATGCTCTGTCTTTTGGACTGCTGGTCTACTGATCTGTCTATAACTTCTTCGTACTATTGTTCCATACTATGCGTGTCTAGATGTAGTATTTACATATGTCATAGAACATATATCTGAATGTGCATAAGCTAACTCGATCTCTTGCACATGCGCTGATGTGCTGATCACTGAATATCTCTGTCTGCCCTGTTTCCATACTTAGTCATTTTTCCTTCTGAGTTATCTTTGACAGAAACTTAGTATGAATTTGTTGCCATGATGACAACACAAAATGAGTCATGCATCCTCAGGAAGTCAACTTGCCAACATGTTGATGACTGAGGAAGAAGACATGGTTAATCATGCTGCGGATTTCTTTGATGACACTTTTTGAAGTCCGATGTAGAGGGGGGTAGATTCTGATAGCTCTCATCTCCTAGAGGCTATCTCGACTGCCATTACTAGAGAAGAGAATGATATGCTTCTTTCCCAAGTTTCTGAAGAGGAAGTCAAAACTGCTATTTTCTCCATGGGTGCTTTCAAATCTCCCGCTCCAGATGGATTTCCCCTGGCTTTCTTCCAGCATTTCTGGGAGGTCATAAAATATTATCTTATTCATGATGCTCGTAATTTTGTTATAACTGGCAAAATTATCAAAAGAATTAATAAAACTTACATTGTTCTGGTCCCTAAAGTTCAAGAGCCCAAGGAACTAAGTGATTTATGGCCTATTAGCCTCTGTAAGACTGTTTATAAAATCCTATAAAAAATTATCAAAAATAGGTTTAAACCTCTCCTGGGAAAAATAATTAACCCCAACTAGAAGGGGTTTGTTCCCGGAAGGCAAATCGTAGACGTGGTTATCACTACCCATGAAATCATTCATTCGATGGAAAGAGGTAAAACTACTGGCATGGTGCTGAAACTAGACATTTCTAAGGCATATGATAAGGTGATTTGGAACTTCCTATATGTGGTGCTAAAAAATCTTGGCTTTCATGCTAACTTCATAAGAATCATCAAGGAGGAGGTGGAAATGGTTGAATTTTTTGTTCTTGTAAATGGTTCACCTTGGGGGTCCTTTAATCCAGAGAGGGGCTTGCGCCAAGGTGACCCTCTATCCCCTTATTCATTCCTCCTTGTGGCTGAGGTGTTCGCTCATAATTTATTGAGACTGGAGGCTTCTGGACACATTGCTGGATTCAAATTGGCTTCCACTCTTCCTCCAGAAGTCATTCAACAATTTGTGGATGACACATTTCTATTCAAGAAAGCTTGTATTAGAGAAGTGAGAGAATGGAAAACTCTACTAAATGATTATACGGAGGCTTCAGGTCAGGTGATTAATTATAGAAAAAGCAAAATTTACTTCTTTAATTGCTGAACAGAGAACCCAGTTGAAAATTATGGAATGTATTGGTTGTAAGGGTGGTATGCGTCCCAACACCTATCTCGGGCTCCCTCTTATAGTGAAGGAAGTCTCTAACCCTTTCTAGAACTCCATCCTTGAAAAAATGCTGAAAAAATTGGCCGGATGGAAAGATAAGGTCCTCAGTAATGCTGCAAAGCTCCAACTTCTTGTGACGGCCCTTCAAGGAATACCTGTTTATTTCCTCTCTCTTTTTAAAATCACCAACAAAACAGAGGAGAAACTAGAAAAAATTCAAAGGAAATTTCTATGGTCTGGAACGGAGGAAAATGATAAAATGAACCTGGTTAGCTGGGATATGGTCTGCCAACCTAAGAATGTTGGAGGGCTAGGAGTGAGAAAGATAAAAGATCTTAATAAGGCGCTAATTAGTAAACTTGGTTGGAAAATTTTTAGGGGAAACTCCAGTTAGTGTAAAATTCTTAAGGCCAAATACTACTTAAATGACCAATTCCCCCTGGGCCAAAACTACTCCACTAGCTCTAAATTCTGGAACTTCATGGTGAAAAGTAAAGGTAAACTCCTCAAAGGCTTAAAATGGGAGTTGGGTGATGGCAAGCAGATACATTTCTGGGAGGAATAGCGGGTGGGGGATAAACCTCTTAGTAGAAACAAACTTGGTCTCCTCAGAGATCGTTTGATTTCTCATTTTGGTGACAAAGTCAGTGACTACATTTCACAAGATAAAAAATGGAAAGTCCTTGCTAATGCTTACCGTGGCCAGGAGCATGTCCCGCCCTACATTCTGGAGCTATAGGAACTGATTGCTGAGATCAGGATCCCTATCTCTCAAATTGTTGATAAGGCTATCTGGTGTCACAACAAATCGGGGGAGGTTGCGGTCAATTCTACTTACCTTGCTAACATTAAGGTTTTGGCCGATGAGATGAGCTGGGGAAAGGTATGGGTTCCTCAGCTCATCCCCAAAATAAATTTTTTCTGGTGGACTGCTCTCCATGGAAAAAATCCTTACATTGGACAACCTCCAGAAATGGGGAGTCTAGTAGGTAAACAGGTGTGTTCTTTGTAAAATGCAGGTTGAGACAATAAATCATATTCTTATACACTGCCCTTACGCTTCTTAGGTGTGGGCCAAAATCATGAGCAAACTGCAGCTGGACTAGGTCTTTTTGGAGCACTTAAAACAATTTATCACTAACTGGGGTCACATAGCTGAGCACCCTCTCATCAACATCCTTTGGCATCCATTACCCCCACATGTCTGTTGGAGTCTGTGGAAGGAGCGGAACAATCAGATTTTCAGAGGGGAGGACAACAATGTTGAAGGAACAGTGTGGCTGACTGTGAATTTGATGAAGGAAAACCTAGACACCTGCCACTAAAAAAACCCCCCACCCCCCCAAGTGATTGGAGTGTATGATAGCTAAGGAATGGGTTCTTCCCACCTCTTTCTACGCAACAGACTAATCCAAAATTATGACTAGACTAAACACTAAATGGTCACCCCTGGAGGAAAACATAACCAAGCTGAACTTTGATGGTGCTGCCTCCAATGGTATTACTGCGGGTGGAGGTATTTGTTAGATTTGATAAACAACAAATCTTCCCAAGAACACCTGCATGCAAGACTGTTACAGACTGGAAGTAAAGATAGAAGACTATGGCGGCCAAAAAGCCAGAGAGTTGAAATCCATGTTGAAAAGAATTAAGCTTCTAATAACAACAATACTGAATACAATCTCGGTAATGAAATACAAAGTGGTGAGTCCTTATAAAAGGATACCGAAACCCTAAAAGGGAAACCCTAAAGAAATAGAAAGCTGCCTAAGTATAACTTAAGCAAAGAGTAGATAGACTAATAATTAAATGATTT
>MU223485.1:979106-1008351 GCA_018584345.1 Thuja plicata
AAGAAAGAAAACTAGATGAAGGAAACTGAGCCTTCAATCTAGGGAAAAAGGTGTCCCAGAGAAAGGAACAAGAATGAGAAAGAAGCATCTCTGAAGCATGAAGCTGAAAACTCTGTCAGAAGAGACTGCTGGAACCCCCACTGAAGTGCATGACCAGATAGAGAAGACAATGTATGAAGAGTTGATCAATCGAACCAGCAAGCAATAGAACCAACAGGTGAACCCCCCATAACGCTGAACCAGGAGAGGTGACAGGAACACTGAAATGCAATGCCAGAAACATCTGCAGAAGAAAGAACCAGGAACACCAACAGTGCAACAGAAGTACACACACAAGATAAAGGGTAGTGTTATTGACACACAGCATGGGCTAATGTTGTGGAAGGTACGCTCACTTGACAAAGGTGGATGCACTTAAAATGGCATAAGCATCATAACCCCCCATGGCACTTTATAACTGAGTGTGAGTACAAAAACACACAAGGTGTACAAGATCTCAGATATACAAAAGTAGGCACTTTATCTCAGTGTGTTTATAGAATAAAGATGCAACAAAAGAGACATACAAGCTCAGAAGTCAGAAAGAAGAGTGAGTTAGAAAATCAGAAGAAGAGATCCCAGGACCTGTAGAACCAAGCAATCCACCAGAGTGCATAAACTGCCAAACTCGGAGGAGAGAAAACTTGGAGTAGAATCTGGAAAAAATACCCCTGCAAGTGAGTAGTTCACTAAACTAGCTTTTCGACCATATCTCCTTTGCCAAAAATGGAGTCCGGATGAGCCAGATATGACTCCCGAAAGGCAAGAATAGAAATCAGACTTCAATAGCAAAAAATGCAATCGAAACAGTAGAACCAAAAATCCTAACCTCCATCATCAGAAAGTTCTCGGAAAGAGCTTTCCGACGGTATATGGAAGTCAAAAAAAGACCCCCGGATGCTCAAGTTAGAGTGAAAATAGACCAGGAGGGTCAGAAAGGCCTCAGAAAAAAATTTTAAGCCCCTAGGGCTAAAAAAAGTGGGCCCCCGGGTGCATGGCGCGCTCAAGGGGCTGGGCCGCAGCCCTTGGTCTCACAAATGACCAGCCGCTTATACATGTAAGCCCACGCGGGCTACCAAAAATTGCCGCCACCGGTGGAGCGGTGCGGGGCCGGTGGCTGGCCAGCGGAGCAGGGAGGAGGGCCGACGGCCGCTGTGGTAAGCTGGGTGGAGCATCGCGTGGGCCGCTGAGGGTGGCAGGGCTGGGAGGCGGCGGAGCCGGGAGGGCAGCGGTCGCTATGGTAAGCCGGGCGGCGGAGGCTGAGAGGCGGCAGAGCTGAAGGGGCTGGCGGGCCGGTCACTGACCGGCGGCGGTGGAGCGTCAATGGCTCAGCGGTGGCGCCTGTAAAATAAAACTGCACGCATTGAAAAAATGCATAAAAAACAATTTTTTTTAAAAAAATTTCTCAGTTTTCGTGCCCATACGGCACTGAAAACTAAATTTTTTTTGCCTCGGGACCAAGTTGTCCAAAATGGACAAACTTTATATGGATTCTGGGGTTTTTGGGTGCTCTAAGCGTAACAGTAATATCCATTTGGGCCCAAAGTGACCAGAAATAAAGGTCCCCTCTAAATCCACACAAAAACCTTCTAAAAAACTAGAAAACCTCCAGCTTCTGATGCACTTTCACAAAACACGAATAGCCAGCTGCAGGATGGCTCTGATACCATGTTAGATTTGATAAACAACAAATCTTCCCAAGAACACCTACATGCAAGACTGTTACAGACTGGAAGCAAAGACAGAAGACTATGGCGGCCAAAAATCCAGAGAGTTGAAATCCATGTTGAAAAGAATTAAGCTTCTATTAACAATAATACTGAATACAATCTCGGTAATGAAATACAAAGCGGTGAGTCCTTATAAAAGGATACCGAAACCCTAAAAGGGAAACCCTAAAGAAATAGAAAGTTGCCTAAGTATAACTTAAGCAAAGAGTAGATAGACAAATAATTAAATGATTTAATTATTAGCTATACTAGACTAATCTAACAGTATTCTTAGAGATCAAAAGGGTCACTTGATCTTGGCCTATGCAGTCCACTTGGGGAAGGGGTCTAATAATTTGGCTGAGATGTCTGCTCTCCTTTGGGGTTTAAAGGTGGCGTCTGATATTGGGATTAAAAGATTAATCATAGAAGGTGACTCTAAAATTGTGATTGAGTTGGTTAAAGGGAACTATACTACTGGCTGGATTCTGGCAAATGTGTTGTAGGACATCTGTTCGCTGCTCCCCAGGTTTGATGATTTTAACCTTCAACACATTTACTGAGAAGGTAATGCGGTGGCTAACATGCTGACGACCATGGGTCTTGCAAAGAAAGGCTTAAGATGCTTGAGAAATTTAAATTCTCTACCCAAGCATGTTATTTTGCTTATGGAAAAAGAAAGTAATTTTAATGATGAATAACGAGGCTGATTTTGATTGGTTAAGAAAGGCAGCGGGCAAGTTCACGTGGTGCCGCATTAATTCAAATTTTAAAAGAGATATGGGATTCGGTTCAATTAATTATTGCCAGCTGAAACGATGGGCTATTAATGTCATTTTTAGAAAAAGTATGGGCTTTTTCAAATTTAAAGAAGATGTGGAGCGTGACACGCGCAAGGGAAAGATTGAAATGATTGATGTGAGTAATGGTTACACTAAGCCTTTATGGCGTTATCATTTATTGGCTTGCAAAGCTTATTCTTTTATCCTGACCAACCATGTGAATTGTACGGGCCAACTTTGCAAGGATGCAAACAATAAAACCACCTGGTTTTTTGTTTGGAGCAAAACCTTCTACATTTGTTGGGTTGCTTGCTTTTCTCTGGTGACATTTGTGCTTAACAAAGGAGGGAAAGGTGGGATGTCAGTTAAGACCAAGGAGGAAGACTTGCCTGAATACAGCTCATAGATGGGCAAGGATATGGTGTGGGTGGAACCTGATAGGATCGAGGATGAATTAATCAAAAATCCTTGCATTCTCAAGTACCTTAAGGAGGGCAGTTTCTACCTATTCATGAAGGCTATGGGCGGCAGTGACAAACTAGTCTCTCTAAAGTTGGTAAAAACTTGGGATGAGCGCAAAGTCACCATAAATGGAATTACTTTTGAGATTAATGAGGAGGTTATTGTGTAGGCCACGAGTCTCTCCACAAAGGGGAGAAAATGGAAGAAGATCACCAAAAGTCAAGATGACACCCATATAAAAAGATTCTTCAAAAAAATGGAGATTCCCGAACAATTTTGGGGAGGTTTCAATAGAATGGCGCTGCCCGACCCATGGAATGAAATGTGCCTCATTTTGATGAAGTATATCACTCTTAAAGGCCGCTTTGACACCTTTTACAACTACCATTTCCCACTCCTTAACCACTTTAGGTACAACGATTCCATCTCCTTTCCTTTTTTCTGCTCCATTCGATGAAAGTTTCTGTTATAAAAGTCAGAGAAAAAATGAAATCCAGGCAGAATTATTGTATTCTCCATCGGGGTTTAATGTTATGCCTATACAATTTCCATCTAGCCCTGTGTCCGCCTAGGAATGTTACTCTTCATAACTTTATGATGTATCCTGAGAATCCTAACGAGCTACAGGTTTCTCTTTCTAACCCCACGACTTGTTCCAAAACCCCTGTTTCCAAGAAGGATAAATTGGACTCTGCTGATGGTGACCAAATCATCATTGATTCTGAAGGAGAGGAGGAGGAAAATGATAGTAGGTGAAGATCAAACAGAATCACCACAAAAACCAGATACAAGCAAAAATATGTGAGAAAGAGGTGCCCTCATGAGGATGAAGAGGAAGAAGATTTGGAGGAGGAAGAAGAAATTAAGTAGGTCACCAGGGGGAAAGTTAAAGTGAGGAAGAAAGTTAAGGTTGAGGAGAGAGAAAGGGAAAAAATAAGAAAATCACTATTGTGGATGGGACTGAGAAAAGTCTCGACTCTCAAGTCTCTGCCATTTTTTGTTTCCCCACCTTTGACCTTCCAAAGAAAAAGCTCTTTGAGGAGAAGAAAGCAGACTCGCCACTCCTAACTACCCATCCCCTTAGCCCCTAGGAGGAAAAGGATAACACCAAGGCTATCAATGATAACAAAAATCCTAAGGGATCCCTGGAGGACTCCAAAAAGGCAAATGAGAAAATGCCTGATGCTGTGAGTGACACTCCCCATAAAACTAAAGGACCTCAAGAGCCCTTCTTTCTTTTTGACCCTAAAGAGGAGCTAAAGGAAATGAGGGTGGAAATAAAAAATCTCAGAGAAAGCTTTAATAGGATCATGGACTTTGTTGTGAAGTTCATGCATGTAGCTGCTACTACGCTCCAACTCCTTCATATGGAGAAAGTGGATTTGGGAGGAGAGCGAAAGGATGAATAACTATACCAGTTCCTCACGAACGACTGACTTAAGCTCTTGTTGAATGGCAGGGAAGGTAACCCCAAGTAGTTTCATTTTCCTTTGTTTATGGTTAATTTTTTTGACTAGACTTTTTGGTTGGGCGATGTGGGCCTGTTCGAACTATGGTTAAACTCAAGTTTGTGTAATGACGGTTTACCGTTTGTTACTGTTAATGCTAACTTTACTGTTACTTATTACCATAGGCTGGTTACCAACCTCATGGTGAGGTTGGGGCCTGTTAGGATGTTTAGGCTAGTTACGAGCTCTGTGTTGGAGTTGGGGCCTGTTGATTTTCTTTCATGGTTTTTGGTTTTTAAAATTGGCATAGGCTGAGGGTTTGTTGTGTGTTTTTTTTGCTGGTTGTCAGCACTCCTCGTGCTGGCTGCATCTGTTCGGGTCAACACTCTAGTTTTGACTGCTTTTTTAAATCAAAAACATTAATTTTATTTTGAATCTATTATCAAACAATGGATGATTCACGAAAAAATATCTAGGCTTCGAAGAGGTTTAGATCCAATTTTATAATTTTCTATAACACAATTCATTTTCTATTTGAGAGTACTTTCTGTATTTGAACTAGGAATATTCTTTTGACATTAATCACTTGATAATAATATACCTATATTTGTAAAATTCATTCCATGATCATTGATTTAGATCTCTCTACAAACATTATGACTAAATTTTTAGTCTGAAATGGGAAATACAATTTGTCTTATTCTACTAATTGTCTCATATGTCATGCATATGTTTTCCATCTTACATTTGGTATTATTAGTTGTATTTGTATGGTCTTTTCAACAATTTCTTTCTTGCATATTATGCAAATTATTTAACCATTGCATTTATAACATTCAAAGATTCTTATTAGGTGCTTAAAAATCCATAAGCTTATGCCAAATAAATTTTCTATTTTTAAAATATTCAAATTGGTATTTAAATTATGCTTATTTAATGTGTTAATATTGGAAACAACTTGAACTTGTTAGATTAGATTACTCATTAAATTAAATATGACGAAAATGGAACATGTAAAGTTATTTAGGGTCTATATTTTAGTAATTCTTGTTTGAAATATTAGTAATTAGAAAAGTAGAATTTATTTTAATTTTAAAATTTGAAACAATTTTAGTAAAAATTAAAAAAATACAATAGAATTCGTTAGAAAAATATAGAAATATTCTATTTCTATCTAGATTTAAAAATAATAGCATTTATTCTAATTTCAGATGATAAAAAAGTTTGCATGCAAAAAAGGAAAAATAGAATAGAAATTTATATATTCAACATAAGTTTAGAAAATTGGAAAGTTTTTAAAAAGATACTATATATGTAGATTATAGTTGTAGATTTATTTTAAAATTAATTGTTGACTAATTATAAAAATAAAAAATTTAATTTAGTTTACTTTTAAAATTTAAATTGATTTGCATGCAAAAAGCAAATGTAAAACTCAATAGAAATGTTGCTTATATGCTTAGAATAATTTCTATTTTTCTAGTGAGTTTCTACTAATCCCTAAATAATACAAGTTTATCTTTAATTAAAATGTATATTAATAATATATTTAATATAAAAATATAATAAAAAATAAAAGTGTCAAATTAATATTTGGTAATACTCATTTATTATCTTTTATCTAATATATCTTTGACTAAATTTGACTAAATAAATCCTTAGAAAAATTATATATATATTTAGATTATAATTATCAATTATAATTTAAATATATATTTAAGTTTGAACTAAAGCATGGTTAGGGTTCAAATTAGTTAAGCTTCAAATAAATTTGGGTTAGGATACAATTAGGGTTAGGGTTTAGGATCAAATTATAATAAGAGTTCAATTATGGTTATATTATAAATATCCAAGTTAGGTTAAGGTTAAGGTTAAATGAGCTAATTGTAAAAATAAGTTAGGATTATCATTAACATTAGTGTTAAATTTCAGTTAGGTTTGTAAGGGTGTTTATTAGGGTCTAATAAAATTTAAAATGAGGGTTCAATTAGAGTGAGAATTATTCACCATAACTATAAACCCTAAATTCTAGAATGACTTCTATTAGAGTAAGTTTAGACTAGTATATTTAGTTAATGATATAATAAGGAGAACTCTATTTGCGCAATTAAGTTAATTAATATTTTATAAATAAACTTAGTGTTGGGGTTTACTAATGGTTGATTTTAAGGTTAGTGTTCAAATTAGGTAATGTTTTATTAATCGTTAAAATTAGAGTTCTATTAAATTAAAATTAGGTTTATTTAGGATAATAATTATGGCTAGGGTTAAATATTTATTAGTAGAGTTAGGGTTCAATTATATTTATAGGAGATATCTTTACTTAGAAGTAAATAATGGTTAGGATTTGAATTTGTTAATCTTTAAATAAAGTTGAGGTTTGGATATAGCTAGGGTTAAGGTTTAATTATGGATTCAATTAGGGTTAAAGTTTAATTAGGGTCACAAAAAATATTTAAATTATGGAAAGGGTTAGGGTTTAGGATGAAATTATAGTAAGATTTCAATTATGGTTATATTATATAAATATGAAGTTAGGTTAGTGGTAGGGTTAAATGAGTTAATTGTTAAAATATCTTTGGCATTAGTACTCAATTTGGGTGACATTTGTAAGGGTTAATATTAGGGTACAACTAAATTTAAAAAGAGGGTTAAATTCAAGTGATAATTATGTTGGAAAGATTGCTACAATGTAGACAATTGTTATTTTGTCATTGATGTCAAACCTTAACTGGTGAGACTATTGTTGTATGTTTGAGTACCATATCTATTGATTAATGAAGATTTGAAGAATAGGATAATAAGAAGACCGAGGAAATGGTTGAGTTATGAGTATACACCAGGGTACTTGATCATTTGACACTTTGGAAAAGTGATATGTTGTTTATCTTTCACTGACAGTTCACTGGAAGGTCAATGCCAAACAAAGCAAAGTCGATGTTGAGAAAAGTGAAAGGTGATGTCGAGAAAAGCAAAGATGATGCCGAGCGCCAGTGAAATGCTAAGGGAGACAGAAAAATCTAAGCAATAGTATTTTATTAATTGATGAGATTTAAGATCTCTGGTCGACATAGTTGATTTTATTGGGATATACATTGTTAATTAAGATTGGTCCAAACTCATTTTATAAATGGGAAACCGTTATTAACACATGGATTCAATGTTTAATTAACGACTGTATTGGATAAGTAAATTAAATGTAACGATGGAAAGATCCATTGCATTTGACCTAACCTAAGATCTATAATCTTGATTAAGAGGCAAAAGATCTATCTGACCTCGATGAAGAGGTATAATATAACCTACTATGGTTATTGTTATTGTATTTGAGCGTAAGGAGAAGTTAAATGCAAGAGTATTGCATGGTTAATTGACTGATTGGTAAAACCTTGTAGAGAAGGTTGAGCAGAGAAGCAGAGAGATTGCTTGATGGATTTCCAAGAAGATCTGAAGTTTAAGATGAAAATGGAGGCCACTCAGTGAATTATCATTAGAGAAGAAATTGGATCTGGATTTGCAAAGTAAGTTGTATGTATTAGATCACACCTAATGATTAATTTCTAACCATTGTATCAGTTTAAATCCTTTAACCATGTTGACCTAACATTCATTGTATAAATCCTTTGAACAAGGTGACATTTAGATTGGAATGTTCTAAGTCCTCTAACAACGCCACTACTGACAGGGTGATTAAATCCTTTAACCATGTCACATTTGACAGTGTGTTTTGTAACCTTTAACAGGGTTGGCTCCTAATACGACATCACTTTAGAAGAGTAAAATTTTTCTAGCATGTTACTATTGGTTTTTCCCATATTGGGTTTCCACATTAAATCATGGTGTCAAAATGTGTGAATGTTTATGTTGTGTTTTACTGTTAAGTTTCTGTAAGCTTATTTCATTAGTACAGTAAACTGCACACTTTTGTTGTTTATTGCTGCCAAGAAGATCTAAGTTTTTGAAGTAGTATAAAGTTTTATGGGAACATCTAGACCTGAGGATAACTGAGTCACCCCCCCTCTTGGTTATTCTAAATTCATTCTAACAATTGGTATCAGAGCTTTCTTCTCTTGAAAAAGTTTGAAGGTACTTGGAGATAAAGATCAAGATGTATACAAGGGATGGACCTAATATTAATAAGGAAAACTTTCATGCATGGCAAAGTTTGATGAAACTTTACTTGGCTGGTATTCATGATTCTACTACACGACATACTGAAATAGAATATGTAGCCCCTACTGGAGTTTTGAATGTCGCACAATTAAGAGAAAAGCATGAACATAATCAAGCAATGTTGGAACTTGAATCATCTCTAAACTATCATGAATTTGAGAACATCAAGGACTGTACAAGTGCAAAGTAGATGTGGGATTCTCTTCAAACCATCTATGGAGGTGATACGGATGTAATAAGAGCCAAATCTGAAATCTTGAGAGGTAAGTTTGATGATTTAAAAATGCAAGAAGGAGACAATACAGTGCAATATTATGATAGGATAAAGGAAGTTGTAAATACTATTAGAGGAGCTAAGGGAACCATTGATGATGACACCATCATGAGAAAGGTACTGAGAATACTTATTCCTATTTATGGTATTAGAGTATCTGCAATTCCTATAACAATTTGACTCTGGAATGTTTGGTAGGCATACTTACTGCATTTGAGATGTCAAATTTTGATAACTATACTCCATAAGCTGTTGAATCTGCATTCAAGTCCCAGATGGTCATCAACAAATCAAGGAAAGGAAAGAAATGTGTGATCAGTAGTCGCTCTACTAAGAATTAATCTATATTGCAACTACAAATGACAATATTGCCAGTAGAGGAAAAGGAAAATTCAAAGGTAAAATTTTTATTATTTGTTTTTCTTGTAACAAAGTTTGTAATATTACTGCTAGATGTCCTGACAAGAATGATAAAGATGAAATAAGAGACAACAAGTACAAAGATAGGAAGGATGACCGAGACTACAGAAAGTACAAGGATTACAAAGAAAAAGCTAAGAAATCTTGTTATATAGTTGAAGAAGCTTCTAACAATGAATCTGATAAAAAAGATATAGAAGTTGTGTATGTTGCAATGAAAGATGATTCTGATGATGATGAGAAAACTGCACTAATTTCTTATATGAGTAAAGGTGATCATTGGATCATTAACAGTGGTTGTTCACATCACATGACTGGTGATAAGGACAAATTTGAAACCTTAGATCAATGTAAGGGTGGATATGTTAAGTTTGGTAATGATACACCATGTAGAGTTAAAGGGAAAGGATCAATTCAATTGATTGACAAGATTAGATCTGACGATGTGTATTGGGTTGATAATCTTAAGTATAACTTGTTGAGTATTTCACATCTGAACACTTCTGGTTACAGAGTTGAATTACATCACAGGAAAGCAAAGACCTATGATGCCAATGGAGAATTAGTTGGAGGTGGTGAGCAAACAAAAGGTAATTTGTTATATCTGGATTTAGCTAAAGAGACATGCTTGTTTGCACAATATAATGATGTTTGGTTATGGCATAAGAGGCTATGTCATGTTAGCTTTGATAACTTGGTAAGCATAAGTAAATTGAAAAAGGTTAGAGGGCTGCCTAAGTTAAAGAAACCTTAGAATGCAATGTGTAAGAAATGTCAATTAGGCAAAATGACTAAATCTAGCTTTAAGAGAAAAACTCATACTTTTGAGAATATTTTGGAATTGGTTCATACTAACCATTGTGGACCTATTGGTGAGAAAAGTTACTTTGGAGACAAATATTTTATTCTATTTGTAGATGACTACTCTAGGATGATGACTGTTATGTTTCTTAAAGAAAAATTTGATGCATTCCAATTATTTAAGTGGTACTTGGCAAAAGTTGAAAAGGAAATAGGTAAGAATCTAAAATGTCTGAGATCTGACAGAGGAGGTGAGTTCATTTCTAATGATTTTAATAGGTTCTATAATGAACGAGGGATAAAAAGACAGATGTCCGCACCTAGGACACCACCACAGAAATGTATAGTTGAAAGAAGAAATTGATCTATCATGGATTGTGCTAGAACATTAATGATGGAGAAAAATGTTGCACAGAAATATTGGAGAGAAGCTGTAAGTACAATAGTTTATACCTTGAACAAAGTACAAGTCAAGAAAGGTACACATTCTACACCTTATGAGCTATGGTATGGATATGAACCTACTGTAAGTTATTTTAAAGTTTTTGGGAGTAGATGTTTTATACTAAAGGATAACAGAAATGGTAAAATGGATGCTAAAGGAGAAGAAGGCATATTTCTTGGATATTCTACTAGTAGTAAGGCATAGAAATGATTGAATTCTAACACTAACAAAATTATGGAAAGTGCAAATGTTAGAATTGATGAATATGTAGAGAGAAATGAAGCTGAAAACATGATAGAGCCTGAAAGTTACAGATCATTCACTTATCCTGAAGAGGAGGATTCTAAAAAAACTTAAAATGAAGTTGCCGAGCAATAGTCCGCACCTGCCAAGACACAAAATGAAATTGCTGGGCAACATGAGGTGACTGCCAAGCTATCTGATGGAGATGTCGAGTCACAGTTTCACCCTAAACTGAACATGAATGATCAAATCGAAGCTGAGAAAGATCCTAATTTGGAAAAATATGTGAGAAGGCACCATAAACCTGATCAAATCATAGGAGCAAAGGATTCTGCAGTTATGAAAAGAAGCAAATTAAGAGAAGACGCATGTTTTCTATGTGATTTTGAGCCTAAGACAGTAAAAGATGCTTTAGACAATGAATACTGGATTCAAGCCATTAATGACGAGATAGACCCAATTGAAAAGAACAAGACATGGACACTAGTACTGAGACCTGACAACAAAAATTTAATTGGTACAAAGTGGGTATTCAGAAACAAGCTAAATGAACATGGAGAGGTAATAAGGAATAAAGCAAGACTGGTATGCAAAGGTTATGCACAAGAGGAAGGATTTGGCTATGGAGAGACATTCACCCCAGTTGCAAGATTGGAGGGTGTAAGAAATCTACTTACATATGCAGCCTACAAAGGATTTAAAGTCTATCAAATGAATGTGAAGTCAACATTTCTAAATGGGATATTAGAAGAGGAAGTATATATTGAACAAGCTGATGGATTTTTTGACCCAAGAAAGAGGAACATGGTTTGCAGACTGCACAAGGCATTATATGGACTGAAACAAGCACCCAGAGCATGGTATGAAAGATTGCACAATTATCTGATGAAGATTGGATTTGCAAGAACAAATGACAACAACAATTTGTATTTGAAAACAGAGCAAGGTAAAGGAATTTTATTGGCTGAAAGTTTTGTTGATGATATCATATTCAGTGGACAAGATATGATATGTAAAGAATTTTCAAAAGAGATGAAAATTGAATTTGAAATGTCTATGTTTGGTGAGATAAAATTCTTTGTTGGTTTACAGATACATCAAATGAAGAATGGTATCTATATTACTCAATCAAAATATGTCAAGGAGATACTAAAAAATTTTAGTATGGAAGATTCAAAACCTGTGAGTACACCCATGGCTACTGGATAGAAGTTGACAAATAATGATGATACAAAAGAGGTAAATCAAACACTTTATAGATCAATGATTGGTAAGCTGCAATATGTTGTACATAGTAGACCTAATATTGCATTAGTAGTTGGAATTGTTGCTAGATTTTTTGCTAATCCAAAAGAGACACATATTATGGTAGTGAAAATAATTTTGAGATATTTGAAAGGTACAGAAGATTAGGGCCTATATTAAAAAAGGAATGACAAGTTTGAACTCAGAGTCTATATTGATTCTGACGAGGCTGGAAATGTGGATGATAGAAAAAGCACCACAGGAGGAGAATTTCTATTGGGGAAAAGATTAATTTCTTGGACAGGCAAGAAACATAATTGCACCTCACAATCTATAGCTGAAGCCGAGTATGTGGTAGCAACAGTTAATTGTTCAAACATTGTGTGGTTGAAAATACTACTGAAAGGTATGAAGGAGGAGATCACAGAACCAGTTGTCATATATTGTGATAATATGAGTGCAATTAATATTTCTTAAAATTCTGTAATGCACTCTAAGACAAAACATATAGCTATCAAGTATCATTACTTGAGTGAGCTAGTGGAGAAGAAGGAAGTGAGACTGGAATATGTGAATACTAAGGAACAGTTGGCAGACATATTTATAAAAGCATTGCCCAAGGATGCTCATGAGTATCTAAGAGGTAAATTTGGGGTGATTCCCCTAGAAGAGGCTAACTATTTCTGAATGGCGTTGTTGCATCAAATGTTTTAATCAGAACACTTGACACATCGATGCACAGTGAGACATTTTTAGGATGCTGCCTAAAAACTGTGAAGTAGAAGACAAGAAAAAAAAAGAAGATCAGTCATAAACAAAGATGACAGGAAGAACATGAGACAAACATTAGAACAAGATGAATCTACATAATGAGTATATCAACATCTTTGGCATTGTTGTCAAAGAGGGAGATGATTACTAAAAAAATTTAGATGATTGCTAAAACAAATGATTGATAAAAAAAATTGAAAGAGGGAGCTGAACAAACACAGAAAGATATCAGTGTGATTACAGACATAGACGGAGTAATATTTTATAGATGAGAATCAGAATGAAGCTAAAGACATTAATGAATATTTGTTCATATCAGGAACACACACACTTTTTGGATTGTATGGTAGCTTTGGTTGGAAATTATTGTTTTATAGTTTAGTGTTGCCATCAATGCAAGAGGGAGATTGTTGGAAAGATTGCTACAATGTAGACAGTTTTTATTTTGTCATTGATGTCAAACCTTAACTAATGAGACTATTGTTGTATGTTTGAGTACCATATCTATTGATTGATGAAGATTTGAAGAATAGGATAACAAGAACATTGAGGAAATGGTTGATTTATGAGTATACACCAGGGTAATTGATCATTTGGCACTTTGGTAAAGTTATATGTTGTTTATTTTCACTGACAGTTCACTGGAAGTTTGATCCTGAGCAAAGAAAAGTCGATGCCAAGCCAAGTGGAAGGTGATGTCGAGTAAAGAAAAGATGATGTTGAGCACCAGTGAAATGCTGAGGGAGACAAAGAAAGCTGAGCAACAGTATTTTATTAATTGATGAGATTTGAGAGCTTTGGCCGACATCGTTGATTTTATTTAGATATGCATTGTTAACTAAGATTGGTCCACACTCATTTAATGCATGGGAAACCATTATTAACGCATGGATTCAATGTTTAATTAATGACTATATTGGAGAAGTAAATTAAATGTAATGATGGAAAGATTCTTTACATTTGATCTAACCTAAGATCTACAATCTTGATTAAGTGAAAAAAGATCTATTTGACCTAGATGAAGAGGTATAATATAAACTACTATGGTTATTGTTATTGTATCTGAGTGTAAGGAGAATTTCAATGAAAGAGTATTGCATGGTTAATTGATTAATTGGAAAAACCTAGTAGAGAAGGTTAGAGAAGCGGAGAGATTTCTTGATGGATTTCCAAGAAGATCTGAAGTTTGAGATGAAAAGGGAGGCCACTCAGTGAATTATCATTAGAGATGAAAGTGGACTAGAATTTGCAAAGTAAGTTGTATGTATCAGATCACACCTGCTAATTACTTTCTAACCATCGTATCAGTTCAAATCCTTTAACCAGGTTGACCTAACATTCATTGTATAAATCCTTTCAACAAGATGACATTTAGTTTGGAATGTTCTAAGTCCTCTAACAAGGTCACTCATGACAAGGTGATTAAATCCTTTAACCAGGTCACATTTGACAGTGTATTTTGTAACCTTTAATAGGGTTGGCTCCTAACAGGGCATCACTTCAGAAGAGTGAAATTTTGGTAGCATGTTACTGGTGGTTTTTTTCCATATTGGGTTTCCACATTAAGTCATGATGGAAAAATGCGTGAATGTTTATGTTGTGTTTTACTGTTAAGTTTCTATAAGCTTATTTCATTAGTACAGTAAATTACACACTTTTGTTGTTTATTATTGTCGAGCACATCTGAGTTGTTGAAGTGGCATAAAGTTTTATGGGCACATCTAGACCTGAGGATAACTGATTCACCCTACCTCTTAGTTATTGTAAATTCATTCTAACAAATTATTCACCACAACCATAAATCTTCACTTTATAACCCTAGAAACCTAGTCATAATATTGACCATGACACCCTTACCATAACAATGATGTAAACCCTAACCCTGAAAATAATCTTAACCATGTTGAAAACCTTAACAAAATACATAACCTAAAATCTAACTCTAATCTTGACCAAGATGCCTACCTTCACCATGATTTAAACCTTAACCCTAACCATAAACTTAAACCCAACCCTAAACCATAATAAAAAATATGATCCTAACCTTAATACTAACCCTTACCCTAACCCTAATCATAATTCTAAATCATATCCATAGAATTAGTCATAACCCTAATCCTAATCTTAAGTACATCTCTAACTCTAATCCTAACCCTAATCATAATGATAATGCTTACCCTAACCCCAATAAGAAAGAGTTCTATAGTCATAATTCTAACCCTAACCTTAATCAACACCTAAAACATGTCACAATTATTAATCTATCTCTAATACTATCTTTGGCTTCAATGTTAATGATAACCTGAATCATAACCTTCTAATGACCCTAAACCCAAGTATATCGCTAACCCAAATATTAATCATAGTCCTATCCCTAACCATATATAAACCCTAACCCTAGCCATAATTGTAAACTCTCACCCTAATCATAATTGCAATCTTAATCCTACATATAACCCAACCCATGATGTCAATCTTAACTGTAAAAAATAGTCATAAAACTTATCCCTCACCATACTCTTAATCCTAACCATGAACCTAACCCTAACAACAATCCTGATTCTGAACTTGAAGAAAATGCAAACATTGAACCCTAACCTAAACCCTAATATTAATCCTAAACTTAACTATAACATAAAATCTAAACCCACTTATAATCCCAACCCTAACTATAACTATGATGTAAACCCTAGCCAAAATCTAAACTCTAAGCCTAACACTTTAGAATACTAATGATGATATAAATTCTATACCCAAGATTAGCCATAATTTTGATGTAAATCCTAGAACCATAACCATAATCGTAGACCTATCTCTAAACCCTAGAAACCTAACCATAATGTTGACCATGAACCCTAACTATAACATGATGTAAACCCTAACCCTAACTATAATTGTACACATGATGAAAACCCTAACCATAAACATAACCTAAAACCCTAACCTTGACCATAATACTAACCGCACTGTAAACGCTAACCCTAAGCATAATTCCAACCATGACCTTAACCCTAAACTTAAACCCTATACAAAACAATAAACCCTAACCCTAAACATAATTATTATCCTAAACAAGATTATAACTAAAACCCTATATATAACCCCAACCCTAAACATGCTATAAACCTAAACCCTTATCTTAACCCTAATCGTAACCCTAATTAAAACCCTATCTATAACCATAATACTAACCATGATGTAAAAGCTAACCTTAATGATAATTATAATCTTAAACCCTAATCCTAATTATAATCTTAAACCCTAACCCTAATTAAAATATTAATCCTAATACTAACCATGATGTAAACCCTAACCTTTACATAAATACTGACCATAATTCTAACCATAACCATAACCATAACATAAACCCTTACTCTAACTATTTCTCTAACCTAAGAATGACGCTAAACCTAGCTATATCATTAACCCAAAACCTAACCCAAAGCCTAACCCTATAAATCTAGTTGAACCCTAATCGTAGCCATAATTAGAAACTCTAACCCTAATCATAATTGTAATCTTGATCCTACTTATAACCCAAACCATGATGTAAATCCTAGACCTAATGATAATTATAATTCTAAACCTTAATCCTAATCATAATATTAAACCCTAACCTCACTTGAGGGTATATTCTATATAATTATATATTAATTTATTTAATGTCTTACCATGTCGCAACTACTACTAGAAAATATATACTCTATATAGAAAATAGGCCGAGATGTATTGAGGCATTTAATTTTTTCATCATTCAACTTTAATAAAAATAAAATTTGAAAAAATTAAACACCTCGAGTAACTCTTAACATTTTCATCCTATCTAAACAATATAATTTTATTAATCTTAAGATTTACTATCCTTATGGTTAAGTTTGATCATTTTTTAAAATTTGTTAATTATGTGCCATGTGTCATCAAGTTATTTTCTTAAAAAGCATGTCCTCCTTGTAGTCATATATGAAATCCATTTGGGAAAAACTCTTCTTCCATTTGGCATCAATTTGGAGTGGGTGAGTTGGACTCTGAGTTGTGTTACTTCTACCTCCTTCTCTGTTCTTCTTAATGGAGAACCTTCTGAGTTATTTGGTGCCTCTAGGGGTATTCACTAGGGAGATTAACTCTCTCCTTATCTATTTATTATTATGACTGAGAGCCTTGGTATATTTATTAAATCTCATTTTTCCCAAAATTTGATACACAGATGGCTATGGGGAAATGGTTTGCCTAGTCTCTATCTTCTCTAGTTTGTTGATGATACTGCACTCATTAGTAGAGCTCATATTTAGGAAGATGAAGCCTCTAGGCTCACTTTAGATACTTATTTGGCTGCCTCAAGTCTGAAAATCAATGACCACAAATCATCTATTTAATTTTTCAATAATCTTGAGGCTCTTCAGCATAGGATTTCTAATATCCTAAGATTTCATATTGATTCTCTCCCTCTGACTTACCTAGGCATTCCTATTATTATGGGAAGATAGCCCAGGCTCTTCCAACAAAATCTGAGTGATAAGATGCAAAAAAGGGTTAATCATTGGACTCATAGATGGATTTCGATGGCTGGTAAGGTACCTCTCCTAAAATTTGTGATTCAAGCTCTTCCTATCTATAGAAGCATGGTTCAAGAAACCCATGTGTATTTTCATAAGGAGTTTGATGCCCTATCATGACAATTTATTTGGAGTGGTAATTTGAAAAATTCCAAATGGTGCCTAATAAATTGGATATGGTTTGTAGGCCCAAGAAGGAGGGATTCCTGGGCCTTCGAGCATCTATCATGATTGGACAATCTCTTTCTACCAAGCTCTATTGGCGTTGGTGCTCTAGTCAGTCTCAACTCTCGGCCCATATTCTATTGCATAAGTATTTATGAGGAGTTGATCATTCAAATGTCTCATGGTTTCCTTTGGAGAGAAGGGGTTCTATGGTGTGGAATACCCTAAAGATAGGTTCTCACTTAGTGAAGAGAATTATTTTTTAGATTTGTCATGGGGGCTTTGTGGCTTTGTTCTGGACTAACTCTTGGAAAGGAAACCCTCCTCTTTTGGTCTCTTATCCACACTTAAGTTCTCTATGACTCTTTCCTTTTTGCTGGTTGGGATATGGTGGATCATTATAAGGAGGTCTTTAATTTGGGTCGTGTTGTTGTTTTTAGATGGAATAATTCTTCCAACTTTCCACCCTGGGGCAACAACGAATCAGATGGAGCTTTCACAAATTTTATCTTCTAGATAGTGTATCTATTTGCAAGAACCTATTTTTTTGGCTTGGGGAGGTGCTTCTTCTAGGAAGTGTTTGATTTCTATAGGGTACCTCAATCTGACTAGAAAGTTATTTGGAAATGTGGAGGTGCATTGCTGGAAGCAAGTTTAGAATTCATTCTCTTGGCCTAAATACCAATTCTCTGCAAGCAAGGCTTCCATGGCCCCTCAATCTCTGTTTTATGTAGTAAAGGTGAGGATTCTTTCTCTCACCTCTTCTTTCAATGCTCCTTTGTCAAGTAGATTTAAAACTTCTAGTAGAATGTGTGGGGCTTCCCTTGCTAGCATGTTTCTTCTATATCTGTGTTTTGGGACCGATTAGGGAACTCCCCTTCAAAGTATTCTTTTCTTCAGGTTGATTAGGCTATTGCCCCTTCTTTTATTCTTTGGCATGTTTGGCTTGAAATAAATAAGAGGATCTTTTAGGATGTTAGGTTTGGGGTCATGCATGTATGGGGGAAAATTGTTAATTCTCTCGATGAAACAATTCTAATAAAATTTAATTTGTATGAAGGTATGGAACCTGGAGATGTGTGTGTTTACACTCGCCTCTCTTTTCCTCTACATGGCGATGTTCCTTTTTTTCTACCCAATGCTACAAAAGTAGAACCAAATATCATTCACAAAAAGTTAATCATGAGGGGCATTAGACTCCTCCTATGCCTAGAGTTATTAAAATCAACACTGATGGCTCTTCTTGGGGAAATCTTGGTAATACGGGCATAGGGGGAGTTGGGCGTATCAATTCTGGGGAAGTTCAGTTTATTTTTTCTCTTCACAAATATTATCATACCTATAATATCATGAAGGCCCTTGTCATATTGGTTGCAGTAGAAAATTGTTGTGTGTGTGGCTAGCCCAGGACCATTTGTGAGGCTGATTGGCAGGTGATTGTAAATTTATTGAATATACAATAGCTAGCAGATGTGTGCTGGAAATTGGCCTAGATTGTTAAGAAGATCCTTCGGTTATGCAAGTCTCTTGAATCTATTATTTTTACGTATATCCCTTGTGAGTGGAATTGTGTTGATGTCTACTTGGCTAAATGGGCTTTCAAGCATATAAAGGATTGGAATATTTTTGATCAGAGGCATCTTCCCCCTAATTTATCTCATGAGTTAATTCAACTTGTTGATCAAGATAAGGCTCACTAGAGCTCTTTGTTACTTTTTTGTATTGTTTTCTTTGGTTTTCAAAAAAAATTTAACCCTCTTTTAGTTTAAAGTTTTCCTTCTAGATTTTATCGATGGAGATGCATATCTATGCAATATTTTTCATACAAACTATAAACCTCACACTCAATCAATATTTTCTAGTCAAACAGTGGCTACAAACAGAAAGGTCAAGCCAAATAGAATTATTTTTTCATCAGTCTTGTTTAAATAGAATTCAAAATATGAATCATTATCCTATATGCAATTTAGATAGAAACTTTCCCTCAATGCATGACATTCGATAATAATATTTTTAGTAAGAGTCACAATTATGAAGGCTTCGAAAGATGCTTTAGAATATGCTAAAAGAAAGTATTAGTTTTTTTTAAAAATAGAATATTTTATTTCTCAAAACTTTATTTATAGATTTTCTAAACTAAGAAAATGATTAGAAATTTTGGTTTGAAATATTATTAGTCTGATGTAAGAAACAATTTAATGTAAATTCGCAATAAAGAATCATAACTAGCAGTTACATCCAAACGAGGTAATACGGTTATGTCGATAAGGAGAGAAACATTGGGAGTGCACATGTGTTGGTAGTAGTTGGCATCTTTTTTTATTCATGCTATTTTGCACATGTGTTGGTAGCAGTTGGCCTTTTTTGTGATTGTACCAAGTGGAGCACATGAGATTTTGTGTTTCAAAATGTAGAATGTTTTTTCAAATTTGTCCCAGTTTAGTTATTTTCTACAAAAAAGTGAATCAAGAAGAACTTCTGCAAAATAGATAAATTTCAATTTCAATGTTAATGCAAAAATACAATAAAATATCAGGCTAAACATCAGTTCATCATTATATCATTATTATATCATTATATAATAATATCTTGATATGATATATCATTTATCATCATTATTAGTCTTTATAATCATTTGATTAAATAAACTCTTTATTATTTAATTAATATGAACAAATTATCCATTAAAATAAATGAATAAACCACATTATTATCCCATTGTTAATCATCAACATTATCCATTATCATTATTACAATCATTTAATCATCAACATTATCCATTATATTATAATCATATCTTCTTCCCTAATTAACTCAGGTTGGTTAATTTAGTAGCTTCCTCATTGACAAATCCATTTAATAAATAATAAAATTGGATTATTATTCTCTCATGTATTCTCCATTGGTTAACTCATTCTTCAAGTCATAACTTCTTCATCGAAAATTCTATGAAATGAATTCAATAATTCATAATTATCTTATCACAAATTAATCATTTATTAATAACTTTCTTATCTAATTATCCATTTAATAAAATAAAAATATTTCATTAGTATCCTCGTAGGAACTCAAAATGGTGAATTTCCAATTTGGTTGAATCATCTTCTCTTTTTTCCCAATTCAATCGAGAGTCATCGAATTAACTCAAGACTCTCATCTTATCCTCGTCCATCCTCTAATGGAAATTTCTAAATACCATCATCCTCTCATCACTTTGAGGATGTAAAGAGTTTAATGCAAATACCACCATCTCCTCATCATTTTAAGGATGTAAAATCTTTAAGGAAGTTTATAATGTCGAGACTTATTACTAAAATATAGTATTACACTGGTAAATTTTATTCACATTCTTTGATAAGAAAGTTGCTACAATAAGCTTGAACTTAGGTTTGCAATATAATTGATAAATAAGGCTTGATTTGTTTATATTTTTATTTGTATCTTTCAAGCACTTATTTTCATATTTTTAAATTTTATGCTTACAATGTAGATAAAAAAATTCCCCAAGGCTCCAAAGTTTTGATCCTTGAACATAGAAATAATATGGACATCTTTAAACCAGAAAGAAAAGGGAAATACCTTGGCCAAAAAGGAAGCATTGTCAGACCTGCTAGTGTTCATTTCTCTGCTATCAATTCTATAAATCTTTAAGAAAATTGGAATATGTATTACGCCTTGGCATGCTTCTTAAATTTATCATGGTACTAATTGAACTTGGTTTATCAATGGTGACTGAATTATAATTAAACGATGGAAAATACAATTTGCCTCATCAAAAAAGCAAAAATAATTAAAACCCCCAGTTCAGTTTTAACAATAATGGCTTGAAGCATAAAATTATTGTAAGAATCAGTAAATGAAAATGATTAGCAATGCTTTCAGAAATAAGATATTTCTTGTAGTATACCTGTTAATAATAATTGCCGCTCTAGATTGTTAAAATGTAGGCTATAAAGTTAAGGAGGGTTAGGCTTTTTTATTCTCAAACAAGGAAGTTATAGCTGGGAATCGAAAAAGAAATAACAAGTATATAGGAGCTTATGTACCATTGATCCAAACCAAACTAAAATTAAAATTAGAAAGAAATCACTCATGATACCCAAAATCAAAGAATAATACCGTTGGTAATGCATGTTGTGGAGAAGAAAAAGCACAATGGGACCGTAGAAGACAGGTATGAGTTAATGGGGTGTGGTTGTACATTTCATGGAGTTATCAAAATTTTAGAAGAGTTAACTCTATTAATTTAAATATTATAAGAGACAAATAAACCATCAATGAGAAATAAAAAAATTAGAGATTTGGAAAATAAATATTGCAATAAAACTTGGTGTAGTAATAGATTGTTGATTCTAAACAAGCAAAGAAACATAACAAAAACAATTAAACTAAAACATAAAAGAACCAGAAAAATAATCAAGGATGCAAGATACAAATATTTATAGTGGTTCACCATAAATGGCTATATCCACTCTCAATAGAGAATTCTCTATATTATTCACCAACAAGTAATACATGACTATGCACATGTATATATACAATCATGTTCAGCTAGAAGACAAAAATAAAGGAATATGAAAGGTTGTGTGGCTGTTGGACTTCACATTCCCAATAGAAATTACAACAAATAATATAAAAATGATATTTCATATAGATTCTGGTATGTGTAGAGTAAAATATATAATTCGATTTTGTAAAAGACAACCTTACTCGAGGAATGCAATCCTACATCTCAATTAAAAACTAGGAAAAATGTAAAGCTTTAAATTGTTATACAAGTACAAATATTTAAAATAAAATATCTCATTTTTTAGAAACTTACATTGTAAACTTAGAAAGCTTTCTCCCTCACAATTGAGAGAGAGGTATGAAATATTGTAAATTTACGACGTAAAAGGAAACATTATCTTCTACTATTACCATTAAATTGTCCATTATTTCATCCTCTTTCTCTTTCTCTTTTGTCTCGATGTCTTCTACCTAATCGTCCATTATTTCATCTGCTATCGGTATGTTTTCCATTCGGTCATCCATTATTTTATCTGTTATCTACATGTCTTCCTTAGGAACTTGTATCTCCAAATTTGCAATCTCCATTTCACAAGTAGCTTAAGCCAAACTACAAAAATTTAAGCTCTGTGTGGATGGAAGAGGGCACGTTGGGTAGAACAGGGTTCAAGAAATTATTTATAACCCAAATTACAATGTACGAATACTACAAAAATTCAAACCAATTACATGGATAAAATCCTAAAGAAATTTAAGTTGTATGTGGATGAAATAAGAAAAGAGCTAAATTTTGCACACACCGATGAACATTGATACAACATAACAGAGTAGAACAGTGTGGAGAAAAGGTATTGAATTGATAAGATTGATCATATAGGTATTGTACTTATAATAGATATGAAAATATGCAATTCTAGTTGTATATGTGAACAGATCAATTTACTATTTCAAATTAACCATTGAAGCATCAAGTCTCTTAACCGAGCAGGACTTAAAAGTCTTTTCTAATTGAGATACATCCCAAGGAGTATCAAAAATTTTGATCATACAAAGTAGCATTGGATATGCCTGGTACCTATTGATAGGCCAAGTGAGTGTTTGATCATGGATGGTAGCATTAGATGCCAGATACTAAGTGACAAACTATTTATTTAAATCATCTAACAAGGTCAAACCTAATAGTGTGTTTGTAACCTTTAATAGGGTTGGCTCTTCACTGAGCTCACTTCAGAAAAGTGAAAATTTGGGTTACCAGTCCATGTTCTTTTTCCTTTAATAGGGTTTCCAAGTTAAAACTCCACGTGTCAATGTGTTTACGAGTCATTACTTTATTGTTTTGCATTTCACATAAGTAAATATGGATTGATCAGCATACACTAGTTATTTAATGTATTTTGGTAAATATAAAGACTGGTAATCAGTAAAAGCAAGAATAAGGTTTGAAAGAGTAATCTGAGTAGTAGTTATTTGTTATTAATATTTCAAGGAAATCATCTTGTAGGAATGAAGATAACTAAAGGCTTATAAATGTGGTAATAAGTTTTTGGGTTGATTTAAGGATTAATTTTTGACGTCACTGATTCACCCCCCCCCCCTCNCCCCCCCCCCCCCTCTTAGTTATTCTAACAATTGGTATCAGAGCTTGTGTGATTAGAAGGAAGGTTTCAAGACCTAAGCTAAAGATCAGAAGATGAACATACGAGATATGCCCAAGTTTAACAAAGAGAACTTTGCTTCATGGCAAAGTAGGATAAGACTCCACCTATCAGGTATTGGAACTGATGTTACTCAATACTTAGATACTGAATATGTGTTGCCCACAGGAGAACTCACAGTTGAAAAAATGAGAGAGAAGCATGGGCATAATAGCATGACAATAGAGCTTGCTTCCTCACTGGTGGTGATATAAATGTTTTGAGAGCCAAGGAAGAAAGCCTTACAAGAAATTTTGATGATCTCAGAATGAAAGAAGGTGAAATCATCACACAATACAACACAAGAATCAAAGAGGTAGTCAATTCTATCTGAGCAGTTGGAGGTGTACTAGATGAAGAGACAGTGGTAAGTAAAATTCTAAGATCCTTACTGCCTACTTATGCTATTAGAGTATCTTCCATACAAGAAATGAGAGCAATACTAAATAACAATGTTACTCTAGATAGTTTGATTGGAAGACTGATTTCATTTGAGATGAATAACTTTGATAATAGTGTCTTACCAAACATAGAGTCTGCATTCAAATCTTCTTTCATAATAAGTGAATCAAGTCATAAATACACTATGAGAAAAGATAGTGAAAGTGAAATTGAAGAAGAAGATCTTGATGAAATTCAAGCACTTATGGTTATAATAATGTAGAGAGACAAAGGTAAATTACCACTTGTATGTTTTAATTGTAAAGAGATTGGACACTTTGCTGCAAGATGTCCTAACAGAAGAAAAGATGACAGAAGTAATGATAGATCATTTGAAAAGAAGTTTGACAGAGGTGATAACTGAGATTATAGAAGCAACCAACAATCAGAAAGAAGAGATACCCGAGACTACAAGGACAATGGAAAGAAGGTAAATTACCTAGATACATACAAATATGAAGATACTGACACCGAATCTAATGAAGACATCAAAATGGTGTTTGTGGTAGTAAAAGATGATTCAGATGAAGATGAAAGGTATGTAGAAACTGCACTCATATCTAAAGTTAGCAAGAATGATATCTTGATCATAGATAGTGGCTGCACTCACCACATGACTGGTGACATAGAAAAGTTTAATACTTTTGAGTATTATAATAGTGGTACATTAATAATGGGTAATGGCGCACCCTGTCCAGTTGAAGGTAAAGGAACTATAATGTTGAATAACCTGATAAAATGTTAAAATTATTATTTGGTGAAAGGGTTGAATTATAATCTATTGAGTGTTTCTCAGCTGAATAATTCAGGTCACTGAGTAGCATTTGAGAAAAAGAAGGCAAAGATCTTCAATGAATTAGGAAGATTGATCAGAATTGGTGAATAGACCAAAGGTAACTTATTCTATCTGAATGATACTGTCACCACTTGCTTAATGGCTAGAAATGAAGACATATGGTTGTGGCATAAAATATTGTGTCATGTAAATTTTGACAAAATTATATAGATAAGAAAAAAGAGAAATGTAAGAGGCTTATCGAGCATGTCAAAGCCAGACAATATCATGTGCAAAAATTGTCAAAAAGGTAAGATGAAAAAGTATAGTTTCAAAATCCAAATCCATACATCTGATGCTATTCTAGAATTAGTCCATAATGATCTATGTGGACCCATGAGGACAAAGATTTACTATAGTGATAGATATTTCACTCTTTGTTGATGATTACTCTAGAATGATGGTAGTTATGTTTCTAAAAGATAAATCAGAAGCCTTCAAGATGTTTAAATGGTACAAAGAAATGGTAGAAAAAAACTGGTAAGGAATTGAAATGCTTAAGATCAGATAAAGGAGGGGAATTTATTTTAGATAAATTCACTAACTTTTGCAATGAGTGTGTTGCCCCACTTTTCATCCTATACCCATGCTGTCAAAGTGGAGGATTTTGAAGTCATGGTCAGGTCTAGTCTTGTTTGAGTCTAGGTCTAAGTCTTCCTTAGGTAGGAATTTCTTGCCAGGTTCCCCTACCACTTCCTTTCCTTCTTTAAGCCGGGTGGGTTATCTAAAAGTCTTTTCATTTTGGTAGGTTATAGATCCCAACCTCGCAAGGATAATGTGCTCCTATTGATGATCTTTTTCAAGCAGAGGAATGATTGGGAATCATAATTTCCAGGAATTCATAAGAAATCAGAGAAGACTCTTCATATAGATGATGCAGTGACAGAGCTATGATTGTAGATGTGAGGAGTTATGCTTGATATCCGTCAAATGGCATTGGATCTAAGCATGGTGATTGACAGGCTGAAAAGAATGGGCAATGTGATATAATTGCATAACTATAACAAAGAATTGAGAAGAAATCAGAAAAGATGATATGCCGCAATGAATATGCAGTTGAAATAAGTGTTTTTCTGGTTTGTATTCTGCTCTTTCGGGTGCGATAGCACATAATATGTATGTATCCAATACATTTTCAACAGCCTATAAAAGTTGATGATTTTTACTATTTGAAGGCATGGATTGATTCTATGGTGTCTTATGACCCCAACAGTGAAAACCGCATGAGATTTGGAGTTGAAATAAGAAAGTTATGGCGCGGCAGGATTTTTCATTCTGGCTTCTCCATGGCGGAAAATCGAGTTTTGGCTTCTCCATGGCAGAAAATTGAGTTTTGGCTACTCCGTGGCGGGATTTGCACTCTCCAAATAGATTTCCACAAGCCTACATAAGTCATCATCGAGCTTTAAGGAATCTTTATTATTATTTAAGTGTTTCATATTGCATGTGCTTTAAGTTAAAAAAAGACTCATGCAATTAAATTTGACTTGCGGAAATACGTTCAGAGCCTACTCCATGGCTTAAATCGTGCTCTTCAGGTAGATTTCCGCAAATCTAAATGTTCCTTTGTGGAGATTGCACTGTTCAAGTAGATTTCCGCAAAGCTAAAATTTCCATTGCGGAGATCGCACTCATCAAGTAGATTTCCGCAAAGCTAAAAGTTCCATTGCGGAGATCGCACTCATCAAGTAGATTTCCACAAAGCTAAAAGTTCCATTGCGGAGATTGCACTCTTCAAGTAGATTTCCACAAAGATAACTACTCCAAAGCTTTTTGCGCACCTATTTTCCTAAAACCCACCAGCTTCTAGCTTTGTGATTTCAATGTCTTTTCAAAATCTGATGATCTGGGTTGTTTCAGAATCTTCCAAAGAAAACTTCTTGTCTTGAAAGTTCAGCTTGAAAATATTGCTATTACTCAAAGCGGAAATTCACATTTTGAGTGCTCTAGAGGGGCGCTGGTTATGATTATAATGGTAGAAGAGGATTCGATTCTACAAGTTGTATCCAATTGATGAAGACTATTCATTTCAATTCTCTCAAAGTCAAACTACAGGAAGTAGTAGATAAAAAGTCATGGTCTTTTGGCTTTCTATTTTTGAAAGTATTCTCTAGTCTTTTCATATTCTTAGAAGCTGAATCACTTCCTATTCCCATTAAGATCCTACATTGTAATCTCTATATAAATGGTGGAAAAAGTTAATAGAAAGGTCGGCAAAATTTCTGGTGTGAAGCTGATTGCAGAGACAATCAAGTCTAGGGCCATTATTTTACTGTCCATCTGTATGTGATGTTGTTTCATTGTGTTGAATTGACAATAGTGAGTGAAAAAAGTTTTATTTCATTGTTTTCAGTTTGACCAATCGGTAAAATAATCAGAGAATTATAACTGGTTGTGAGATTGCATCACCATACTTCATTTGCATTTCATACTTCATATGCATAACCATATTTTCATAATCTGCATTTTCATACTGTTATGTTGTGGGAGTCATAAGATTGTGAAGACCATAAACATAACACCTCTACATTTAAATCCTACCTAAGATTTCACTTGCCTGGGTGGAACTCGGTTTCCTCTACTGTTCTCTGGTTAAGAACATACTTGCAGTAGGGATTAGAATTGAACAAAATTCATTGAATATTTTTCACATAGGGAGCAGTACCTTAATTCAGAGGGAAGATAGTTATTCTTAGAAACAGTTTCCCAACTGTTGTGTAAAGTTGTTCTTCATTATAAAATTGGGCAAATAAAAGGAGTAAAGGAAGAAGAACAATATGTTTACCAACAGATTTTTGGCGACTCCGCTGGTGAAGGAAAAACAGTCGCATGATTAGAAAGCATTTGAAATATACACAGAGCTTGAAAGAAGATCAGGGAGTGAATTAGAAACAACCCTGGTAATCAGTCACTCTGGAGCAATCCAGATACTTAAGGAGTGATAAGGAAAAGGGTGATAAGGATCCAACTTTCTAGAATTTAGAAGCACTTGGATTTCCCTTGTTAGAGGTACCTCATCGGAAAGGTGGACGTCAATCTAGAAGCAGGCCTTCATCACCACCTAAAAAAGTAAATTTTTTCTCCACAACTTGTCAAGTATTAACTTTGCACGGGGTTGTTCCCCCACAAGTTATAAATTTTCCACATTTTCCTTTGCAAAACCAACTGAATATGGCTGCACCTTGGGTAGCTGCTATTGGACCACTCAATTTCGTAGTCTATCATCCTCTTCCTATTGGTTCCCGGAAGAATATACCTAAATTTGTAGGATATGGGAAAGTTAATATGGATGAACATATAAAAGCATTTTTCACAGCCATAAATATTTTGGGAGTCATTCATGAAGATGTTGCAGTCAGATTATTTGTCAAAACTCTTACTGAAGCGGCTGCAGATTGGTTTTATCACTTGACGGATGGAACTATTACGAGTTGGAATACCATGAGAATATCCTTTGAAAATAATTTTAAAACTGTTGAAGATGAGCACACTTTATTGGCTCAACTGACATCAGCGAAGAAATTACCTTCCATGAGTATGAGAGATTTTGTTTCCAGCTTCAATAAAATTGCAAATAGAATTCCAGCAGCAAATAGACCCACAGCGGGTAATATGAAAACATTTTTGATCAGCGCTATGCCTCCTGAGATTAATTTTGAATTAAGAAGATCTAGACCTGCGGATTTAGAGGCAGCTCAAACCACCGCTGTCGAATTAGAAGATGACATGATTTCTGCAGGAAGGTGGAAGCGTGAAATTCAAAATAAAGCCAGCACTAGTGGAACTACTTCATCAGAAGAAATGATTCAGAAGTTATCTAATGAAATTATTGCTTTGAAAAGACAGCTTCCAAGATTTAATAATTCATACCAAAGGAATTTTACAGAGCAAGAAAATAATAACAAAACTTTGCAATTGCCTGGATTACAACAGAGACTAGCAATAGAAGCTCCACCTAAAAAAGTGAATGGATGTGTACTTCACTTAACCACTGATCATGACAGTGAAAGTTGTCCAGATGTGATCAGTAGAATGCAATTTTTGATTACTAATGAGCCCAATTCTCCCCTATCCACTGATGATACTAAAACATGCTCAAATGGAGACTTCGGAAATTTATTTTTAGAGTATGAATCAGACTCAGAAAAATAGGGAGAATGTTATGCCACTATCAATGGACACACTTATAATGTGCTCACTAGAGGACAAAAAGCAAAGGTGTTTGCTGATTCGAAA
>MU223485.1:1012965-1041987 GCA_018584345.1 Thuja plicata
AGGTTATAGATCCCAACCTGGCAAGGATAATGTGCTCCTATTGATGATCTTTTTCAAGCAGAGGAATGATTGGGAATCATAATTTCCAGGCATTCATAAGAAATCAGAGAAGACTCTTCATATAGATGATGCAGTGACAAAGCTATGATTGTAGATGTGAGGAGTTATGCTTGATATCCGTCAAATGGCATTGGATCTAACCATGGTGATTGACAGGCTAAAAATAATGGGCAATGTGATATAATTGCATAACTATAACAGAGAGTTGAGAAGAAATCAGAAAAGATGATATGCCGCAATGAATATGCAGTTGAAATAAGTGTTTTTCTGGTTTGTATTCTTCTCTTTCGGGTGCGATAGCACATAATATGTATGTATTCAATACATTTTCAACAGCCTATAAAAGTTGATGATTTTTACTATTTGAAGGCATGGATTGATTCTATGGTGTCTTACGACCCCAACAGTGAAAACTACATGAGATTTGGAGTTGAAATGAGAAAGTTATGGCGCGGCGGGATTTTTCATTCTGGCTTCTCCATGGAAGAAAATTGAGTTTTGGCTTCTCCATGGCGGAAAATTGATTTTTGGCTACTCTGTGGCAGGATTCGCACTCTCCAAGTAGATTTCCGTAAGCCTGCATAAGTCATCATCAAGCTTTAAGGAATCTTTTATTATTATTTAAGTGTTTCATATCGCATGTGCTTTAAGTTAAAAAAAGACTCATGCAATTAAATTTGACTTGCGGAAATACGTTCAGAGCCTACTCCATTGAAGAAATCGCACTCTTCAGGTAGATTTCCGTAAAGCTAAATGTTCCTTTGCAGAGATTGCACTCTTCAAGTAGATTTGTGCAAAGCTAAAATTTCCATTGCGGAGATCGCACTCATCAAGTAGATTTCCGCAAAGCTAAAAGTTCCATTGCGGAGATCGCACTAATCAAGTAGATTTCCGCAAAGCTAAAAGTTCCATTGCGGAGATTGCACTCTTCAAGTAGATTTCTGTAAAGCTAACTACTCCAAAGCTTTTTGCGCACCTATTTTCCTAAAACCCGCCAGCTTCTAGCTTTGTGATTTCAATGTCTTTTCAAAATCCGATGATCTGGGTTGTTTCAGAATCTTCCAAAGAAAACTTCTTGTGTTGAAAGTTCAGCTTGAAAATATTGCTATTACTCAGCGGAAATTCACATTTTGAGTGCTCTAAAGGGTTGCTGGTTATGATTGTAATGACAGAAGAGGATTCAATTCTACAAGTTGTATCCAATTGATGAAGACTATTCATTTCAATTCTCTCAAAGTCAAACTATAGGAAGTAGTAGATAAAAAGTCATGGTCTTTTGGCTTTCTATTTTCGAAAGTATTCTATAGTCTTTTCATATTCTTAGAAGCTGAATCACTTCCTATTCCCATGAAGATCCTACATTGTAATCTCTATATAAACGGTGGAAAAATTTAATAGAAAGGTCAGCAAAATTTCTGGTGTGAAGCTAATTGCAGAGACAATCAAGTCTAGGGCCATTATTTTACTGTCCATCTGTATGTGATGTTGTTTCATTGTGTTGAATTGACAATAGTGAGTGAACAGAGTTTTATTTCATTGTTTTCAGTTTGACCAATCGGTAAAATAATCAAAGAATTATAATTGGTTGTGAGATTGCATAACCATACTTCATTTGCATTTCATACTTCATATGCATAACCATATTTTCATAATCTGCATTTTCATACTGTTATGTTGTAGGAGTCATAAGATTGTGAAGACCATAAACATAACACCTCTGCATTTAAATCCTGCCTAAGATTTCACTTGCCTGGGTGGAACTCGGTTTCCTCTATTGTTCTCTGGTTAAGAACATACTTGCAGTAGGGATTAGAATTGAACAAAATTCATTGAATATTTTTCACATAGGGAGTTGTACCTTAATTCAGAGGGAAGCTAGTTATTCTTAGAAATAGTTTCCCAACTGTTGTGTAAAGTTGTTCTTCATTATTAAATTGGGCAAATAAAAGGAGTAAAGGAAGAAGAACAATCTGTTTACCAACAGAGTGTAGAATCAAAAGATGGGTCTTTGCACCGAGAACACCACAGCAAAATGGAATTGCTAAAAGAAGGAACAGATACATTATTGATTGTGCAAGGACAATGATGATAGATAAAGGCATCACCCAAGTCTTCTAGAGGGAAACTGTCAGTACTGCTATGTACACATTGAATAGAGTACAATTGAAGAAAGACACCAAGGAGACACCCTATGAGCTATGGTATGGTTATACACCCAATGTAAATTACTTCAAGATTTTTGGTAGTTAATGTTATATCTTAAAAGATGATAGAAATAGAAAGCTTGACTCCAAAAGTAATGAATGTATCTATCTAGGGTATTCCACATAGAGCAAGGCTTATAAATGTCTCAATAAAGCCTCTAAATAAAATTGTTCAAAGTGCAAATGTAAAGATATATGAATTTGCAGAGAAGAATGAAAAGGAAAGCACAAAAGAACCAAAGGACTACAATATGGATTTTTTTAAATGAAGAACCTGACACTCTACCCGAACAATAATGTATAGCTCCCGAGCAACAAAATATTGCAACCGAGCATCAGGCTGCAAATACAAAAAATTAGGATATTGCTCAAAATGATGTACCAAGCGATGGAGATCAGAATGAAGGACAAAATGATGATCAAGATGATACAAAAACAATTGAACCTATACTTTCGTGGTATGTCAGAAGGAACCATCCACAAAACTAGATCATAGGAGACAAGAAGGCTGGTATGAGAACCAGAAATAAGACTCTAAACACAAGATGTCTAATTTGTGATTTTGAGCCAAAATCTATTAATGCTGCACTTGATAATGAAGAATGGATTAGTGCTATGAATGAAGAAATTGAGCAGATTGAGAAAAACAAGACATGGACACTTGTACCAAGACTAGATGACAAGAATGTCATCGGTACCAAATGGATATTTAGAAATAAGGTGAATGAGAATGGAGAAGTCACTAGAAATATAGCAAGACTAGTATGCAAGGGGTATATGCACAAGAAGAAGGGATTGACTATGGAGAAAGCTTTGTACCCATTTCTAGGCTAGAAGGAGTGAGAATATTACTTTCTTATTCTGCACTTAAAGGATTCAAGGTATACCAGATGGATGTCAAGTCTGCATTCCTAAATGGAATACTTGAGGAAAAGGTATACATTGAGCAACGAGAAGGGTTTGTTGATCCAGACAAGAGGAACATGGTATGTAGACTATACAAAACCTTGTATGGATTAAAAAAAGAACCAAGACCCTGGTATGAAAGACTTCATTCCTATCTCATAAGTATTGGATTTGTAAGAGCTAGTGAAAACAATAATCTTTATTTGAAGGAAGATACTGATGCTAACATTTTGATTGCTAAAATATTTTTTAATGACATCATATTTGGAGACAATGATATTCTATGCAAATCATTTGCAAATGAAATGAGAAAAGAGTTTAAGATGTCTATGTTTGGAGAGATCAAGCTCTTTCTTGTTCTACAGATCATGCAACAAGATGAAGGCATTTTCATTACACAATCCAAATACATCAAGGAAGTGCTGCAAAAATTCAAGATGGAAGATTCTAAGCCAGTTGGAAGACCAATAGAAACTGGATGTAAGATGACAAAGGAGGAAAAGTATCCTAAGGTATATCAGACTTTGTATAGATCAATGATTGGCAAACTCATGTATGTTGTACATACTAGACTAGATATTACACATGCGGTAGGAATAGTTGCAAGATTTTTTGCTAATCCCAGGGAATCACATATGACTACTATGAAAATAATCCTAATATATCTGAAGAATACCAAGGACTATGAATTATTGTATAGAAGAGAAGGCAAATTTGAACATAAGGTCTTTACCGAAGTTGATTGGGCTAGAAACATTGATGAACAAAAGAGCACAAGTTGAGGAGCATTCTTTATGGGTGAAAGACTTGTCACATGGATCAAAAAAAAGGAAGGATGCATCTCTCAGTCTACTGCAGAAGAAGAGTATGTTGTTACTGTTGCAAACTGCTCAAATATTGCATAGATTAAACAGGAACTGGAAGGTATGAATATGAAAATTCTTGAACCAGTAATTATCTATTGTGATAATACCAGTGCAATTAACTTTAACAATTCCAAGAATCCAGTCAAGCATGCTAAGACAAAGCATATTGCTATCAAGTATCATTATTTGAGAGAACAAGTTCAAGAAAAGGAGGTGATACTTGAGTATGTGCAATCAAAGGAATAATTAGCTGATATCTTCACCAAGCCACTGCCTAAGGATACATTTGAGTACTTGAGAAAGAGACTAGGGGTCAAACACTTTTCTACTAGTCAATAAGATGAATAGAAGGATGCATTATCCTACATATTATTAGAATATCATTCATATTGATGCAAGCAAAGAGATGTACTTCAAAGATAAATTTGTACATAGCAAGGTATTTATCTACACCAAGCACCAGAGTTGTTATATTGTTGATGGATTGGGAAATTCAAGGAATATATTGAATGAATAGAAATGATTGTTTGCCATTACTTTCAAATATTTGTTTGGCATTATTGTCAAAGGGAGATAATATATCCATTATCACATTATCCAAAGGGAGAGATTGCTGACAAGAGAGAAAATAGACATCAAAAGAAAAGAACAGTCAAAGGAAGAGATTTTGACATAAGAAGAAAACACATCATGTCAGAAGAAGAAAGATTCTACATCTATCTAGTGAAGGGATTGAAGACAAAAAGAGAGCTGTAAGAATCAAATCTAAGCTATGTGAGCTTACCAAGGACCAGATATTTGTATCGGTTATAGTACATAAGATTAGTAGTTTGATGAACTTCAACTATTATATTTCATATTGTATTAGTGATATATAGTGTGTTTCCATCAATGCCAAAGGGAGAGATTTATGAATTATAACTGATTGAATGTTTGAAGATGTTAAGTTGATGATCACGGAGACACAAAAAGTTAATGCAAGACATTAAATCAGTTAATACATTGTATTTTCATTGATGTCAAATTGATATAATATGTATGGTCATGTACATACTGCTAAAGACTTCAAAGAACCAATGAATCAAAGGCTATGCTATCAGTAATGCATAAAAGTTAAGTATTCACAAAGTGACTATATACACCGACAGAGTGCACACCAAAAAACATAGTAAACCAATCAGAGCAAATTTGCAGTGTTACCCGATGAGAAAAAGCATAGTGTAACCCGATGGATAGAATTATGGTGTTTCCTAATAGATAGACAACACCGACGGATAGAGATCCCAAAGACAATTAAATTCACACCGATGGAATAGTCAGTTTTCACCGGCGACTAACTGAAGTATTGACCGACAGAAAAAAGAGTTCAGAAATGACAAAAGACTTACCTGTCAAGAGATAAATATAGACATAACTGGTAATTATCATTGTTTTAATCGACAAGATAAAGCCAGAGATAAGTAAAGGATTTAAAGTTGTTGTGTCCAGTTGGCAAGAAGATCTCTATGAGATAAAACAAGAGTTATGTTTTAAATCTAAATTGAAAGAATTGTGGATCATGCCAATATCAAGAAAGCCAAGAAATGGTGAAATCATTTTTATATAAGAGACAAGCTAATTCAATGTGAATTAGGATAGTGACAAGAGAATAGATGCTGAAGAGATACAAAAGGAGAAGAAAGTCTTCATTCAGACCTGATCAATCAAGCTGAGGAAAGAGCTAAATTCTATAGACACTGACGAACAATGATACAACACCATAGAGAATAACATTGTGGAGAAAATGTATTGAATTGATAACATTGATCAAATAGGTAATGTACTTACAATAGATCTAAAAATCTAAAATTCTAGTTTTATATGTGAACAAATCAATTTATTGTTTCAATTTAACCATTGAAGCATGAAGTCTCTTAACTGAGCAAGACTTAAAAGTCTTTTCTAATTGAGATACATCCCAAGGAGTATAAAAAATTTTGATCATACAAAGTAGCATTGGATATGCCCGATACCTATTGACAGGCCAAGTGAGTGTTTGATCAAGGATGATAGAATTAGATGCTTGATAAAAAGTGAGAAACTATTTATTTAAATCCTCTAACAAGGTCACACCTAACAGTGTGTTTGTAACCTTTAACAGGCTTGGCTCTTCACCGAGCTCACTTTAGAAGAGTGAAAATTTGGGTTACCGGTCCCAGTGGTTTTTCCCTTAACAAGGTTTCCACATTAAAAATCCATGTCTCAATGTGTTTATTAGTCATAACTTTATTTATTTTCATTTCACATATGTAAATCTATATTGATCAGTATACACTAGTTATTTACTGCATTTTGGTAAATAGAAAGACTGCTAATTAGTAAAAGTAAGAATAAGGTTTGAAAGAGTAATCCGAGTAGTAGTTATTTGTTATTAAAATTTCAAGGGAATCATCTTTTAGGAATGAAGATAACTAGAGGCTTATAAATGTGGTAATAAGTTTTTGAGTTGATTTAAGGATTAATTTTTGAGGCCACTGATTCACCCCCCTTTTCAATTATTCTAATAGAAATAAGCCTAAAATTTAATGAGTGTGTTGGGTAGAAGAGGGTTGAATAAATTATTTATAAACCAACAGCTGATAAGATGTTGTCAACTAGACCGAGAAATTGTTAGGAATAAGGTTTCTCAGCCTTGGATAATTCCTGTTCTTATTATTTGTTTTGTAAAATGTATTTTCTTGCAAATAATGTAATTAAGTGTGAGTGTACATGTCTAGTTGGCATGTTGATGTGTCACTCCACGTGATGTGTCGGCATATTGAATTGTGTGTAAGGAGATCATGGCTGAAATGGTTATGACAGATTCCTATGACACGTAAGAGCTATTTCTAGGAGATTTCAATGACAGATGAAGACATGTAAGACATGTGGCAACTGATAAAGTTGAGTACTTTACACTCTTCCTCTTTAGGGTTCCTATTTTCTCCGAGAATGGTAAAACCCTAATATGGCTATCCTTGGAAGTTTCCCTAAAAAGGAAAGTGCATGATATAAGTGTTTTTTAGGGTTACAGGAAAGGATACGAAAAGAGTGTATTATTGGTATGATCTGGTGCTACTAAATTTATCTTAGAGTTTCATTTGTCTCCTAAAATAACTTGCATTGCAAGTGTGTTGTAACCATTGTGTTGAAGATAATACATTGTGCAGGTTTTGGAGTGCTGGGGTTTTTTACCGAAAGGTTTTCCCTAGGGTAAATCATTGTGTCATTCTCTATTTTTTGTATGCATGGTATGTGGCTGCAATATCATTGTTAAAGTAGTTAACTAATTTTAAATTGTAAGGATTTAAAATAATTTGCACAATACTTTCCTATAGAGATTAGTGTAGGAAGTTGTTTCCGCACCTGAGTTTCCTTACAGAAATCAGGTAATAATTTAGAAATTTAACATAAATATCCTCCATTTTCTAAAAAATATAGGTCTTCAGGATTTAGTGAAATTTGCATTTAAGGCCAAATATTACAATATCTAGCTTTTTTTTTTCTACATTCGAGGTTGGAATGAATATCAACGTATTATTGTCGAGTCTTTCATATTTTTCAATATTATAAATGTAAATATAATTAGAACATAATTGGATTTTTCTAAAAAAAGTGATTGGATTTTTTTGTGGAGAGACAGATAAACCATCATAAAGAAATAGGAAAATTAGAGATCGGAGAAAGAAAACTCAAAATAAACACTAGCCAAACTAGCCATCTTAAAATCTAAATCTTGAGGAATTAGTAAAATTTTCATCTTAGGCCAAATATTGTAAGTATCGATCCACCATTTTCTTTTCTACAATCGCATTTGGAATGAGTATCTACTTATTATTTGGAATGTCTAATTAATGTTATTTTTCGGTGATACTTAGTCTCAAGTGATCGTAAGAGTGTGAACATTACTTTGAAGAATTATGTTATCAAATAGATAAAGATTAATATTCTCATTTATTTTAAACATTAGAATTATACTTCTCCATTAAGTCAAGGTCATTCATTTCTTCTCAAAATAAGTATGTGTATTTTATTTTATTTCATAATTGTTAAGGCCTTGAAATATCACCCTAACTCATGCATTAGGGAATACTAATATCTGATGGTAATAATAGAAACCTTCCTGAGTTGTGGGTGGACTCTGATTAAGAAGGAATCTCCAGATTCTAGGCCGGTTCCTATTGCATTTGGTATATCACCTATGGCTGATCTCTAATTTGGTAAAAGGGAAAAGATAACTAAAATTGTATAAATAAACTAGAAGGTGATAAACCAAAACTGGATTCAGACTTATCATAATTTTAAACTAGCATCCATACGAAACACACTACTAAGATCTGCAACAACATTCTCTATTCAACGTATAGGTTGAATTAAAACTCACAATTAGGGTTTGTACCAGAAACAATGATAATGTGCCAAAAAACATACAAATTATACAAAAGGTTATACTCTACAACCTAGAATAGGAATTGAACCAATTCTCTAATCTATGCTACAAAACACATTACACTTAAATGTAGAAATGTTGAAAAGGATTGATAACAAAACTTATAAAATATGTGAACAATGGGAACTTTCTTTATTCTCTTGAAAATCTACAAATAGTTACATGCAATGGTACAAAATATGCCAAGGAATATGTTACATTCACTTAAAACACAATCTGCATCAAAACTTAATTGATGGCTACAAAATGTATCCAAAAAGTTGCTAAGGAACAAGTATGTTCACTAAGTCACCTTCTCCCTAAATTGTGAACCCCTAAAAATGAGAAGGAAGCACAGATATATATAGCCCCTCATGGCTAATTTCCAAAATCCAAACCCCTCTAAAAAGCCCTCCAAATCAGCTAGAAACCTTAATTCTAAGGCATAATACATGTCTTAATTCTAGCCCCTAATGTTGGTATTTAAAAAATATACACCTTTTACATATACACTACAAACATATCTAAAACTATATCAAAACTAAAAAAAACACAACCCATACATACAAAAACCCTAACCCTACTTCATTTACCCTAAAACATGTCAAAGACCAATACTTCCCTAAGGTCAACATGACCAATACCATTACAAAATATCTCTATCTTCATCATGGCATATGTTTTGTTTTCATGGCACTTGGGAGCAATTGTTGTGCACTGCAATTTGTAAGGCATTTACTGCTTCTGACAGTGGATTCCAAATTCTATCAAAACTTGGCATTATTCTAGGTCTTTGAATTGCATTTTCTTTCGAGGAAAACATGAGGGTTTTGAAACCCTAATCTATGGTGTCACTCTACTATAAACATGGCATTTTTCCTATATTTTTTGTGCTTGGGTTTTCTATTGGAAAGTTGACATTGTGATGTGGGAATTGTGTTGTTTCTCTTTAGGCTCCTTTTTGTGATCTTTGGGCTAAAAAATAGCATGGTTTCTACGATTTTACTCCATCTCTGTCATGCAACTATGAGTTATTCATGGAGCTTGGGCTCCAACTGAAAGTGGGTAATGCAATGAAGAGCTCGGTCTCTTTTCTAGAGTTCACTAATGTGTTGTGGTTGTTAACAATAGCTCAGGCTCTCTTCATCTGTTTGGCACTTGAGTTAGCAGAGAGCTTGGGCTATGAACAATACTAGAGTTAACTATTTGAAAATAGAGAACTCAGGCTCTCTTCACCGCGAGCTCTACATGATTTGAGTCTCGGCATAGCATAGTGTATGGCACTATTTATGCATCTCTTCATGAAGCTCAGGCTCCACAACATTGCATCTCGAATTTGTTAACTTGGAGATAAGTTACTCTCTGCTTGTCTTTGCATTTAGATTCTTGTATCTTCTCTTTAACATATAATTGCATTGCATATCTTTTTTAAAATCTGCAATTACGCCTTTTAATAATTTTCTAGCTTCACCATCTTTATCACCATGATCTTTGGGTTTTTAACTTTCTATTATTACTTCATCTTTGCTCGAACACCAACTGCCAGATAAGATTTTTTTGTCTCTCTAGACAGCTCGAGCTTGTAAATTTTGATGTCTTCTATTAAGAATGATCATATCTTGTCGTTGCCTCCACTGGATGTTTGCATTTGTTCTAGGTTTTGTCTATATGTCATCTTTTTTTCATCTCGATAGTGACCATCATGTTTAAAACAATACCATAGTCTGAAACCAACTCAAACTATTATTGGCATTATGTATAATGTCAAAAGTTTTTACATTATATGGGCTCTCTCTTGCAAAAACAATTACAAGCAGTTATCACCTCCAGTGGGAATATTATTCATGGGGTTTCAGCACGAACTTGTGACACCCATGAATAACACTACAAAAAAGAGACCCCAAAAATTAGAAATGCATATTTTCCTTCAATTTGAACAGTTATGTTATTTGATCTCAACCTTGATTCTACACTATTATTTGAACATGCATATTCTTTTTATAATAGTACACTAATATTTGATTTATCACATATGCATACTCATTATTTTTAATAACACTGTTATTTGACTTACCATCCTTGAATAGGTACCAGGTCATTGAACATACATCATAACATTTGTTATCTACCATTCATTCTGGCATATGCACTGCATTTGAACATTCATCCAACAACATTAAGCAATAACATTATTCACTTGATTTCTCTTATACAAACACTGCATTGAACATGCATCTTAACAACATTATATCTCAAGTAGCAACTTATAGCAATGTCCCTGATTCTTTTATCCTTTTAGAACACACTATTTTCTCATCTCTAGTGTGCATACATATCTTTGTAAAAAGATATCATTGTTGAACATGCATATTCTCTTCCATTTGATTGCAAAAATATATAAAATTGTTTTTTCCCTCTTCTTTTATTCAAACACTCTAGTATTCATAACAATAATAAGGTGAACTATTTGTCTGATGTCAACAGTGTATGAACTCTCTATATGCATTTCCTATTTTAATAACAATGCAATTTAGTTCTTTTGTGTATGCATGTTAGTTCATAACAATATTATTGTTATCCCTCTTCTTTTCCATATTCATTGTTATTTGATTTTATCCATATATGCATAGCCTTTTGATGACATTGATGCACATATATGCTTTGTATATGCATAACTGAATCCTTGATAAAAATTAGCATCCATCTTTCATGTGCATAATTCATTTGATAATAACAAATGATACTTCTAGTTATAATACCACTTGTTTTATTCATTCATCGCAGCTACCATCTTGTTCAAAGAACATTACAAGTGACCTTCATTGTGCAATAATGGAATACAATGTTACCTTATTATTGGATTGTAAGCAACAATTCATATTATTCTTTGCACATCTTCTACTTTTTTCACATACATCTTCCATATCTATACATACATCTTCCATTTGGATTTGGAGCATCCATGTTTTATGTGTATGCATCTATCAGCAACATTACTGTACTCTACATATTTGCACCAATGACATTAAAATTGTTACATCATGCATTAACATTGTACCAACTGTTAAGAACTGCATCTCTTTTCCTTTTACATCTTCTCATTCCTGAACTCGTGAAATCTTATCATTCTTTTCTATTTGATAATGCATCTTGTGAGGTTCGAGCACATGATCGTAACACATAGATCATATATCTTTATGCATTTGAACAAATTTATGTTTACTATGTTTTCACATCACAAAATCAATATGTTAGGTTAGTGAACATGACCAATTGATCAATCTTTGTGTGTGAGTGTCATGTATCATGACATTCATGCATGAATGTGCGTTGGCTGATTGTGTTTACTATCTTAACATATTGTTATTCTGAAAAAGGTTTCTCAGCTAGAAGAACTAAGTCCCTTTAATTAAGATTTTTGGTTTCACATAGAGCAACTCTTGTACAATGCAGAATGATAACCATAGATAGTAAAAGGTTTCATGGAGTTATGTCCCTTTGATACTATTATTCTATTGATGTAGATGCATATGTTTCCATTGTACTGATGTTATTGGTAGATTTGCAGTTCTGAAAGTTTGATTGTTGTATGTTGTTTTAGGTTTCCATGCATTTCTTCGATCCAATTTGGATCTAACACCTTTTCTTTCCATGATGTAGGACAGGACCCTAAGACCTAGATGCATGACATGATGGACTATGAACAAGACATGGAGTTTGGACAAAGCTCAGACAAGAAACTCCCATATCAAAGAGTCAACTTTTAGAAGGCAATGCATGGAACCCTACTCATGCTTCAATCATGTTTTCTTTTATGCAATTTCCTCTAAGTTCCAATATGAAATATGTAATATTGAAAGATTTTTTTTTTACACATTCAGTTTAAATGCACAATGTAATGACCAATTATGAATTTGAAAATTGGAATAGGATCAATAATTAGAGTAAAATGTAACTGATAATATGAATGCAATAGCAATATATTTCATCTTCATTAGCTAAATGGTAATGTTAAAGAGGTGTACCTTCATGCAATTTTAAATTCTTTATGATAATCATCATACATGTATAGATTTAGGGTAACAATTTTGGCAACTTCTGCTAGATGTCTGCCTGCTAGACACTATAGACCTTGTCCATTGGGAAAATGGAGTCAAAACTAGAACATACAAATGCAACCTTTCTTGAAATAAAAATGAAACCTAAACTAAGACTCGTGCAACCTAAACTAAGACTCATGCAACCTAAACTGACCTTGTGCCTTGAAGGCACTTTATTGAAAATGAAAACCTAAAGACACGTAGTGCTTAATACCACTTATTGAAATGAAACATAAGTTAGAAAGTACTAAAACTCAAAGAAAATATTGGGGAAGATAGGCAAGATCTCTCCATTTGTGGTGGAAAGATGAAAAGCATTATTCAGTGATGACAAATGGGCCTTACCAAAAATTGTCAAACTTATCATGCTTCCCTGGTCTTCTTTTCAGCGCATCCCATTTAAGAACTAGGTCACCTTCCTTGAACTCTCTAGGTGTAGCCTTCTTTTCAAAATACCTCTTAGTCTTATTTTTCCTTAGCTCAATGTTCCTTAAGGATATGCTCTTTTTCTCTTCTAGCTGTAACAACTCAGAAAACCTTATCTTAAGAGGCTCTTCCTCTTCAAACAACATCATCTAATCAACTAAATGTAGGGCTGGAAACTCAGTAGAAATTGGTAACCTTGCTTCCATCCCATAAACCAATACATAGGGTGAGCTTCTAGTGATCTATTTTGGTGTAATTCTCTCCAGCCATAGTGTTTCCTTGAGTTTTGAATGATAATCCCTCTTGTTCTCCTGTAGAGTCCTTTTGATAATCCTTATGAGGTTCTTATGAGTAGAATCAACAAGTCTGTTATGCTAAGGGTAATAGTTAGATGATGTATTCAGATAAATCCCATTCTTAACAACCCATTTTTTTTATTCTAGAGCCAACAAAAGCCAATGCATTATCAGAAATAATTGATTGAGGAACTCCAAACATGGTTATAATGTCTTCATAGAAGTTGAGAACAACAGATCCAGTTGATTCCTTCAACGCAATAGCTTCAGTCCATCTTGTTAAGTAGTCTGTAGCAGTCAAGATCCATTTGTGACCTACACTAAAATCAGGGTTAATGGGGCCTATGAAGTTCACTCCCCACTTGATAAATGGTTGTTCAACAATGATAGGCTTTAGTGGAAATGTTGCTAGCCTTTGTTTTCCTACAAAAAGAGCACCCTTTTGACATCTTCTTGCCCAAGAATGGGCATCCTTTAATAAATCAGGCCAATAATAACCTACCCTTAATATCTTCCGAGCTGTAGTCTTAGGATTGAAGTGTCCTCCACATGATCCATCCTGAAATTCAGATACAAATCTTCTTTGATCAACAATATCAATACATTTCAGCAACATTCCAGAAAATTATTTTCTAAAAATCATACCATTTGCAAAAAAACATAAGGAACAAATTGCAATCTGAAATATCTCATTTTGGCTTTATCAAAATCAGTTGGACACTGTCTAGTTTGCAGAAATATTCTCATATCAGCCAATGAATTTTTTGGTTGGTCATTAAGTATAAGGTTATCTTGAAGTAACAGAATGTCCTCATTGCTTTCAACTTATTCTCCTTCTTCCATTTGTGCACACAAACCCTTGCCTCTAACCAGCTAGGTTGCATGAATATGCACATCATATTCCATCACTCTGGTAATCCACCTTGCTCTTTTCTCATTTACATCCTTATTCAACATAAAGTCTTTAATGCTAGGATGTGCAACCATTAGATGAACTTTATTTCTAGAAACAAAATGTTTAAACTTATTTAAATATTTGATAACAACAAGTACATGTTTCTCAACAAATCTATACATTTTTCATAGTCATCCATTCCTTTTCTGAAAAATGCAACTAACTGCTCTAAATTTTCATTATTTTTCTGCACCAACATAGTTGAAATAGTATTCTAGCTTCCGTAAGCATATAAGATAAAATATTTATAAAAATATGGGTTAGCCAATGTAGGAGCAGATGATAGGGCTTGCTTGATTTGTTCAAAACTTGAATTTCTCTCCTTAGTCTAGCTGAAAGGCACATTCTTTTTCAGCATTGCAATTAATGGCTTTAATAAATTGGGAATGTCTCAAATAAAGCATCTTACAAAGTTAATTCTACCAATAAATATTTTCATCCACTTTTTTATGTTTTGGCAAAGATAAATCCAGAATTGCATGGATTCTTTTAGGAGCTATTATTGTACCTTCTTTTAAATCTTGATACCCTAAAATTTTACCTTCATGGACTACAAAAACTGATTTTTTAGGATTGAGAGAGATTCAAAACTCTCTGCATCTTTGAAGCACTTTCCTTAAATAGGCTATATGTTGATCTGCAATCTTGTTGTAAATAGTATCATCATCCAAGTAAACCAAAACAATTTTATACATCAAATTTTTAAAAGCCATGTCCATAGCCTTTTTTAATGTGGCTCCTGCATTTTATAAACCAAATGGCATTCTTCTGTATGCCATTGTTCCCCATTTATTGGTAAAATTTGTTTTAAACTGATCTTCCTCTTTCACTAATACTTGATTATAACCAGAAAAAACATCTAGAAAGGAAAACCTTTCAGAACTACAAACATACTGTAATATTTTTTCCTTGGATGGAAGATAGTGTCTATCTTTCAGAGATGCCCTAGTAAGGTCTCTAAATTCCACACACAATCTAATCTCTCCATTTTTCTTCCTTATAGGAACTAGATTTGAAACCCAAGATGTATGTTTGATTGGAAAAAATATTCCACTATCCAGCAGTTTATTTAGCTCTTTAAGAATTAGGGGCTCTAATTTGGGGTTAATTGGCCTTTATCTTTGCCTGATTGGCTTGGAATTGGGATCTAATTCAATGGTGTGTTGTGTCATGTAAGGGTCAAACCCTTTTAAATCAGCATAATCCCAAGCAAAGACATCACTAAATTCTTTGAATAAAGCAATAACTAGTTCCTTATCTTGAGGAGAGTTAACTTTACCAAACTTTAAGAAATTATCTCTGAATATTTCTAACTCCTCATAATGATCTTCCTTGATGAGAATGCTAGTTTTTTTCTTCTTGAACTGCTCATCAGAATTAAATATGGACTCCAAACTAACTAGTCTTTTTGGGAGTTTATTTGACTTGAGTTGTATGATCTGGTCCTCAAATTGTTGTTTTTCTTTGTTGTCTTTAGAAACTGCAAGTACATATGTTTCTGCCATATAAATTAAGATCTCTTCATCAATATTGAAAACTTGCCAATTAACTTCATTATCCACAATGGATGGCCTAACAACAATCTGAATGTGAGATTGATCAGTATTTACACCTTTATTCTCAGAAATTGTAACTTGAGCACCAATAGCAGCCAATCTATCAACATGCTAGTTTTTATTTCTAGGTATAGAAATTAGGTTGAATGCATCAAAATAATCTATAATATTTTTTTATTTTAGATTTATACAACTTTTAGAGGTCATTTTTAACAACATTCAGACCTCTCACCTTATTAACCACCAATTCACTATCTCCAAATGCCCTCAAACATTTGATATTTCTCTTTCTTGCCCACTCCAAGCCCTGTATTAATCCTTCATATTCAATCACATCGTTAAAAAAGGAAAAGATAATCTGAATGTAGCATAATATTTGTCACCATTTGTAGACACAAGCATAACCCCTGCACCAGCTCCATCCTTGTCTCTAGATCAATCCAAATATAAGTCCCAAAGTAGATTAAGCTATTCTGAATCAACATCATGTGATTTTATCAAGTTAGGCATAACAAGAGAAGATTCAAAAATCATATAATTAACAAACCCAACATCATAAATAAAACTATCTTGGTTGCCAAAGGCATTCCCTGTTGCCCACTAATCCAACAATATATAAGGTATGCCTTCTATTTGAGTATCAAAAGTTGGATAATCTATAAGATCATCAACATCTATGATCACACAACTAGCATTAATAGGGCTTGGAATATATGGATCTATGTGATCTTTGGTCAACAATTCAGATTTTATGGTCACTTTTGCACCATATCCTATCCTAAACAACATGTGAGATCAATCTGATGAGAAGTATACACCTATCTTTGCATTAAAATCCCTAGATAGACATAGGGAAAAATATGGAGGCAGATCTATAAGATAGATATCTTGCTGAATAGAGAAATTTGGGCAAGCATGCAGGGTCAAAATTGCATTTTTATCAACACCTAAAGTGTGGACTGATGAGCCATCTAACTGAATAACTCATTTATCAAGAGGTTCATACTTCAAATCAAGTAAATCTACAATCTTCTTGGGCATTACTGTGCTGGTTGCACCACTATCAACCATGTCGTTATGGACTAACTTATTACCATTTATCAAGGAAACATAAAAAGGATGTGGATTAATGTTTGTAACTTTCTTACCATCCTTTATTGTTGTTCCTTGCACCTCTGCAGCCCTCAAATTAGCCAAAACAATCCTTGAAGGATGCTTTAGGGATTGCTGTAAACTTGCTACTCCTTTAGAAAACTCTTCCATAAGTAATTTTTCCTACCCTGGAATGGCTAACAAATCCCACATAGAAATAGAAACATTCATCTTCTTCATAATGTCAACAATATTAAAGGAATAGAAAACTGTACCTTTTGAGGAGATTTACCAATGATCTAATCTGCATGCTTTTGATGTTGCTCTTTGATTGTCAGAGAGGAGTGTTCTTTAAGTATAGAAATAAGAGGTATGGGTGGTGATTGAGTTGTAGAAGCAATCTTAGCAGTTGATTTCTCTATTTCTAGAGCCTCTCTTCTTGGCTCTAGTGTTTGCTGATACAGGTGAATCATTACTCACCCCATATAATTCTTCCTCTTGCCAATTGAGAAAAGAAGTTTTCAGAGAACCTAGATCTAGTTGTTGTTGAGTCTCATTAGTGGATGCATCTTTTTGTGAATCAATCACACTTTGAATCATTAAAGCCTTATTAAGCACCCTATTAGTGTACTTTGACTGATTGTGGGGCTGCCTGCAAGGATAACACCATTCATATTCAACATCAAGGTTATTTTAGTTAGGAACAATATCCCTAACAACATTAAGAGCTGCAGGATCATAAGGTCTATAAGGCCTCTAATTTCAATTTTGCCTATTAGTATTTCTATTTCCTTAGTACTGCTGCTTATTACCTTGGTAAATGGGATGGTTAGGCTATTGTGATAAGGAACCAACAAACTGATTTTGCATATGGGCTATTGGATTTCCTTGAGCTTTCTTCCTTTTAAGGTTTACCAACTCATTTCCAAAGGTTTGCATTAAATTTTCAATTTTTTACTGGCTGTCTTTTATGCTTTGCAGCTCATTAGAAGGGGCAATAGGCATCATTTCTTGGCTTTTGGGAGACGGAAAAAGGTGCAAGAGGTGGGGTAATCAATGTCATATTGAACTGGATGCTAGGAAAGAAAGGCATAGGTGGCCTGGGAGCTATCTTCCTAGCCTAAATAAGACTATTCTCTACCCTTATTTCAATATCAAAAGCTTGAGGTAAAGAAGTCCCCCCCGTAGATTGGATCATAACTGAAATGTCACTATTGAAACTCTTAAGAATGTATAAGAATGCATATTCAGCAGAGGGTCTTACCGTGGAAGGAATCTAATTCCAACTCTTTTGGAAGTGGAGATTGAAATCACTCATCTCTTGTTGTGGAGCCCTTTTGAGAGTTGTTAGTTGTTCCACCAAAGAAATATTATCAGATTTATCGTCAAGATTTTTTGACAATTCCTCTCCTAGTGCATCCCATGAAGCAATTCATCCAACTCGGAGAGTTCAGAGCCATTCCAATTCTTTTCCCTTCAATGATGTAGCCAATAGCTTCAAAGCTACATCCTCCTCTATGATGTGATGAACATTGCAAAGAGATCCAACATCTCTAGTAATATGCTCAATAGCTATTATTTGTCCTTCTCTTGTGAATTATGGTAACCCTTTCAAGGCTTCCCATAGAATATTGTTGTGATTGGTAATCCTCAAAGGGCTACCCTGATCAAAGGGCACAAATGGCAATCTTCTAGCCATTCTTGGTGGTTTTGTAGTAGAACTGGAAGGTGTTGGCTGACCTTCCTCTATTGTTTTCTCAAGAACAACTTGAATTTGAAGTGTTGGAGGAATTTTAGAAGATTCTTGATCTAAATATGGTAATTCAGTGTAGTATGAGGGAGGAGCTGAACTTCTTTCAGATATTCTTTTTCTTGGTCTTGTTTGTTTCCTACCCCTTACTACAAGCTGAAAGGAGAGCTCTTTCAGACATCTAGGTTATCTGTGCAAGGTTCTTCCTCTCCTAGTATGTAATATCTATAAATACTCAAACTCTTTACACTCCTTGTTTATATTTTGTTCATGTATCACAAGGAGTCCCAACGGGCATGCCAAAAATTGTTAAGGCCTTGAAATATCACCCTAACTTAGGCATTAGGGCATACTAATATCTCATGGTAACAATGGAAACCTTCTTGAGTTATGGTTGGACTCTAATTAAGAAGGAATCTTTGGATTCTAGGTTGATTCCCATTGGATTTGGAATATCCCTTATGAGTGTTCTCTGATTTGGGAAAAGGGAAAGATAACAAAAAAATGAATAAATAAACTAGAAGGTGATACACGAAAATTGGATTCAGACTTATCAGAATTTCAAACTAGCATCCAAATGACACACACTACTGAGATCTATAGCAATATTCACTATTCAATGTACATGTTGACCTAAAATTCACTATTAGGGTTTATACCACAAACCGTGATAATCTACCAACAAACATATAGAGTTTGCAAAAGGTTATACTTGACAACCTAGGATAGGAATTGAACCAATTCTCTAATCAATGCTGCAAAACACAGTACACTTAAATGCAAAATTTTTGAAAAGGATTGATAACAGAACTTAAAAAATATGTGAATAATGGGAACTTTCTTTATTCTCTTCAAAATTTGCAAATGGTTACATGAAATGGTATAAAATATGCCAAGGAATATGTTACATTCACTTGAAACACAATCTACATCAAAACTAAACCAATGGCTACAAAATGTATGCAAAAGGTACAAAGGAACAAGCATGTTCACTAAGTCACCTTCTCCCTAAATTTTGAACCCCTAAAAATGAGAAGGAAGCTCAGATATATACTCCCTCATGGCTAATTTTGAAAATCCAAACCCTTCCAAAAAGCCCTCTAAATCAGCTTGAAACCTTAATTCTAAGGCATAATACAAGCCTTAATTCTAGCCCCTAATGTTGGTATTTGAAAAATATACATCTTTTACAAATACACTACCAACATATCCAAAACTATATCAGAACTAACAAAAAACAATCCATACATACAAAAAACCCTAACCCCACTTCATATACCCTAAAACATGCTAAAGGCCGACACATCCCTAAGGTCAACATGACCAATACCTATGAAAAATATCTCTATCTTCATTGTGGCATATGTTATATTGTTGTGGCACTTGGGATTAGTTTTCATGCACTGTAGTTTGGAAGGCATTTACTACTTCTAACAGTGGATTCCAAATTCTCTCAAAACTTGGCATTATTCTGGGTCTTTGAACTGAATTTGCTTTCGAGGAAAACATGAGGGTTTTAAGACCCTAATCTATGGTGCCGCTATGCTATGAACATGGTATTTTTCTTGGATTTTCTGTGCTTGGGTTGTCAATCTTGAAGTTGACACTATGATGTGGGAGTTGTGTTGTTACTCGTTAGACTCCTCTCTATGATCTTTGGGCTAAAAAATAGCATGGTTTCTGCGGTTTTACTCCATCTTTTTTGTGCAACTATGAGTTAGTCATGGAGATCGGGCTCCAACTAGAAGTGGGTAATTCAATGAAGAGATTGGGTTCTTCACTGGAGTTCATTAATGTGTTGTTGTTGTTAACAAGAGCTCAGGCTCTCTTCATGTGTTCGACACTTGAGTTAATAGAGAGCTCGGGTTGTGAACAATACTGGAGTTAACTGTTTGAAAATAGAGACCTTAGGCTCTCTTCAACGTGGCATCTACATGATTTGGGTCTTTGCATTCCATAATGCATGGCATTGTTTATGCATCTCTTCATGAAGCTCAGGCTCCACAAAACCACATCTCATCTTTTTTAACTAGGAGATAAGTTACACTCTTCTTGTCTTTGTATTTACATTCTTGGATCTTCTATTGAAAATCCTCAGTTATGGCTTTTAATAATATGTTAGCTTCACCATGTTTATTACAATGATCTCCAGGTTTTTCACTTTCTATTGTGACTTCATGTTTTCTCGAACACCCACTGCCAGATTAGCATTTGTTGTGGCTCTGGACAACTCGAGCTTGTAAATGTTGATGTCTATTATTAAGAATGATCATATCTTGTCACTGCCTCCACTGGATGTCTGCATTTGTTTTGGGTTTTGTCTTTATTTTATTTTTGGTTCATCTCGACAGTGAGCATCATGTTTAAAACAATACCATAGTCTAAAACCAACTTAAACTATTATTTTCATTATGTATAATGTCTAAAGCTTTTACATTATATGGTCTCTCTCTTGGAAAAAAAATTACATGCAGTTATCACATCTAGTGGGAATATTATTCATGGGGTTTGAGCACAGGCTCGTTACACCCATGAGTAACACTACGAAACAGAGACCCTGAAAATTAGAAATTCATATTTTTCCTTCAATTTGAATAGTTCTATTATTTGATCTCAACCTTGATTATACATTGTTATTTGAACATGCATATTATTTTTATAATATTACTTCAATTTGATTTATCACATATACATACTCATGATTTTCAGTAACATTGTTATTTGACTTACATCCTTGAATAGGCACTGTCATTGAACAAACATCATAATATTTTTTATTTACCTTTCATTCTGGCATATGCACTGGATTTGAACATTCATCCAACAACATTAAGCAATAACACTATTTACTTGATTTATATTATACAAACACTGCATTGAACATGCATCTTAACAACATTATATCTCTGGTAGCAACTTATAACAATGTCCCTGATTCTTTTGTCCTTTAAGAATGCACTATTTTCTCATCTCTAGTAAGCATACATATCTTTGTAAAAAGATATCACTATTGAACATGCATATTCTCTTCCATTTGATTGCAAAAATATGTCACTATTTTTTCCCTCTTCTTTTATTCAAACACACCAGTATTCAGAAAAGTATTAAGGTGAACTATTTGTCTGATGTCAACAGTGTCTGAACTCTGTATATGCATTTGCTATTTTAATAACAATGCAATTTATTTCTTTTTTGTATCCATGTTACTTTATAACAACATTACTATTATCTCTCTTATTTTCCATATGCACTATTATTTGATTTCATCCATATATGCATAACCTTTTGATGACATTGATGCACATATATACTTTGTATATGCATAAGTGAATATTTGATAAAAATTAGCATCCATCTTTCATGTGCATAATTCATTTGATAACAAAAAATGATACTTCTAGTTAGAATACCACTTGTTTTGTTCATGTATAACAGTCACCATCTTGTTCAAACAACATTACAAATGACCTTCATTGTGCAATAATGGAATACACTATTACCTTATTATTGGATTGTAAGAAGAAATTCATCTTCTTCCTTCCACATCTTCTCCATTTTGCACATATATTTTCCATTTGGATTGGGAGCATCCATATTTTATACATATGAACCTACTAGCAGCATTACTGTACTCTACATATTTGCACCAATGACATCAAACTTGTTACAACATGCATTAACCTTGTACCAACTATTAAGAACTGCATCTCTTTTCCTTCTACATCTTCTCATTCCTGAACTTGTGAAATCTTAGCATTCTTTTCTCTTTGATAATGCATCTTGTGAGGTTCGAGCATGGGCTCATGACACTCAGTGGACCTTTCTTTGTTACTTGCTACTAGTGAACACATAGATCATATTTGTTTTTGAATTTCAACACATTTCTGTTTATTTTGTTTGCACACATCACCAAATCAATATGTTAGGTTAGTGAACATGACCAATTGATCAATATTTGTGTGTGAGTGCCATGTATCAGGACATTCATGCATGAATTTTTTTTGGCTGATTGTGTTTACTATCTCAACATATTGTTGTTCTAAAAAAGGTATCTCAGCTACAAGAACTAAGTCCCTTTAATTCAGATTTGTCGCTTCACATACATCAACTCTTGTACAATCCAAAAAGATAACCATAGATAGAAAAAGTGTTCATGGATTTTGGTGGAACCCATGTCGACAAAGCAATTTGTATCCATTCTTATTCAGGGAAGTAACTCTTTACATATATTACTTGTCTTTAATAGCTTTTTTATTCTCTATAATTTTTGTTTTATCGAAGTATCATTATATTCATTTTTATTCACTTTCCTATTTCTCATGAATTAATGTTTTAGGATTCTCCTTGTATTTTTATCCTTGAATCATTTTCTTGAGGCTCCTTTTCACTAGAGGAATCTACGAATCTAATTTTGTCACTTTCCCTCCTTAGGGACATAGTATGGTTATAATTGATATTGAAAGTGCTTTTGATTATGTTTGAAGTTTTAAGTGATATTTTCAAATGAATCATAATGCACTTAAAGGGATTCCACATATATTATTGTTTCATTAAAAATCTTTTATCCATCTTGGTGGTAAAAACAATTAGCATACAATCAAAACCTCAAAGATAATATTTTGTAAGCTGCGAATTATAACTTTGATTTAATGATGCCCACAAATGTTCCAACTAGTAGTCTATCAATGTTATGAAAGGTTGAACTTGACTTAAATATACTTTTATGGATTTGAATATTTGTGGATTATGTATAAAGAAATATGATATCATGCTCACCAATTTATCCGTGACCATGATTTGGAGGACTACAATATGTTATGTGGGCATAGCTCAAGAAATAGCAATAATGATAATTGATTTTCTTTTTCATACATGTGAGTCTATATGTAAATCCATTCATTATCAGAGAAGGATGAGGGTCATCATAAATTTAATTTTATGGAAAGAGAATGGGGGGAGATGGTTGGTAGGTACAAACTATCTCTTAAAAAATGTGTTGTGCTTTCTGTTTTTGTTTCCCTAAATCATGAAAGGGGATTGAACAAATTTATGATAGAAAATGTTGTTAAAACAGGGTTATGCTATATTAGCACATGTTTTCTTTACTAGGTATAATCCATAAGATATTTGTGTTTCTTACTCTCTTTTTCTTTTTCAACTAATTAGATCACAACATGACATTAGTATAATTCTAACTTAGGATTTTCTTGGTTGAGTCGTCATGAGAAAGAGTTATATTTCATGCGCCTACCTAAATTTTTGAATTTAAAGCCATTAATTATAAAGCAAGGAAAACTAAAGCTATAATGGCATGTTAATTTCTTCTATTTAAATACTCTTATATTTTTATTATTGATCGAAACAAGGCTTTTAAAGGAAATAAAAAGAGTTAAAGAGACCAATGTGGACAAATGTTGAAATACAAAAATGGGAAAGAGTAATTAAAAAAAAAAAAAGTAAAGCCTTATGTAATCTATAAGTTAGAAATTACGTTATAAGATTTGGTTTATTTCTTTTTTTCTATGGTTGATTATCATTATATGAATCTCATCTTATATTTATGGCTTTTGTCTATTTAAAAGAATCAATGTTAAAACGTTTATTATGATTACCCATATTGAATGTTGCTCACTATTTAAAAAGTTTCGTGATGGTCAACAAAAATGGCGAGAAAAGGATAAAAACCTTTTGAAGATCATATTTATTTAATTATTACATGGCATTTTAAAATATTATGATATTCTTTTTCGCTTAATGTTAGTTTTGTTATTGATCATTTAATTTTGCAGACGATGAGAGAAAACAAAGGTGGCAAATATAAATGATTTATTGGTATGGGAGTTCTTGGAGAATTAGATCATTAGCAGAGAAAAAAAAATGAAGGATGACATAAGTGGATACAACATAGTCAGCACATAATTTATACACTCAGCATCTCATACATCCCAGTCACCAATAAGATTACAATCTAGTCACCAAGAAAGAATAATGATTCACAATAATTGATGAGGAGAGTACGTAAACAGTCAGCCATCAAACACTAGGGCAAGAGGATAGGAGCGGCTTAGATAGTACAAGTCAACACCAACCATAGTCGGCCTATCAAACAGAGAATAATAAATAAATGATATATAACAACATTTTGGGAGCATTTCGAGGGGAATTGCTTCCACTCCTCCAATGTAAAGGGAAAGAAAACTTTACAAATACGTCCTTGACATAAAGGATGAATTAAGATTATCATTGAATGTTAGCTACATAAGAAAACACTATTATATTCATAACATAAATGATGTCAGGGAGGATAAGTATTACATCTACAAGATATGGTAATAATTAATATTATAATTACCTCTGTAAGTCAGGATAGTAGAAGATATCATATATATCAGATGGATAATCAACGCCATCATAGAGTCAATAAGAGGTGACAGAGAACAAGGTGGTGAAATGTGGCTTGATAGATGATCCATACTCCTTAACATTGGGACAAGTAGTTACCGAAAAATGTGCTAAAAATGGGGGTCACAGAGATTAATAGTCGACGCCATGGTTACAGTCACTCAGAGGTGATAGAAAGCAAAGGAGATCTACGCTGAAGATAGGCACTTTTTAGTGGATCAAATACCTCAAAAACATAGCACATTATAATCTGGAATGGATTGGCGTACATTATCATAATATTGGAATTCCAGCACTCAACTTTTAGCATTGTGTTCATACACTAAAAGATGTAAATCTGATAACTCATCAATGGCTCATCAGATAAGTTATCATGCGTTTGTTTCTATTCCATCAGAAGGGGAAGTTTCTAAAAGATATAAACTACTATACAATCCATGATGGAAGGTAATTATGAAGAACCCTATGAGAAACAATAACGTGCATACATGATAAAAGAAATGGTTAAGTGCACAACCGCTATCGATGAAGATAGATAACCTCACTTCAAAGGTCATAAAATCATATGGAAGTCGGACTAGTGCTCATTGAGTTTATGCATGCTGCAATAAAAGACATAGTCATCGACATCTGCAAGGAGTTAATAAATGTATTTAAAATAGAAGAGATTGGAATAAATTGCAGATCTATATACAAAACCGTAGGAAATGAATGACCAATAGTTTCTATAAACCAAACATCTTTTGCATGCTGCTGTCATTTGGTAAACAACCAGCTCTAAGAGTTATATTCAACGTTAATAACTACATTTGAAACGGCTAGTGGAAATTTTTTTTTACCTACAATGAATAATCAATTTCCAAGATGCATCGATTCTAGTGTATTAAGGAGTGATGGTAAATGAGACTGTGGTAAGATATGTGACTCGACTGCCATCATGACTCATTTTCAACATCAAAGCCACCAACTCCCTTACGTATTATGCATGGATTATAATAGTGGCTGGTTATATGCAGTTTGTATATCCATCAAACAAATATGTCAACTTCAATGCATCAGAGAGGGATTTTGAATGCAACTACGAATGAGTTTATATACAGATTTGTTAATTTGAAGTTGAGCAAGTTATGTGCAACCAAATCGGTTGATAATTATTATTGATGAAGGATAACTTGTTATCTAATTGTTGTAATGTTTAAAATAGTCGGTTATAAGTTAGGTTTTGTTAGGAAGGGGTGTGATGATCTAATGCACCTCTTGAGTTTCATATTTATATGGATACAAAAATATGCACAAAAGGGGAATCAAAATTGGAGAATGGTGGAATGGGAATAGCTGTTTCAAATACTGCAATCATGAATTCGAGATACCATTTTTTTGTAATCAAGAAGAGATAAGTCTGTGTTTTCTTTCATATGCGTAATTATTTCTTTATTATTTTGCAATCAGTCATTCAGATAAATCAATAAGTATTTCCTTAAAGTGATCATTTGATGCATGCATATACTCTATTTTTGTTTATATTTTGTATTTTTAATTAGCTTTTTCTCATTTTAGCATGGTTAAATTTCATTGATTAAGGCCTTGGTCAATCGGTCCATCATTTGAGAAATAATACCCAATTGAAACATATCTGAGCTTACTTTAGTTTATATGTGCATTTCATAACACATTTAAGGTGATAAGTTTTTTTTACAAAACTGTCTCTGAAGTTGAACACAAGATTGAAATATTATTGACTCTATTGCCCATAGTGGGATAAAGCACTGATCTTTCTTGTTTATTGAATTATTGCATAAAGTTTCATTGTTTAATGTTTTGAACAACTATATTCATTTACTTTATCCAGTTTATATCTTATATTTATCAAGCATTCTTTAAATTTCTTGCAATATTACATTTAATTATTTAAATAATACATTTTTTTCAGTTTTGTGATCTTAATAGTACTTTTCCATACTTTGAGAGACAGAAGTTCAAATCACAAGTTATCTGCTATAAAAATTTTGTTCAGATAAAGGCTCACCCGCCTTGGTCCTGCAGAGCCAGAAGCGTAGGGGAAGAGGATCATAATTGATCATTCCCGTTAGTTGGAAAAAATCACTTTTTTTCTCATCATTGGATTGGCAAGACCATAGGAAATCCTATTCCGCATTTTTGGGCACCAAAAGATTGGCAACTCTACTAGGGAGCGAGTTTCAAGTAAACTTTACAAGTTTTTTGTTTTTTGTCATGCCCAAAAATTCACGCCAAAAAATGCAACAACTTTTTTTTAAAAAAGGTGAAATTAAATAGTGATGTTATTGACAAGAGGGTCTAAGGGGAATCATGACTGAGTGTCAACCTCCCTTAACATTAATCGCATCTAAATTTTAAAGGTACACAAGTTGAGGGTTATCTGAATTTACATGTCGTCCTGATTATTCATTTATAGAGTTTGATGATGTGGAGAAAGAGAGAGAGGCTCCCTATCCTCCATCTCCAGAGTTATTCAAAAAATTGGGTTTGCTTAAAAGCTAAAAGATTCTATGTTAATTAAAAATCACTTTAGGTTATGGTACTTCTTTAATATTATTTTTATAGTAGTTAGTATACTGGCCACATATATTGACCACATAAAAATAACATTAAGAGTCCCTATGTTTACCAAAAAACTTTAATTAGATTTTCCCTTTAAATATATCTATAATTTCCAATTAAAACTTCCTCCTTGATATTTCAAATTTTATTTTATATTATTTTATTTTATTCTATTTAATTAAATATCGCATTATTAATGTCAGGACGGATTTAAGATTTGAAGATAAGTCTTTCTAACTTAAACGTTTATTCTAACTTAATCAAAATGTTGCACACTATTCGTTTCATGATTTCACGTCGAGAGGATAATATTAATGTTATAGGGAATTTATTTCATTTTATAGCATTTCCCTCAGTTAATAAAGTTATCAATTTTTAATCTTCTTACTAAGTCCTTCTCTTCATTCTTAAAATAAAAATTCATATTCTTAAAATGACTTAACTAAATTACATAGTAATACTCTAAATAGGGAGATGTGAAAATCCCATTTAAAGGAGGCAAAATAATAAAAGGAATAAATTATAATGGCCTAAAGAGGAGAAAAAAAATTTCCCCCTCCTTTCCATCTAAATTTGTAATCCCTAACCCTAATTTAAAAATTAGGGTTAGGGTAGATTATGGAGTTGACCAAAACATCTTTTTTTTGTTCTTGCCTTCATTTCTTCTACCCTCCAAACCCTAGAAATGATTTCCTCTCTCTCTCTCTCTCTCTCTCTCTCTCTCTTTTTTTTTCCATTGTTATTGCAGGTATCGATCTACAATGGAGGACAATGGATGCAAGGGCAACAACATATACATATAATCATATATATGTATATACTCAATTCACAATATATACATATATATAAATATATGTATATTTATATATACCGTTCAATTCGCAGGTTTGCGTTTTAAGTTTTTATTCTGATTTTAATGCAATGGCTGACAGTAAAACTGTTAAACAGTGGCCACATTTTATAGTGGAGGCGGGGATATATACAATGGTCGGGGTTCTGACCCACTGCTGGGTGGTCGGACCCCAACCGACCGACATAGTCGGTGGCTCTGTCGCCGCTATGCCGGCCTGTGGCGGCCACGGCCACCACACCCGGTGGGGAGGGTAAACCCCTTCCCCCGCATGACTCTCCTTAGAGAGACCGCGGGTGGGGTGGGCTTCGGCCCGCCCTGCCCATCGTATTTTTTTTAAATTTTTTTTTTTTGCTTTAAAAAAATGCAAAAGGCATTTTTGGTGGTATGTTTAAAGGTTTTCTTTTTTTATTTATAAAAATTTATATATATATAAAAACAGTCAAAAGCATAGTTTTTTTTTTTATATGAATTTACTTTTTTATTTTGGAAAGAACAGATTTAAGAATTGAATTTTATATATATATATATA
>MU223485.1:1051545-1062119 GCA_018584345.1 Thuja plicata
TATATATATATATATATATATCATGTTTATTTTTAAGAACACCTGTAAACTAAAATAAGAGGGAATTTCTTTTTGAAATACAAAAGAGGGTTCTTACCTGTACATTTGCAAAAAGGAAGAAGAACAAACATTTCTTGAAACTAGATTTTGCTGGTTGCATTGAAAGCAAGAAAGGTAGTTTTAGTGATGACAAATTTATATCTGATTTTCAGCATACCCTATTTTAAGTTTAAGAAAACAAAAATCTTCTTTTTATTTTAACTATGAAAATAACAAGCAATAGTGATGGCATGTATTCTCTTCTCTTTATTTTTTTTTGAACATTTGATGCAAAATTCTAAATCCTTTTGTAGTAACTAGGGTATTGAAATAACTAGATTTATTAAATGTCCACCTTGACATAGAAGAGATATTTTATTGAATCAAGAACCAAATGACATACACATGGAATGTCTTTTCTAATGTTTCCTTACAAGATTGTTTACAAGAATACATAATATAGCTATATGGCCTTTAAAACAAGATTCTCATCTTCAACATATATTTTGACATAAAGAACATATTTATCTCATTTGGAAATAATGAGTAGGCCACTCTTCTTCTTAGATCTTTTCAAGCTCCCATTAAGGCATCAACTTCAAATCTGCAACACAAGACAAGACAAGGGGAAAAACTAGAAACCATGGGGCTTCTCTCCACCCATCCTAGGCCTCTTATGAGGCCAACCCTGAGCTTGGGGAACCAAACGAAGGTGGGGAAAACACTCAAACAACATCACAAAAAAAGGACTTGTAACATTTACATAAAACTCCCAAATCCAAAGGCTTTTACAAAGGATCTTTCAAGGATCCCACTTTGGGTTAAGTGGACCAAGTACCCAAGGGAGAAGGCCATCCCAAACATAAAAATTCCAACCTTCACATGGCTATCCAGAAATATTCTCACATTCACATTTGCAACAAGAACAATGTGAAATCTTTATGACCCCCAATATAGCACTATGAGGGAGGCTTCGTGGAGCCCATACTCCATGCTTTTTCCCTCTCCTCCTTGAGGAGAGACTCTACACCAAGGGCTTTCATAACTCCTCCACCCCCAAGACTACTCTTCCCTCCCAAGGGTGAGTGAGTCTTGATACTCCCATTAACAAAAACATACAAATGAAAAATAAGGAAAATCTTTGCAACAACATTCAACAATACATTAACAACAAGATTCGTGGCTTTTAAAACAAACTCATAACACAACAACAAGCATATACAAGAGCACATATTATTGCATGAGAGAAAAAGAGTGCATAAAAATACACCAACCTAAGATCCAATCTTAAGGAAGGAAGTTGAAGAAGAGCTCCCTTTTAGCCAAATCCCTCCTTCCAAGATCTCCAACTCTAGCAATGTCCCTAAAATTAGGGAGTGGGTGTTCAAACTCTCCAACTTGGAGAGTTCCCACTAAAAGGCCCTCTAGAAAGCTCATGGGGAGAAGAAAAGTTCTCTCATTGGTCCCTCTTCCCTACACTCTTACACCTTACCAAAAATGGAACTAAGAAAGGGGCTTCCAAAAACGTGAATCATGTTTTAACACTAATATGGAATGGTATTCTACCCAAGTCAAGACTCACAAGAGTTGATTTTCGTCCAACTTGGGAAATAAACTTTTTGGAAGGGTCACATGGTCAAATGGGGGCTATCCTAAGTTTAAAAAGGCCCTTAACTATTGGTATAACAAGTGGGCTACCTAAAAATGACCCCAAAACACCCCTAGACACTCCACAACCCCTCTAAAAGTCCACTCTAAAGGAAATCTCGAAATTTCAATTAGGTGACCACACTCCCATCCCCCAACCCAAGGTATGCATATGGGGATTCACCAATGTACTAATCTAGGAAGGTGGACAACCAATCCCAAGCTGACATGTCATGGCCTTTGGTACAAATACAAGTGTCAAGTGACACACAAAATTTACACATCACTAAGCCATGTCATATCCTCTTAGGCAAAAATCACAAGGAAATTAAGAAATACATTTAAAGATTATGCTACCACTCTCATCCACATACGTTTATGAATAAAATTATGAAACAACAAGGTTTTGTCTTTCATTAGACACAACCTTGGCTCAAACTGAGTTCACAATTCCCTTTGTTTGGTTCCCCAGATAAAATACCCTTGTTTCTTATCTGCACACTCAATTCAAATATCAGTAGTCCGAGAAAATAAATATGCATCATAAAGAGATAAGCAATATATAGAATATAAGGACATCATTGATATACTAAGTCATTACTAAAGATCACAAGATCGGATAATTCTCATTTTAAGCATTTATCATAAGGTAAAATTCACATTGCAATAAACTGAAATTCAACATTTAAATCAAATAAATCCAAATCTCATCAATAACCATAACATAATCATAATGAGTTTCAAAATCAATAGTCTCAAAATAAAGGTTTATAATAGAAAACATAATATAGTCCATAAGGTGCATCATAAAGAATCATGTGTCCATACATCCAAAATAATCAATTCCATGGCATAAAGCATAAAGTCCATAATGTCTATAGTGCATCAAAATCAAAGTATCATATGCTAAATCTATCATAAGTAGTAAACTGGAAAACTACGATGGGGTTTAGGGTGAGGCCTCACATCCTCCCCCCTAGGCTTGAACTTCCTCCTAGAGTTCATCAAAAAGATGGGGATACTGAGCTCTCATCTACGCTGCGTCCTCCCATGAAGCTGTAAGCTCATCATAGCAATCCCACTGAACCCTAACCTGGTCCAGCTCTCAGCCTCGTAGGCCCAGTGTCCAGCGTGCCAAATGCGAATAGGCTCCAACGCTAGCTACCTGTCTGACTCCACCTATAAGGCATCCCAATCTATAATGTGAGACTCATCATGAATATATTTTCTCAAAATAGAAACATGAAACACATCGTGGATGCGTGACAGGCTAGGTGGCAGGGCTAGATGGTAAGCAACTGGTCCTATCCTCTCTAATATCTTAAATGGTCCCACAAATCAAGATGCAAGCTTAGAGCCCTTTCCGAAATGGATTGGAATCTTGTGAGGCCACACTCTCAAGAAAACTCTATCTCCGACCATGTATACCCGATCTTTCCTCTTTGCATCAGCATACTTCTTCTATCGATCCTGCGCATCTAGGAGACGCTGCCTAATTAAGGCTACCTACTGTTACCCAAATTTCTACATCCTGTGCAATTTGGCCTTCCTCTGTGTTTCCCGCCCAAAAAATGGCTAGTTCCTTTCAAAAGGCTCTTTTCCTTGTCTCATCGCGCAGTCACGGTGATTTTATGTTCAAGTCATTCAGTTGCGCGAGTGCGCGACGAGCTGCCAATCGCAGTCGTCGCGCAATTGCGATCTATTTTTACAAGGGTCTTTTCTGTCTGCGAGTGAGAGAAGAGCTTGAATGGGAATTCATTGCGTAGTCATGCTGACGTTTTCAACAGGCAAAAAGGGTCCGCGACCGAGCGACCAAAGGATGTGAATGCTCATCGCTCAATCGCTATGGTTGTCACATGAAAGGAAAAGAGGCTGCGGGTGTGCGACGAGCTGGAGGAGCAGAGTAGTCGCGCAGTCGCTGAGAAATAAAGGTAAACTGAATGCTGGTTGCGAGTGCCAATGTTTCAGAGTGAACAAGAGATGGCTCGCGACTGAGCGATTGATGAAAGATAAGACGTTGTCGCGCACTCGCCGATCGAGAGGGAGAAAGAAAATGTTGCTCGCGAGTGCGCGATAAAGCAGAAAGCGGGCTCGTCGCGTACTTGCTGAGTAATCAAGAATAAGAGAATGCTGCTCACGACTGAGTGATTAATGAAAAGAAAAAGTGGGGCCCGCCCTCAGTCGCTTGATCGCATAAAGAATTTAACAGTGGATGAAGTGTCTCCCGACTTCGCGGCTACCTTTGGTCGCCTTGTCGCTAGAACAACATGATGACTCAGCTTCCCCAATGCAAACAAATGAACCAGTGGCTATGTGACATGTGTCATATGGTGGATGGATGCTGATGTTGGTCGGGTAATCGCCAGATGAAGGAAACAGATCACACGACTAGGCGACTAAGTGTTTCTTTCCCTTCAGTTGCAGGATCGCTGGATAATTTAAGGGTATGCTCAGTTTTTCAGCGACTTAACGGTGGCCATCCGATGCAAGGCTCAGAGGCTCCAACGGCAGACGCATGGTCAGGTGATCAAAGTGCCCTACAAGAAAAGTACTCCTGACTTAGTGCCTTGGGATAGTCGCGTTGTCACTGGAAAGATTAAAGGGCACATGATGACTGTTAAGAAAAGTCAAAGGCTCAGACATAGGTTCTCCCGACTTGGCGACTTGCTGTTGTCGCGTGGTCTCGAGATGGAGGGTTGGCATCTGGCAATCAGGTGACAGACCGCGATGGTTAAAGATGGCAGTTAGGTGCATGGTCACGGGAAGATTGATGGGTTAAGTAAAATGCCTCGCGACTTTGATTTCACACAGTCGGGATGTCGCTGGATCTGGCTCAAGTTAAACAGAGGTTAAAAAGTGCTTTGTCGCCAGGTCATGAGATTTGACCCTGGTTAAGAGAAGGTGCTCGCGACAAAGAGACTAGTCGTTGGTTGCGTTGTCGTTGGACTTTGAATTTGAATATTTGGCGGAAGTTTGGCACTGTGAAGCGTTCATCTGCCATGATTTCTCTGTGCTTGTGTTCCAGGATTAATCAGAGAGGTTTCAATTGTAGAAGGCCGTGCACAGAGAGTCTGTTGATCCCAGATTTAGATTTGTTCGACGTCGATGGAGAAACAGAAGTTTCAGAGACGTGGAAAGAAGATACAGAGTCCCATCTGGAAGTTATTGCTCTCTAGGTGCAGTTGGAAAAGGGCCACGGTCGTGATCGAGGACTCATTGATGAATTTGAGCGGTGGCCGTCAGGGGTCACTTCCCGTCCTGGGGGACTGTGATCAGTTGGTGGGCATTCATGATAGAGGGTTACTTGCAGAGTATAACTGATTTTATCCAGGTTGCTTGTCCATGATGCGTGATCTAGTACATGGATGGGCGAAAAGAGGATCTGATCTGATCGATTCACCTTGATACACATTTAAGGCCAGATTATATTTTTGTCCTAGGGTGAATTATTCTATTGTAAATCTGTAACCCTAGTTAGGTTCTGAGACTCCTGCCTGTGTGCATGGGAGTATAAAGAGTTTTTTGAGAGCCTTAGTGCTCAGATTTTGGCATTTTGTAAAGAGAATTGTTCTCTCTTGGAGTTATCTATGGCATTCTTTCTGCCCTCTGGCTTTTACATTCTGTAATCTTCTCATTGATTATGCAAGCTGTTGGAAGTAATTTGTGATAATTCTTCATATCCCTATGCTTCCTTGTTTGTATCATCTCTTATTGGATCAAAGTTTATGAATGTGATTAATGGACATTGGGGTTCCTAGTTCCTCTAATTTTTTGCAATTCTATGTGTTATTGTGTCTAATCTGATTTAGATGTTTTGTGGGTATACTTCAGCCCCTAGCAGTCTTGTCTCATTCGTACACCTGGTTGCCGAAAAGGATGTTTGTTTGCAGGTCATAGGTCGAGTCTTTTGTTCAGGCCTTCCTATGAAATACTTATGCAAGCCTATCTAGTGAGTTGTGACTTGTTAGACCTAATTCCTCTATTGGTTTCATTCCTCTATACTGAGATCCAAGCCCTAATTTCGGTGCATCACCTAGTAGGTAGTTTTATTTCAGTCATTTCCCTTTCATGCAATCCTTCTATCCCTTTCCCTCAAAAGATTTACTTTCCTGTTTAAGAAGCAAATTAAGGTGATTATCCAAGAGGAACCAGCCTAGAATCTGGAGGTCTCATCTCGGTTAGCATAAGGTCCCACAACATTGAGATGATTCCCATGTTATACTGGATTATCAAGACCAAGAGAGCTTGAGATCAGAGGCGCAAATTCAGTGTATAACAATTCTGGCACACCCGGTGGGACATACTGAAGTTAAGATTAAATTAAAGAGGTGTTCCTGTTGGTTCATCTGCATAAGAGGTTCATTACATAAGGTCTATCAGTATAAGACCCAAGCTCAAGAATTCCCCACCTTGGTGCCAGTGTATAACAATTTTGGCATGCCCGGTGGGACATACTGAAGTTAAGATTAAATTAAAGAGGTGTTCCTGTTGGTTCCTCTACATAAGAGGTTCAGTACATAAGGTCTATCAGTATAAGACCCAAGCTCAAGAATTCCCCACCTTGGTGCCAGCGTATAACAATTCTAGCACGCCCGGTGGGACCAAGAGCTATTTTTGAGCTCTTTTGAAAAATCATTCTGCTGCTGTTTTGTGTGGACAGTAGTATTTTTTCCTTTGGAGGCAAGTCAAAGCACACCTGGCGACTCTGGAAAGTCTACTGGTTTCAAAGATCAACTGCTGGTATGTTTCAAAGCTTCTATTTTAAAAAATTCCAGTTAGTTATATGAGTAGACATGTCAAGTTATTATGGACAGTCAGGTTATTCACCATCCTATCATGAGAGCAATGCTCAATGGGCTGGTCATCAGCTTTTTCAAAGCCCTCTGCATTCTTCTTTTATCCCAGGCTTCTATTGAGATGCACAAGGCCATCATTACATCCAACATGCCCCAAATGAATATGCCCTCATGCAAGACTATGAAGAGGCCCTCAAGAAGGGTAAGTTATGGGCACAAAGGGCACAACTGCAAATGCAAAAATAGATACCACCTCCTATTTTCCACCCACCCTCCCCTGCTCAGCCTAATTGCCAACAGCCCTTGGAGTCAGATTTCTCGATAACACAAGAAGGGCTGAAGGAGCAACTGCTTGATCTAATCAAGCAAGTGTCTGAACTCAGGGAGAAACAAGAGATGGAGGCTCAAAATTATGAGCAAGGGTTCATCCCTTATCAATAAGAGGATGCTCTATTGGAAGAACAAAAAATGCAACAAATGATTGAGGAGCAACAAATGAGACAATTCCTAGAAGAGATCAATCACAGAGCAAGCATTGAGACAGCAAGGCTGAAATCACGAATTGCTATGCAAGAGGCCCTTAGGCCTAAGATCCCAAGTTGGAGGTCCCATTTGTCTCCCCCTTCTTTGTCATCCCCTGAACCCTCTCAATTCCATATCCCAAGTTTCAAGGCAAAAAATTCCTTTCAAGAGCCTGTGCTTGAGATTCAGCCTATCACTCTGCTAGAGAAACCTATCCAAAAGGGTTGTTTATCCCAGGAGGCCCCTCTGGTCTCTCAAGAAGATGAGGTATGGTGGATGCCCCAATGGACTCTACCTCTTGGTGTTCAGATGCCATTTATTTTCAAAGATACTACTCTAGTATCTGAGCAGGGACCTATGGCAAAAGAGCTTTCATGTGATAAGGAGGGAGAATATGAGGCATCAGTGCAGAGTGATGACTCTGATGAGGAGGGACAGCAAGTTATGGAGGAAGAAATGGATGCCCAGCCTGTGCTCTTGGTTGATTTATTTGATGAGCTTCCCCTCTTTGTTGATGATGAAGAAGAGACCATACCATCACCTATGGGTGAGGATCAATCAGAACAGGAGTTTCACCATCAACAAGAGGTTGATACACAAAAGGATGATGTGCTTTTGTGTGCTATGCTGCCTGGTTTTGTCCAGGATGATGAGGTTATAGAGGAGCTGTTCCCAGAAAGGAACACAGATAAAGGCCCTGAGGAGCTTGATTTCTCTGCTATCATGGAGGCCTTTTGTGATAAATTGAATGATGAGCCTCTGTTACTTGGGGTGGAGATTCAAAGTTGCATGCCTATGGAAAGAGGTCTGGTCTTAGATTTCTCTCCCTCAGAAGGACTACTGCATGAACAAGAGTTGGAGGCAGTCTCAGATCCTCAAGATGTTAGCAGCCTTGATGAGCTCCTGGCCTATTCAAAAGAGGAGGATAGTAGTCCCCTGACTAAGGATGATGACTTAACATGGCTATCCAGGATGGAAGACAGCCATGAAGATATAAAAGAATCCACCAAGGAAGGTCCTACCTTCATACTTTCAAGAGGCTGCCCCATCAGGTACTTGGCCCAGAAGGAGTTTACCGAGGTTCCTCCATATGATCAATCAGAGGAAGGTAAACTTGATCTCATTTTTACAGAGGCAAGTCCTAATTATTTGATAAATCTTCATGCGCCTCTAGTCCTTCTAGTTACCCTTGTGCACTCAATGAAAAATCTCCTAATAAGGAAGGGTAGCTATTTTTCACAACCAGTAAATGGTTTTGTTTGACCAGCTTCTGTACTGGTTAGTTTAGCTTTAGTTTAGGTTTCCTGTTTTCTTCCAGTTTTCTAGTGTAATTTCTTGTTTTCCAAGACTTGCACGTGCACAGTTTTTCCCTGTCAAGTTTTTGTGTTCTGAGAGTGACTCCATGCCCAATAGATATGTCAAGGCAACTGGTCCTATGCTTAGTAGGCAAGCATCCCGCAGAAGTTGCCAAAATGTTACCCAAATTTCTACATCCTGTGCAATTTGGCCTTCCTCTGTGTTTCCCGCCCAAAAAATGGCTAGTTCCTTTCAAAAGGCTCTTTTCCTTGTCTCATCGCGCAGTCATGGTGATTTTATGTTCAAGTCATTCAGTTGCGCAAGTGCGCGATGAGCTGCCAATCGCAGTCGTCGCGCAATCGCGATCTATTTTTGCAAGGGTCTTTTCTGTCTGCGAGTGAGCGACGAGCTGGACTGGGAATGCATCGCGCAGTCGCGCTGACATTTTCAACAAGAAAAAAGGGTCCGTGACCGAGAGACCAAAGGATGTGAATTCTCATCGCTCAATCGCTACAGTTGTCACATGAAAGGAAAAGAGGCTGCGGGTGTGCGACGAGCTGGAGGAGCAGAGTATTCGCGCGGTCGCCGAGCAATAAAGGTAAACTGAATGCTGCTTGCGAGTGCGTGACCGAGGAGAAAAGCTGTTCGTCGCCCAATCACCGATGTTTCAGAGTGAACAAGAGATGGCTCGCGACTGAGCAATTGATGAAAGATAGGATGTTGTCGCGCACTCACCGATCGAGAGGGAGAAAGAAAATGTTGCTCGCGAGTGCACGATAAAGAAGAAAGCGGGCTCGTCGCGTACTCGCTGAGTAATGAAGAATAAGAGAATGATGCTCGCGACTGAGCGATTAATGAAAAGAAAAAGTGGGGCCCGCCCTCAGTCGCTTGATCGCATAAAGAATTTAACAGTGGATGAAGTGTCTCCGGACTTCGCGGCTACCTTTGGTCGCCTTGTCGCTAGAACAACACGATGACTCAGCTTCCCCAATGCAAACAAATGAACCAGTGGCTATGTGACATGTGTCATATGGTGGATGGATGCTGATGTTGGTTGGGTAATCGCCAGATGAAGGAAACAGATCACATGATTAGGCGACTAAGTGTTTCTTTCCCTTCAGTCGTAGGATCGCTGGATAATTTAAGGGTATGCTCAGTTTTTCAGCGACTTAACGGTGGCCGTTCGATGCAAGGCTCAGAGGATCCAATGGCAGATGCGTGGTTGGGTGATCAAAGTGCCCTACAAGAAAATTACTCCTGACTTAGCGCCTTGGGATAGTCGCGTTGTCGCTGGAAAGATTAAAGGGCACATGATGACTGTTAAGAAAAGTCAAAGGCTCAGACATAGGTTCTCCCGACTTGGCGACTTTCTATTGTCGCGTGGTCTCAAGACGGAGGGTTGGCATCTGGCGATCAGGCAACAGACCGCGACGGTTAAAGATGGCAGTTAGGCGCATGGTCACGGGAAGATTGATGGGTTAAGTAAAATGCCTCGCGACTTTGATTTCACACAGTCAGGATGTCGTTGGATCTGGCTCAAGTTAAACAGAGGTTAAAAAGTTCTTTGTCGCCAGGTCGTGAGATTTAACCCTGGTTAAGAGAAGGTGCTCGCAACAAAGAGACTAGCCGTTGGTCACATTGTCACTGGACTTTGAATTTGAATATTTGGCGACAGTTTGGCACTGTGAAGCGTTCATCTGCCATGATTTCTCTGTGCTCGTGTTCCAGGATTAATCAGAGAGGTTTCAATCATAGAAGGCTGTGCATAGAGAGTCTATTGATCCCAGATTTAGATTTGTTTGACGTCCATGGAGAAATAGAAGTTTCAGAGACGTGGAAAGAAGATATAGAGTCCCATCTGGAAGTTATTGCTCTCCAGGTGCAGTTGGCAAAGGGCCACGGTCGTGATCGAGGACTCATTGATGAATTTGAGCGGCGGTCGTCAGGGGTCACTTCCCGTCCTAGGGGACTGTGATCAGTTGGTGGGCATTCATGATAGAGGGTTACTTGCAGAGTATAACTGATTTTATCCAGGTTGCTTGTCCACGATGCGTGATCCAGTACAGGGATGGGAAAAATGAGGATCTGATCTGATCGATTCACCTTGATACACATTTAAGGCTAGATTAGATTTTTGTCCTAGGGTCAATTATTCTATTGTAAATCTGTAACCCTAGTTAGGTTCTGAGACTCCTGCCTGTGTGCATGGGAGTATAAAGAGTTTTTTGAGAGCCTTAGTGCTCAGATTTTGGCATTTTGTAAAGAGAATTGTTC
>MU223485.1:1062300-1096988 GCA_018584345.1 Thuja plicata
GATTAATGGACATTGGGGTTCCTAGTTCCTCTCATTTTCTGCAATTCTGTGTGTTATTGTGTCTGATCTGATTTAGATGTTTTGTGGGTATACTTCAGCCCCTAGCAGTCTTGTCTCATTCCTACACTTGGTTGCCGAAAAGGATGTTTGTTTGCAGGTCATAGGTCGAGTCTTTTGTTCAGGCCTTCCTATGAAATACTTATGCAAGCCTATCTAGTGAGTTGTGACTTGTTAGACCTGATTCCTCTATTGGTTTCATTCCTCTATACTAAGATCCAAGCCCTAATTTCGGTGCATCACCTAGTAGGTAGTTTGATTTTAGTCATTTCCCTTTCATGCAATCCTTCTATCCCTTTCCCTCAAAAGATTTACTTTCCTGTTTAAGAAGCAAATTAAGGTGATTATCCAAGAGGAACCAGCCTAGAATCTGGAGGTCTCATCTCGGTTAGCATAAGGTCCCACAACCTTGAGATGATTCCCATGTTATACTGGATTATCAAGACCAAGAGAGCTTGAGATCAGAGGCGCAAATTCAGTGTATAACACCTACTGCTCCATCTCTAGGACTAGCTGGGGTCTAATGGTAACTCTTTCCTCAATCCTATCGCAACTCAGAGGTGTCCTTCAAGGTCTACCATAAAGTTCCTGATATGGTGGCATACCCAAAGATGAATGATGCCCATTATTGTAGGCAAACTTTACTAAATGCAAATATTCTTCCCACTTGACCTGATGATCCATAACATACATACAAAGCATATCTTTGAGAACCTGATTTACTCTCTCAGTCTATCCATCCGTCTATGAGTGATAAGTTGTGCTAAAATTGAGCCTGGTGCCCAAAGCTGCCTGTAATTATCTCTAAAAAGATGATGTGAAGAGAGAATCCCTGTCAGAAATGATCTTCTGAGGAATGCCATGTAGTCTGACTATATCCGTCAAGAAGACCTAGGCAACTACTGGGGCTATAAAAGTGGTATGAACGGGTGAGAAGTGGGCCACCTTGGTCAACTTGTCAACAGTCACCATGATAGCATTATGGTGACGAGATGACATAGGGAGACCAACGATAAAATCCATGGATATAACATCCCACTTCCACATAGGTACCTCCTGAGGCTAAAGGAGCCCTCCAGGATGACCATGCTTTGCCTTCACCTTGTGGCATTCATGACACTAGGCTACTAACTCTGCAATGTGTTGCCTCATACCTGGCCAATGATAGAGCTATCTCAAATCATCATGCATCTTCTTAACTCCAGGATGCACCACATAAGGGGCTCTATGAGCCTCTAGCATGATGACATTATGAAAATCCCTAGAAGAAGGTACATATATGCGTTCTATATGATGTAATAGTCCATCAAAATCGAAGGAATACTCTGAAAATCTACCCACAAGGGGTCTCTGAGAATGGATCAACTGACAAACTTCTAAATATAAGGCATCCTCTTGAAAATGGTGTAGTATACGACCTCTCAAGTTTGTACCAGTGATCATGGAAGATAACTCATGTCACCTCCTACTCAAGGCATCAGTGACCACATTCTCCTTTCCTTTGATATAATGGACATCAAAGTCACACTCACATAAGAACTCCATCCACCTTCTATGCCTAGCATTAAGGTTTGGCTGAGTGAATATATACTATAAACTCTGGTGGTCAGAATGAAGCTCAAAATGATGCCCCAAGAGAAATTGTCACCATCACACTAAGGCATGTACTACTGCCGCAAGCTCAAGGTCATGGGTAGGGTAATTGAGCTCATGACTCTTAAGTTTCATAGACTCGTATGCTATAGCTCTCCCATCTTGCATAATTATTGCCCCAAAACCATCCAAGGAAGCATCCGTACAGACTACAAAATCTATTGTACCTCATATGATATATCCTGATAAGGGTGATAAGGAGTATGTTTGTGAACAATTCCCTAATTCAAGTCATCATATTCATAAGAGAAGTAATGAAAATTTTAATCCTTTTTGCAAAGTAATAGAAGAGGACATGATTCTCAACATGATCCAAATTAGGAAATGACTGAAAAAGAGAAAATAATTAACAAATGGGATGCTATATTTTGTGAGATGGCTGATGCAGGATCAGAGGATGAAGAAATGGTTAGGGCTCTTAAGAGGCATCCGAAAGAGATACTAAGGAAAATAGGAATAATAAGAGATACAATTGGATCACCAAGAGATAAAGAAACTCCTAAGGATGATAGAAATAAATTTTACAGTCCTCCTCATAGGAAGAACAATGGGAATGTGTTTAAAAATTATCATACCAACCCATTTTTCAAACTAGACAATAGAGGAAGACTTGAGAAAAACAACAATGATTGGGAAATAAGAGATCATCGGGGACAGTGGAATAATATAGAACATTACAACCACAACAATAGGGTGGATCCTTACACATCTAACCAACATGAAAAGTATAGACATCAAAGTAATGGAAGGATGTATAGTGGATATCAAAATTATAGGGATCAGAATTATGGCCCAAGGGACCATAATACAAATTTTAATTTTGAACCAAGGAACAATCAGAGGTTTCATAATGCAAATAGGCAGAATCAAAGACATGGAACCATAAATCAAAATATAAATAATTATAGAGCCCCAATGGTTTTTGATAGATACAAACAGTTACATTTTTATGGCATAAGGGGATGTCCTAATGACATAAAGAATGAATTAAGGAGTGCAATTCCAAAATTTTTAGGGAATGGGTCAGAATCAGCTGAAGCACATTGTATAAATTTAAAAAATGTTATCCCAGAGTTTAATAAATTTAATGAGGATGTGTACATGAAACTTTTTGCTCAATCCCTCATAGAAGATGCAGTAGAATGGTTCAGGAGTCTGTCAGATAGATCCATATCTAGTTGGGATGAATTTGTAAATCTATTCATGGAATAGTTTGGTGATCACAATGATACCTCTTTTTCTTCACATGAGTTGACAAGTATGAAGAAACATTAGAATGAATCTGTAGCTGAATTTAATAAAATATTCAATAAAGTTCTAAATAGGATTCCAAGAGATGTTCAACCTGTTGATGCATTTTTTATTAATTTTTATATGGGTTCCTTTGATAGCACGACAAATTATGAAATCAAATCTCATAAACCTGTTACTTTAGCACATGCTCTCAAGATTGCTATAATTATTGAAAATGATAGAAAGGCATCTGGTATAATTAATAAAAGGGACGATGATCGATTGTTGAATACAAAAGAGACTAAGAAATACAAGGAAGAAGATAGAAGAGACAAACTTATGAATATGGTAAAAGGCCTCCAAGTGAATAATGGAAGAGACAATTTTAAGTACAACCAGAATAATTAGATACCATACAAAAATTATATATATAAATTACAAGATATGCCTTATAACATGTAATGGAAGGATGAGAAAATAGTGAAAAAGGAATTACACACACTTGATCCATTGAGGAAAAACAACCATTTTGTGGAAAATTATCCTTGGTGTGAAGCTTGCAGAAAGCCACATTCTTATGAACATTGTGTTGTTTCCCAAAGATGGAAAGAAGATGAAGATCATAATGATGATCAGCAACCCATAATAAATAACATATCAATAGATCCTATGTGGAGATATGATGATTATATCTCTTCAGATGAATACTACTGTAAGGATGACCTAAATAGAGTATACCAATATGGGGAATATCAAGATGGTCCTCCAAAATTAAGAGAATTGACAAAGGAAGAAAAGAAAGCATACACAATAGCTGCAATAGAAGAAGCAAGAAGTAATTACAAGTTAAGGAATACAACAGTAAAAGAAGAAAGAGGGAAACCTAACCATGGAACTTATCCAAGGAGGTTGAAGCACAAAAACATTGTTCAAGATAAACAAATAGAACCTCAGTACTTTCCAACAATGGTAAGAGAAAAGGTGGTTAGTAAATCTCTTCCCAATGAATGTTCTTTCATTTCTAATGCATTATCTCAAGTTAAAATATCTATTCCTTTGCTTGAAATTGTCAAAATACCTGAATGTAAAAGTGAAGCTTTGAAAATATTGTCTAATGTAGGTAATAAGGAAGATCTTAACCAAGAAGTGAAGGATCTTCTAGCTATTTTTTTAGGAACTACTTTAAGCAAAAATGGAAATCAAATTGATCCTTTTTATCTTACTCTCTTGATAAATATTAGATTGGTAAAAAATTCCATGATAGATTCAGGAGCAGCAGTAAATATTATGCCTAATGATGTAATGAAAGAATTAGGAATGAATGTTGATACCAAATTTGGTAGATGCTATGCTATGGATAATAGATTTGTTCCTGTTGTAGGTATAATGAAAAATGTTGAATTTAAATTTCCTACATGTTCTGAAATGTCGTATAAAATGAATATTACTGTGGTTGAAGTTCTTATAATTATGGAATGCTTTTATCAAGATAATGGTCTAGCTTAGTAGGAGGTAGTATTCTATTAGATATTTGTTATGCTTCTATTCCATTAAATGGCAGGAATGTAAGAATTGATAGGGAGGCTAGAAGTCCACACATTATTGAGGAAGTGGATCCAAGCTTAGTTACACATTTCTGTCATTCCGATATGGATAAATTTCAAGTAATTATTTAAAAAAATGCAATGCATAACACTCAACCTATTGAATTACATGTTGAAGAAAATAATAATACAATTTCAAAAATGTATTTTGATGGTGCTGTTTGCAAAGATGGTAATGGAGCTGGTGTCATTTTCTATGCTCCTGATAAGAAAACATTTAAATATTTCTTCTTACTAGATTTTGAATGCACTAATAATGTTGCAGAATATGAAGCTTTACTTCTTGGTTTAAAGATAGATAGTAAGCATGGAATAAAATGTTTAAGTATTTTAGGTGATTCTGAATTGATTATTTCTCAAGTTAAAAGTAAATTTGTTGCTAAGAATCCTCATCTTAAAAGATATAGAAATGAAGTATGGGATACTATGGAATGTTTTGATGCTTTTTCTATTAATTGGATAGATAGATTAGAAAATATTCTTTCAGATTTTATGGCTAATTTGGCATTAAGGCATAATGATATCCCTTGTGAAGACATAGTTCAAGTTGAAGTTAAAACTAGGCCTTCTATACCTAATAACATCAACAATTGGAAAATCTTTGAAGATGATAGAGATATAATCAAATTTTTAGCATGTGAACAAGAATATGAAGATAAATTAATAGACTTGAATGCTCATGTTGAAATAGAAAATGGGAAAGAAGTATTATTTGGAAAGGAATTCTTTTAGTTAAAAACCAATAAGGTTCCAAAAGGTCTTGTAGAAATGGAGAGGTTGTTTGACAATAAGGATTCAAAGTTGGAAAAGAAAAATACTAATGTAATAATGGATGAGATAGAAAGGATGAAATTAGGAAGTGAAGAGACTCCAAAAGAAGTATTTGTGGGTAAAATTTTAACTCCCAAGATTAGAACAGATATCATCAGATTATTGAGAAAATATAGACATGTATTTGCTTGGTCCTATGATGATCTTAAAGCTTACCAAGATGATCTTTTTCAACATGAGATACCTTTGAAGCCTGATGCTAAACCATTTAGAAAAAGGTAAAGACCTATAAACCCTACTTTAGCCCCTAAAATGAAAGATGAGCTAATCAAGATGAGGGAGGCTGGTATAATAAAGCCAATTAGACACTCAACACGGGTTTCAAATTTGGTCCCTGTCAGGAAGAAGATTGGTGATTTTAGAAATCTAAACATATCATCATTAAAGGAAAACTATGCATTACCTAACATGGAATAATTATTACAGAAGGTCACGGGAAATGAATTATTATCAATGATGAATGGTTTCTCAGGGTATAACTAAGTGAAAGTTAAAGAAGAGGAACAATATAAAATAGATTTTACTACACCTTGGGGTACTTATGTATATGCTAGAGTGCCTTTTGGACTCACTAATGCATGAGCTACCTTCCAAAGAGAAATGGTTGTAGCCTTTGAGGATTTCATTGATGTGATTATGGTGGTATATCAGGATGACCTAACTACTTACTCCAAAAGGGAAGAAGATCACTGTGGACACTTGGAATAGATTTTTCAAAGAGTCCTTGAAATGGGATATCCTTAAACCCAAAGAAATGCCATTTTGTAGTAAGTGAAGGAAATTTATTAGGACACATAGCATCTAAGGATGGGGTAAGAATAGACCCAGAAAGGATCGCAGCAATTGATAAAATTGAGGTTCCTAAGAGTGTTAAAAAGATTCAATCCTTTTTTGGACATATCAACCTTGTAAGGAGATTTATCCCAAACTTATCATAAATAATTAAACCCATTGCTAAAATGTTGAAGATGGGTGCAAACATGAAGTGGACAAATGAAGCCTTGGAGGCATTTGCAAAGATTAAAAAGGAAATTAAGGAATCCCATGTCCTAAAATCCTTGGATTATGCAAAGCCATATCAATTATTTTCTTTTGCATCATATCATACCATTGTTGTTGTCTTACTACAAAAGAATGATGAAGGATATGAACAATCAATAGAATTATTTAGTAAAACCCTTCAAGCTTTTGAGTTAAACTATTATATCAATGCGAAACAATGTATGCACTTGTAAAGGCAGTGAAATCCTTTAGGCCTTATTTGGTTGGTACAAAAGTGTTAGCCTATGTTTCCAATGCAGCTATAAAGGATATATTCAGACAATGAAAAGTCACTAGGAGAAGGTGCAGATGGGTAAATCAGATTCAGAAATTTGACATAGAGATCCAAATCACTAAGATTATTAGAGGAAAAGGATTAGCAAAGTTGATGGCAGAGTCAAATATGGATGCATTACAAGTAAATCAGATTGATCTAAGTGAAACTCATACAAGTATTGAAAGATGCCCCTGGTACACTAATACAATATATTTTTGCAACACCTGAAATGTCCTGAGAACCTTTCAGATAGTCATAAGTGGAAAATAAAGTTACAAGAACCTAAATGCATCTTGATGCAAGGAGACCTATATTGGAAAAATAGGGATGGTGTAATTCTCTTTTGCTTAGATACATACCAATCTAAAGAAGTGCTAAAAGATCTCCATGATGGAGCTTGTGGTGGACACTTTTTAGTGAAAACCACTGCACATAAGATATTGAATGCGAGATACTATTAGCCTTGCATATTTAAAGATTGCTATGAATATGTTTAGAGATGTGAAGCATGTCAGAGATTTTTAGGAAAGATCAAATATAATGGTGCATTACCTCTCAATCCTATGTGTACTTAAGAACCATTCCAAATGTAGGGAATAGAATTTATAGGTGAGATAACTGATACATCTATTGGTGGGCATAAGTGGATTTTGGTGGCTACTGATTACTTCACTAAATGGGTGGAAGCGATACCAGCTAGACAAGCTACTAGTAAAGTGGTAATCAAATTTTTGACTGAAAAGATATTGACAACATTTGGTGTTCCTCAGAAGATTGTTTGTGATAATGCTATGTGTTTCAGATCTGCAGAATTTATTGAATTTCATGAGAAGTATGGAATAAATATCTCCCTTTCATCCCCTTATCACTTTCAAGGGAATGACCAAGTAGAATCTAGCAACAAAAATATAATGAAAATTATCAAAAGGATGTTAGATAATAACAAAAGAGCATGGGATTCAAAATTACCTCTCGCACTTTGGGTAGACAGAATTACAGTTAAAAATTCTACTGGGTATGCCCCATATGAACTTGTTTATCAAAAGAAAGGTCACTTACCATTGAATAATTTGTTTCCAATATACATGTTTATGAATGAAGAACAATATGAAGAAGTGGATTTCATGGAAGACAGATTACTACAACTTGTAGAATTGGATGAGATAAGGAATAGGGCTCATGAGAGAAATCATGAATTGCAACAGAAAGTAAAAGATTTGTTTGATAAGAAAACTATAGAAAGGAAATTTCATGAAGGAGACTTAGTTCTGAGATGGAATATGAAAGATCAAGACAAAGGCAAGCATGGAAATTTTGATGCTTTATGGATAGGTCCTTTTGTTATTATTGGTAAAGGAGGTGATAATTCTTACATTTTATAGGATTTGGAGGGTTACAATCATGAACTTCTTGTGCACGGTCACTACCTTAAACTTTTTTTTCATTAAAGATGACAATATGCAAATGTATTTTCTTCTATCTTGCAACATATATTATCTTGGTGTTTTCTAATGGTCTGATTTCCAGAGATAGCTTGGATCTTTCCATGTTCAAATATAAACACACATCCCCAAAAAGAGCCACTAGTGGAACCCATATCGACAAAGCAATTTGTTTCCATTCTTATTCAGGGAAGTAACTATTTACATATATTTACTTGTCTTTTATAGCTTTTTTATTCTCTATCATTTTTATCTTATCGAAGTATCATTATATTCATTTTAATTCACTTTCCTATTTCTCATGGCTTAATGTTTTAGGATTCTCCTTGTATTTTTATCCTTGAATCATTTTCTTGAGGCTCCTTTTCACTAGAGGAATATAGGAATCTGATTTTTTCACTTTCCCTCCTTAGGGACATAGTATGATTATAATTGATCTTGAAAGTGCTTTTGACTAGGTTTAAAGTTTTATGTGATATTTTCATATAAATAATAATGCACTTAAAGGGATTCCACATATCTTATTGTCGCATTAAAAATATTTAATTCATCTTGGTGGTAAAAATAATTAGCATACAATCAAAACCTCAGAGATAATATTTTGCAAGGTGAGAATTGTAACTTTGATTTAATGATGCCCGCAAATGTTCCAACTAGTAGTCTTTCAATGTTATGAAAGGTTGAACTTGATTTTATGGATTTGAATATTTGTTGATTATGTATAAAGAAATATGATATCATGCTCACAAATTTATCTGTGACCATGATTTGGAGGACTACAATAGGTTATGTGGGCATAACTCAAGAAATAGCAATAATGATAATTGATTTTCCATTTTCATACATGTGAGTCTATATGTAAATCTATTCATTATCATAGAAGGATGAGGGTCATCATAAATTTAATTTTATGGAAAGAGAATGGGGGGAGATGGTTGGTAGGTACAAACTATCACTTAAAAAATGTGTTGTGCTTTCTGTATTTGTTTCTCTAAATCATGAAAGGGGATTGAAAAAATTTATAATGGAAAATGTTGTTAAAAAGGGGTTATGCTATATTAGCACATGCTTTATTTTCTAGGTATAATACATAAAATATTTTTTTTTCCTACTCTCTTTTTCTTTTTCAACTAATTAGATCACAACATGACATTAGTATACTTCTAACTTAGGATTTTCTTGGTTAAGTCGTCATGAGAAAGAGTTATATTTAATGTGTCTACCTAAATTTTTGAATTTCATGCCATTAATTATAAATCAAGGCAAAATAAAGCTATAATGGCATGTTATTTCTTCTATTTATATACTCTTATATTTTGATTATTGATCGAAACAAGGCTTTTAAATGAAATAAAAAGAGTTAAAGAGACCAATGTGGACAAATGTTAAATTACAAAAACTGGAAAGACTAATTAAAAAAAAAAGTAAAGCCTTATATAATCTATCAGTAAGAAAATACGTTAAAATATTTGGTGTATTTCTTTTTTCCTATGCTTGATTATAATTATATGAATCTCATCTTATATTTATGACTTTTGTATATTTAAAAGAATCAATGTTAAAACATTTATTATGATTACCCATATTGCATGTTTCTCACTATTTAAACAATTGCGTGATGGTTAACAGAAATGGCGGGAAAAAGGATAAAAACCTTTTGATGATCATATTTATTTAATTATTACATGACATTTTAAAATATTATGATATTCTTTTTTTCTCAATGTTAGTTTTTTATTGATCATTTAATTTTGCAGTCGATGAGAGAAAATAAAGGTGGCAAATACAAATGATTGAATGGTATGGGAGTTCTCCGAGAATGAGATCATTTGCAGTGAATAAAAACTTAAGGATGACATCAATGGATACAATATAGTCAGCACCAAATTTATACAGTCAGCATCTCATACATCCCAGTCAGTAATAAGATTACAATCTAGTCACCAGGAAAGAATAATGATTCACAGCAATTGAAGGGGAGTGTACATAAGCAGTCAGCCATCAAACACTCGGGAAAGAAGATAAGGGTGGCTTAGATAGTACATGTCAGCACCAACCATAGTCAGCCTGTCAAACTTGGAATAATAAATAAATGATATATAACAGCATTTCAGGAGCATTTCGAGGGGAATTAATTTCACTCCTGCAACTTAAAGGGAGAGAAAAATTTACAAATACATCCTTGAACTAAAGGATGAATTAAGATTATCATTGACTGTCGGCTACATAAGAAAACACTAGTATATTCGTAACATACATGACGTGAGGGAGAATAAGTATTACATCTACAACATATGGTAATAATTAATATTATAATTACCTTTGCAAGTCAAGATAGGAGAAGATATTATATATATCAGATGGATAATTGATGCCATCATACAGCCATTAAGAGGTGAACAAGAACGAGGTGGTGAAACATGGATTGATAGATGATCCATACTCCTTAACATTGGGACAAGTAGTTACCAGAAAACATGGAAAAAAGGGGGGTCGCAGAGATTAATAGTCAACACCATGCTTATAGTCACTTAGAGGCCACAAAAAACAAAGGAGATCTACACTGAAGATAGGCACTTTTTAGTGGATCAAATACCTCAAAACCATAGCACATTATAATCTGGAATGGATTGGCATACATTATCATAATATTGGAATTCCAACACTCAACTTTTTGCATTGTATTCATACACTAAAAGATGCAAATCTGATAATTCATCGATGACTCATCAGATGATTTATCATGCGTTTGTTTCTATTCCATCAGAAGGGTAAGTTTTTGAAAGATATAAACTACTATACAATCCACAATCGAAGGTAATTATGAAGAACCCTACGAGAAAAAGTAACGTGCATACATGATAAAAGAAATGGTTGAGTGTAGAGCCGCTATCGATGAAGATAGATAACCTCACTTCAAAGGTCAGAAAACCATATGCAAGCTTGACTAGTGGTCATTGAGATTATGCACGCTGCAACAAAAGACATAGTCATCGACATCTGCAAGGAGTTAATAACTGTGTTTAAAACAATGGATATTAGAATATATTGTAGATCTATATACAAAACCTTAGCAAATGAATGACCAACAGTTTGTATAAACCAAACATATTTTGCATGTTGCTACCATTTGGTAAACAACCAGCTCCAAGAGTTATATTCAACGTTAATAACTACATTTGAAATGGCTAGTGGAAAACATTTTTTACCTGCAATGAATAATCAGTTTCCAAGATGCATCAATTCCAGCGTATTAAGTAGTGATGGTAAATGAGACTGTGGTAAGATATGTGATTCGACTGCCATCATGACTCGTATTCACCATCAAAGACATCGACTCCCCCACGTATTATGCATGGATATTAATAGTGGCTGGCTATATGCAGTTTGTAGATCCATCAAACATATTCGTCAACTTCAATGCATCGAGCAGGGATTTTGAATGTAACTACAGAGGATTTTATATGCAGATTTGTTAATTCTAAGTTGAGCAAGTTATGTGCAACCAAATCGGTCGATAATTATTATTTATGAAGGATAACTTGTTATCCAATTGTTGTAATGTTTAAAATAGTCGGTTATAAGTTAGGTTTTGTTAGGAAGGGGTGTGATGATGCAATGCACCTCTTGAGTTTGATATTTATATAGATACAAAAATCTAAACAAAAGGGGAATCAAAATTGGAAAATGGTGGAATGGGAATAGCTGGATCAAATACTATAATCATGAATTCGAGATACCATTTTTTTTAATCAAGTAGAGATAAGTCTGTGTTTTCTTTCATATGCGCAATTATTTCTTTATTATTTTGCACTCAGTCCTTAAGATAAATCAATAAGAAATTCCTTAAAGTGATCGTTTGATGCACATATACTCTATTTTGGTTTATATTTTGTATTGTCAATTGGCTTTTTCTCATTTTAGCATGGTTAAAATTCCATTGATTAAGGCCTTGGTAAATCGCTCTGTCATTTGAGAAATAATACCCAATTGAAATATATCTCAGCTTACTTTAGTTTATATGTGCATTTCATAACACCTTTAAGGTGATAAGTTTTGTGATAAGGCTAAATTATTGCCTTTGTTTTGTATAATTTTAATACTCTATTCTAGTTTTTGTTAAAACATTCGAGAGCCTAGCTAGTCAAAACTTGTGATAAAAGTCCAGATAGAACTGATAAACCATGGGTAGATGTTTTTGGCATACTTTGCTAATATTATACATATAATGAAGTATTTCATAAAACCATCAGAATATATGTTCTAACATCTGGATATTTAATTTGATTAAGCTTGTTGCATGAATATTTCCATGTCATAACTAACTTGACAGGAGAGAAGCGGCTGGAGAGTGGTTGATAGTATTCAAAGAAGATCGTTGAAGACCAGCTATGGCGGAGTGATCATTATAGCACCAGGAAAACATGGCTGCTACAATGGAGCCATTATTCCAGGATGTGGGGTTGTAGCGCACCTATATTCCCTCTGCACTTAGTACATTGAATTGGTCATCCGAGTTTCATTACCCACATCGCGGGCTGTTGTATTTCCATATTCTTCTCTGGCATGTTTTTAGTAAGATGGTGTTCCTTTCTATTTTGTAATAATGTTTGATTCTCTATATATAGGGATTGGACTGATAGTTTGAGGGAGATAGAAATCAGAGAAAAGGTTTTGGAAGAACACTGTTGTATTTTCACAGCAATCTATTTAAAGTTCCATGTCTTGTTTTTATGTAATGAGTTTTTGAAACGCAATGAAATAGTTCTTGGTTTACATTCTGTGTTCATAGTTTAGTAGAAACTGACCAAGGGGGTCCACTTGGGAGGTGGAATAGGTTAGAATAGAATAGATTTCATTTCTAGCATTTCCAGTATTTCAGATAGAAGTTGCAATTTCTTACTGCAGCATCGCAACTTGTGAGTGTTCCTCCAGCATCTGTAAGAATAGTTATAATGGATGTTTTAGGTTGAAATCTTAGGTTTCAGTAGAGTTTCAATTTCTAGCATTCATTCCAATAAGAAGATAAATGTATTCTTTTCCTGCAGTGCTAGTGTAGGTTTCTTTTATGCATTTTTACCTTCCTGCAACATAAGCAGAATGATTCCTTAAGGAACCTAGTGCACATACCGTGCCAACCATTTCAAGTATACGTCCCTGGGTTGACAAGTTAAATGCACCTCATAATGGGAAAAATAGTCCTTAGATTGAATGAACCATTCCTAAGAAAGGCCTTGAGCATGATTATTATACACCTATTGTGAGGCGGTTCATTTTTGGCACCGCTGCTGGGGATGGTGTCAAGCTAAGAACATTTTTAAGTCATTTTTCATTCCTAGATTAGTTTTTAGATTTATATCTCTAAAAATTGCTTCACAAGCATGAAGAATTCAATTACATGCATAGAAGAGAAAGGCGACAAGATGAATATGGCAGATTTCTCCCAGTAGAGCCTGCTAATTTGAACAAGGAAGTTGATGAAGTTGAGTTACCCTTTAAGGACGCAAGCCCTGAATTTCCTGCAGCATCTTCCTCTAGAGAAAAACTATTTGATGTAAGTGGCTTCCAACCTTTTTTAGAAATCTTGGCTAGATTTCTAGATAATTCTGGCCTAAATCCACCTAATGTTAACAATCCAGTAGCCAATGCTCCTTTCTAGTAGCAACCCCATAATCAAACACCTCCAGTAATGGCACATCCTACTTTCCCATTTCCTCTCCCAAGCCTTATAAGCAATGCTAATCTCAAGAATATAACCACAGCTGCTCTTCGAAAGTTTTATGGTCTTATAACTGAGGATCCTGACACTTTCTTGTTTGAGTTTGACATACTGTGTCGAAGATTCAACTATAATACTGATGCCCATAAGCTCAAGTTGTTTCCTACAACACTAAAAGAGTCAGCATTATGATGGTTCATGGGCTTAGGAGCCAATGCAGTAGGTACCTGGGATGAGATGCAGATTTTGTTTCTGCAAAAATATAAAGATTATTGCAAAGGTAATGACCCAAAAGGAGATGATATCTTTAGGATGTCTCAAAAGGAAGATGAAACATTAGAGGATTATGTTTCACAATTTTTTTACACAATGCAGAAGAATCCCCAGCATGTATTGGCAGAGGACTCACAGAAGCTAGTCTTTTTGAGAGGGGTAAATGACAACTGTCTGGAAGCATTAGATTTGATGGCTGGTTGAGACATATCCCAATCTTCTTGGGATGACCTCAAGAAAATCTGTCAAAACTACTCAAGGTCAACTGTGAAGAAAGGCAGAGGATACCGGCCCACAATCAAAAAAGGGATTGGTTCAGGCATCTCAAAGCTGGAGATATCCAATTTTCTCAAGGATTTCAAGCAAGATATTATAAATGATGTAGCTACACATCTTGACACAATGACTACCAAGAAGAAGCATGCAGAAGTTGAATTACAATTGGCTGAGTACTGTCCACACTGCCACAAATAGAAGCAAGACTACAGATGTAAGCTGGTAGCCAATCTAGAAAACCAACATTTTCCAACTGACTACATGAAGATAGAAGGAGACAATGATCAAGTGTTCTTTGTCACTCAATGATGACCATGGGCTTCACGATAAGGTATGCCACAAGATCCTCTATAGTTTTCAAATTTTAATAATAATTAGTGGCAAAACCAAAATTATCAGTTGACTTCTCAGTACTCTCAACCCCAATGGCCAAACTAGCAGAATAACCCATGGCCAAACCAGTAGAATAACCAATGGCAAATTCTGCAAAATAATCAGTGGCCAAATCAGCAAAGTAATCAGTGGCCTAGTCAGCAGAATCAATGACAACCACCGCAAGGAAATTAGCAGCAAACTAATCAATGGAGGGGGCCTGCACAATGGCCTAACCAAAATTTTGACAGTCCATAATTACCACCTCTAGTGAAACCACCTACAATAATGCCACCTCCTATAGCAACTAATGCTAATCCAAAGCCTACCCAATTGCCTACTCAACTGCAGCCAAATCCAAACAATAAATAGCAGCAGCAGCAAGTGTACACTACTAACACTCAGCAGTGCCCTACTTATTTAGTAGAAATAGCTGATATTCATTTGAGGTCCGGTACCACCCTGCCCACACCTGAATATCCTATAATTATGGAAGTTACAAACACTCCTACAACACTTCTTCCAGAAGCCACATTGCCAAATATCAGCCATCCTACTGATATACCCAACAGAACTACTGTCCATAGTTCAAATCCACCCTTTCCACAGAGGTTAAATAAAGAAAAACCTATACCCCAGGAGGAAGAAACATTTGATATTATTGAGCAGCTGAAAAATATGAATATTCAAATTCCATAGTTTCAAGCTATCAAAGATATACCTGTTTATGGAAAAGGCTATTAAGGAAGCATGCCTTAAGAAGCCAGGGTGGAAGAAGAAATACCCTCAGATAGTACATGTTGTAGGCCAATTAGCAGATATCATGTTAGGAAAGGTGGTAATACCTAAGTATTCAAATCCTGGCAGTCGAGTAGTCGACCTAATAATAAATGGACAGATTGTGAAAAATGCTCTAGTTGATTTGGGAGCAGCAATAAATGTTATGACAATGCATAGGCTAAGCATAGAAGGCTTAAGAACAACAGCCACAATGTTACAACTTGCTGATAGTTCAATTGTTCCTCCAGAGTGCCTCATAGAAGATGTGATAGTAACCTTAGATTCATGGGAGTATCCTGCTGATTTTCTCATCCTATCACCTAAAGTAAACTTTGCTAGCTATCCTATAATCTTGGGAAGACCTTGGTTAGACACTACTGATGCCAAAATTAATTGCAGATCAGGCAGTATGACAATTTCAAATGGACAATCCATAAGGAAACTAGCCCTATATCCTCCTATCCAACCCCAGCCAGACCTGGGAGAACCTATTTGGCCAGACCTAGGAGACGAAGAGGAGGAGGAGCTTAATTTAGTAGCCCAACTCATGATATTGCATAGGCAATCTTTTCTAAGGATGCATGAAGAAGATGATGTGATACAGAGCATTCTAACCAATGAATGTGTTGTGGCTAAAGATGTTTCAGAAATTTTTGTTTTATAGCTATGCACCTATGAGGATTGTATGCCTCCAACAAACCATGAAATGATTAATCAATTACTGGCAAATGAAATAGTTAGAAGTCCAGTGCCTGAAGGGTTAATGGCAGAGCTAAGAATAGTAGTAGAACTATCCTTGAGACAAAGCCTCCATGTAAACAACAAGTTGTCCCAATCATAGTTGGCATTGTTAACAAAGCTCATCAGTCAGCATGAAAAAGCCTTTGCATGGGATTAAAAAGATATGGAGGGACTAAACCCAAAACTCTGCACCCACAGAATCTACATCAATGATGGACTTTTGTCACTTCGACAACCACAGAAGAGAATAAATCCAACACTGAGAGAAATAGTTAAAATAGAGTTGCAGAAGCTGTTGGATGCTGGATTCATCTACCCAATCTCTGATAGAAAGTGGCTATCACCATTGGTAATTGTACCTAAGAAAGGAGGTAAGTGGCGGATATGTGTGGATTACAGAGAATTAAATAACGCTACAAAAAAGGACCACTTTCCTTTGCCTTTTATTGACCAGGTCTTGGATAATTTGACTAGAAAGAAATATTTCTCCTTCCTGGATGGATACAGTGGTTACAATCAGATAAGCATTGCCCCCAAAGATCAAAAAAAGACTACATTCACATGTCCTTGGGGCACATATACCTATTCAGTATTACCATTTGGATTATGCAATGCACCTGCTACCTTTCAGAGAGTTGTGGTCAGCATCTTTGCTGATATATCACCTTATTGCATGGAAATATACATGGACGACTTCACAACATTTGGTGTCACATTTGAGGAAGCTCTAAAGAATTTGGAGAAAGTATTGATAAGATGTGTGGAGCATAACCTATCTCTCAACAGTGAAAAGTGCTTTCTGATGATGCATGAAGGAGTGGTGTTGGGACATTTTATCTCCAAAGCTAGAATACAGGTAGACCCTGCAAAGATAGAGGTAATTCTCACACTCCCTATTCCTACTAAGCAAAAAGAAGTCAGATCTTTCCTAGGTCATGCTGGTTATTATAGGAGGTTTATCCAGAACTTTAGTCAAATAGCTAGTCCTCTATACAACTTACTTACCAAAGAAGCTAAATTTGCTTGGACAAAAGAATGTGATGAGTCCTTCCTATAGCTCAAGTCACTTTTGACAACTGCACTAGTACTTAGGGGTCCTGACTGGACATTGCCATTTCACATCCATACAGATGCTTCAGACTATGCTGTAGGTGTTGTCTTAGGACAGAAGACTAAAAACCTTGAAAATGCAATCTATTATATCAGTAAGAGTCTACATGGACTAGAGTTAAACTATATAGTGACTAAGAAAGAATTATTAGCGGTAGTTTATGCTTTGAACAAATTTCGCCATTATGTAACTGGTTATCGTATCTATGTTCATACTGACCATGCAGCAATTAAGTATCTCATGAACAAACCTGCCATAACAGGCAGGTTAGCAAGATGGCTTCTTCTATTGCAAGAATTTGACATAACAATCATTGACAAGCTAGGGAAAGAAAATGTGGTAGCTGATAATCTATCCAGACTTCATCATGCTGAAGAAGATACTACTTTGATAGATGATACATTTCCAGATGAACATTTGTTTCATATTGCTGTCCTGAATCCATGGTATGTAGATATAGCTAACTACCTAACAGCTAATAAAATTCCCACACATTTCTCTTATAAGGAAAAGAATCTACTTGTGGAGAAAAGCTTCCATTTCTCTTGGATTGATAGCATATTATTTTACACTGGACCTGACCAAGTCATGAGAAGATGTGTATGAGAAGATGAGACATATGACATTCTTTATGCATGTCACAATGAACCATGTGGAGGGCACTTTGCAGCCAAATGAACAGCATAGAAGATTTTAATAACTGGCTACTATTGGCCTACACTTCACAAAGATGCATCAAGTTATACAAGAAAGTGTGACAAATGCCAGAGAATGGGTCGACCAACAAGATCAGATGAAATGCCCTTAAACCCACAGGTGGTGGTAACACCATTTGATAAATGGGTCATGGAATTTATTGTTCCAATAGATCCTCCATCTAATGGGAAATCATACATACTGGTAGGCACAGATTACCTGACCAAATGGGTCAAAGTCAGAGCAATGAAGCATGCAAGAGATCATAAAGTTGCTGAATTTCTGTATGAAGAAATTTTTACTAGATATGGCATGCCAAGAGAAATTGTTAATGATCAAGGTACACAATTCACCTCCAATATGATAACAGATCTCATGAAGGAATATAATATTAGACATCAGAAGTCAAGCCCCTATCACCCTAAGCCAATGGACAAGTAGAAGTAACAAATCGGGAAATAGAAGCAGTTTTAACAAAGACAGTTCATTTGCATCATCGAGATTAGAGAAGCAGACTATCAGAAGCCGTCTAGGAATATAGAACAACATGGAAGACTACCACAGGGTTCACACCATTCAAACTGTTATATGGAAAAACAACAATGTTACAGATCGAGTTTGAACACAAAACATTACAAACAGTGTTGGAGTTAAACACTGATCTTCCTGCAGCACAGAAAGAGCGATTGCTGCATCTCAACTCTTTGGATGAAATGTGCAAGTCTGCCCTGCAGCGCACATAAATTGTCCAAAAGAAAATAAAATAGTGGCATGACTCCCATATCAAGAATAAGCAGTTCACAGTTAGAGATTGGACACTGTTATATGATTCTAGATTCTAGGAGATACCAGGCAAGCTGCAGACACGATGGCTGGGTCCCTATGAAATTTAGCCATGTATTTACAAATGGAGTAGTCCAGTTGACCACAATTGACCCTGTTCAATTCAAGCTATTAGTCAATTTCCATAGACTAAGGTTGTATCACCAGCCACAGATGAAAGAAGACTTCCTACAGCAGTTCAAACAACTAGTTTTAAAGGATCAATAGGTAATACTTCCTGCAGCAGAGGGTGTTAACCTTCTTCCTACAGCTCTTCAATGAAAATTCCTTCGAAGCATGACCATAATAAAAACTTTATGTTCACATAAAGTTTAAAATTTTTCATTCACTTTCTATATTCTTCTTTTTCAACCTACTTCATTTCTTAATCTTCCATCAACCCACATTCCATGTCATCATATTTCTATGCTTTCAATATAGAGATAGTGCGCTGACGCATGCGACCGCCGACACCATCATTCCCCTCTCACCAATATTTCCTACCACATGTGATGATAAATTAACAGGTATGAGATTTTCAAATTTATTTCCATTTTTAGCACATGTATTTAGTTGGTTATATCGAATACTGCAATAAATGTATCGTTGCCGCCTTCAATCCAGTTCTGTACCTTCTGCCAAGTCTGACAAGTGAGGACACTTGTCAATATTTTGTAGGGAGTAGGGAAGTATGCCAATTTCCAAAAGTGTCATTTCTATTTACTCATTAAAATATCCCCAAATTTGTACTTGAGCATTGTCTTAATTAAAATCTAGCTGCCGCATCACACAAGTGTCAAATTGTCATACCTTTATTCCAAATAAACCCCAAACTGTTAGACTAGATGTGACCGAGTATTAAAACCCAGTCTCGCATGAAAATTTATGATTCATTCTGTTAAAATACATTATTATTGTGCATATCAAGAAACTAGAAGAGTTCAAAAGAGGGTCTGTGGGTTTACAGAAAGTAGTCTGAAATTTAAAAAAAAGCAGAGCAGAGGTTAAGTAGAGCAAAGGTTAAGCAGAGCAAAGATTAAACAGAGCAAAGGTTCAATTTGGTAAAGAAAATGGGAGGTCAATTGCAGCGGCATGAACCAGTGGTTCATAATATTTTACTAGCCAACGTAGAGGCCGTAAGAAGATTTAATGCCTGTGGATGGCTGGGGTATTTCTTAAAATTGACAGAGTTTGATGATGAAGAAGCAGTAGAATTTTTGAACACATTTGATGAGGGCCACGTAATGGTATGGGGATTTCCAGTTGTTGCAACAGAGGAGTGAATAGCGGAAGTGACTAGTTTTCCAGCAGCAGGGGAACATTATCCCAATGCCCATGATGCCAGGTCAGCCAGGGCTCAATTCACGCTACCAGGAGACCCTCCATTGGAAATCACTAAGTAGGGATGCAAAAGGATGTCCATTCCTCCACCATACCAAGAGTTGGCTATGCACATTATAAGGTATTTCACCTGTGAGGGATGATTCTATAATTTACATGCACATCATTTTAAGCTGCTTAGTTATATATGACATAATATTCCAGTGAATGCACCCAATTTTTTGTTTAATATACTGTGCATTAGTGCTGAAGAAACCCAGAAAGGGAAAGACAACTTTGTTACTCACCATGCCCTAATTAAATTACTCATAGAAATATCTCTTAGGGATGCCTCCCCTATGACATGGGCATAGTTTGTCCATCATAAAACCCTTCAGCCCCAAATTGCCCCTAATGTGCAAGATAACCAAGATAATGCAGCCTCCACTGATTCAGTTGCTGAGAAAAATACCCAAGGGGTAGAACCTGAAAATTTACAAGAAAAGGTGCCTTTAACTGCTCACATGAGAAAGATACCTTCTACTACCAGAATGAAAGGAAAATGTAATTTGGAAGGAGAAACTTCAGTTCATGCAGCTGAACCTCAAAACCCTCAAGTTTCAAGAAAGAAGAAAATGAAATCAGTTCCTACAGCCACTACTCCTGCAGCTGAGATGACAAAAAGGGATAGTAAGAAAAAGGCCATAGAAATTGAGGAAATCCTTGTAAGAAGTCCTAGGATGAGAGGGTAGATTCCTAAAGTGCCCACCAAAATCCAGCCCTCTTCCCCCAAGCAATTTAGAGAGGAAACTCCTATCCATGTTGTTCCTGATGACTCTCCCAATCAGCCTGAGATGCCTGACATTCCTCAAAATATGGAAGAGGAATGTGGTGATGAACCAAACGTATGTTAGAATGACCCAGGAATCAGCCATCAGGATGTTCCAACTCGGCAGGAAGAAACCCTTATAGCTCACCAGCTGGCTTGTGCAAGAAATGCTTTAGTTCCCTACAAACAAACTTGGTTGATAAACTTCCTAGAGCAGTCATAGAGAGAGCAGAGAAAGAAGGATAATCAGGATGGAAATAGTGATTCAATTACCATGCAAACACTTATCTTCCACTTATATAATAATCATGTAATGACAACCACTCTATGGGGGGAAGAAAAGAAGAAACTGCAGAAAGAAATAACGAAACAAAGAGGGGAAATTGCAAACTTGAAAGATCAGTTGACAAAACAGAAACAGAGAATGGACCATGATTTTAAACTAACTGACCAGGTCATTTCTTGTAGACCTCCACCCAGGGTCTATAGTATCTATCTCAAAGAAAAATTCCTTCTATTCCAATTGATGATGACCCTCAAGGATATAGATACAGAGTTCAAATCAGCCCAAGAATTCTATGGGATATACCAAACACTTCCATCTTGGCAACAAAACCTACTCTGTGAGTTATATGTGTATAATTTCATCATCCCCACAGAGACTGGATGGAATCCCCTGCCTTACAATGGGGATATACACCTAAGGGCTCTGATGTCGTAGATGCATAATGAAGCCAACTATGATAGGTAGTTGGGAAATTACAGAGATCTTGAGAAGACAAAACCCCTACCATTAAGAGCACAAAGCAGTCAGCCAGAAGTATTCCTGAGGGATTGGTTTAGACTGACATATGGGAACTTCAAGAAGGAAATAAGAGATAAAAAATTTAAAATTAGAGCAGAAGTTTATGTAGAATATGACATCATGTCCTACTTTGTCTTCCAAAGAGCCCTAACTGGTGCAAAAAGTAGATGGGGCAGATTATCAGAGGTCTATAAAAGATCAGAACTACATAGCCCCATTAACCTTGAAGCAGCTATACACCGGGCACCAAATTACATAGCGCTGGGTAGGAAAATCAGGCAGGAGCTTTGGTGTCCCCTCACAATGAAACCGCCCATGCTCCTTTGGCCCTTGTATGATATCAACACTACCAGACTTGACAGGATGCAGGAAGATCACAGAAGGGAAGTTTGGGAAAGAACAAGGGGATTCTACTACTCCTTTAAGAGCTAGAGGTGGGGAAGAACAAAAGTTGGTGACTTTAGGTAAATTTCCAGAAGCAGCAGTGCTTGAGGATAAGCATTTGATTAACCAAGGGGTAGATGATAAGGCTAAATTATTACCTTTGTTTTGTATAATTTTAATACTTTGTTCTAGTTTTTGTTAAAACATTCAAGAGCCTAGCTAGTCAAAACTTGTGATAAAAGTCCAGATAGAAGTGATAAACCATGGGTAGATGTTTTTGGCATACTTTGCTAATATTATACATATAATGAAGTATTTCATAAAACCATCAGAATATATGTTCTAACATCTGGATATTTAATTTGATTAAGATTGTTGCATGAATATTTCCACGTCATAACTAACTTGATAGGAGAGAAGTGGCTGGAGAGTGGTCGACAGTATTCAAAGAAGACCGTTGAAGACCAGCTATGGCGGAGTGATCATTACAGCACCAGGAAAACATGGCTGCTACAATGGATCCATTATTCAAGGATGCAGGGATGTAGCGCACCTATATTCCCTCTGCACTTAGTACGTTGAATTGGTCATCCGAGTTTAATTACCCACACTGCATGCTGTTGTATTTCCATATTCTTCTGCGGCATGTTTTCAGCAAAATGGTTTTCCTTTTTGCTTTGTAATAATGTTCAATCCTCTATATATAGGGATTGGACCAATATTTTGAGGGAGATAGAAATCAAAGAAATTTTTTTGGAAGAACACAGTTGTATTTTCATAGCAATCTATTTCAAGTTCCATGTCTTGTTGTTATGTAATGAGTTTTTGAAACACAATGAAATAGTTCTTGGTTTACATTATGTGTTCATAGTTTAGCAAAAACTGACCAAGGGTGCCCCCTTGGGAGGTGGAATAGGTTACAATATAATAGATTTCATTTCCAGCATTTCCAAGCATTTCCAGTATTTCAGATAGAAGTTACAATTTCTTTTTACAGGATTGCAACTTGTGAGTGTTCCTGCAGCATCTACAAGAATAGTTATAATGGATGTTTTAGGTTGAAATCTTAGGTTTTAGTAGAGTTGCAATTTCTAGAATTCATTCCAGTAAGAAGATAAATGTATTCTTTTCCTACAGTGCTAGTGTAGGTTTCTTTTATGCATTTTTACCTTCCTGCGGCATAAGAAGAATGACTACTTAAGGAACCTAGTGCACATACCATGCCGACCATTTCAATTATAGATCCCTAGGTTGACAAGTTAAATGCACCTCATAAAGGGAAAAATAGTCCTTAGATTGAATAAACCATTCCTAACAAAGGCCTTGAGCATGATTATCATACACCTATTGTGAGGCGGTTCATTTTGTTTGCAAAACTGTCTCTGAAGTTGCACGCAAGATTGAAATATTATTGACTCTATTGCCCATAGTTGGATAAAGCACCAATCTTTCTTGTTTATTGAATTATGGTATAAAGTTTCATTGTTTAAAGTTTTGAACAACTATATTCATTTACTTTATCTAGTTTATATCTTATATTTATCAAGCATTCTTTAAATTTCTTGCAATATTACATTTAATTATTTAAATAATACATTGTTTTCAGTTTTGTGATCTTAATAGTACTTTGCCATACTTTGAGAGACATAAATTTGAATCACAAGTTATCTGCTATAAAAATACTATTCACATAAAGGTTCACCTGCCCTGGTCCTGCAGAGGCAGAAGCGTAGGGGAAGAGGATCATAATCGATCATTCCCATTAGTTGGCCAAAATACTTATTTTTCTCATCATTGGATTGGCAACACCATAGGAAATCCAATTCAGTGTTTTTGGGCACAAATAGAGTTATGTCCCTTTGATTCTATTATTTTGTTGATGTAGATGCATACTTTTCCATTGTATTGATGTAATTGGAAGATTTGCAGTTCTGGAAGTTTGATTGTTTTATGATGTTTAAGGTTTCCATTCATTCCTTAGATCCAATTTGGATCTAACACCTTTTCTTTCCATGATGTAGGACATGATGGACCATAACAAAGACATAAAGTTTGGACAAAGCTCAGACAAGCAACTCCCATATCACAGAGTCAACTTTTAGAAGGCAATGCATGGACCCCTACTCATGCTTCAATCATGTTTTCTTTTCTGCAATTTCCTCTAAGTTTCAATATGAAAGATGTAATATTTAAAGAACATTTGTTTATTACATTCAATTTGAATGCACAATGTAATGATCAATTATGAATTTGAAAATTGGAATATGATCAATACTTAGAGTACAATATAAATGATAATATGAATGCAATAGAAATGTATTTCATCTTCATTAGCTGAACAGTAATGTTAAAGAGGTGTACCTTCATGCAATTTTTAATTTTTTATGATGATCATCCTACATGTACAAATTTAGGGTAACAATAATCATAGCATTGTACACTTGTTAAATTGACGATTGATTAATTCTATTTATAAACATTTAATATAAATGTTTAATATAGGTTGATATATTTGAATAATATGTGTGAGATGTTTTGATATTATGTATGATCTATTAATTGAACATAAATGAGCTTAAGATTTTGTTATATTGAATTGTTAGAATAGCAAAATTTTAAGTAAATCAAAGATTACAAAATTGAACATAAATTTTAGAGTAATCAAGGATTACAAAATTGAACCTAACAGAGGGCAAAATATATTGAAATGAGATTGGATGTCTCCAATATCCACCATACTATGCAACAAGAGATAAAATAAAATGGATGAATTTATAATGCATTGGATGTTTAAAAGTAACATAAAGGTGGGTATATAAAGGAATATCCACTCCATATGAACTTGTCACAAAAAAGTTGGGTACAAGAAAATTTAGGACATTGCATATGTAGTCAACCTTTACCAAATATGAAAATATAACCTCAATTACTAAATATGAGGAATTATTTGACTTGAGTATATGCTAATTTATGTATAATAAAAAGATCATGTATGCAATTAATATCTATCAAAATATGCTTATCATGCGCTACATGCACAATATATAATAAAATATATAGGTAAATGTAGGAAAGTAGTGTATTCCAACGCATCTTGTAAGTATATCTAATGAGGCATATATAGATGTTTCCCACCTAATGTGTCAATGTAATGCACCTATAAACACATCCTTAAAATAAAATCTATGCATAATTCTACATAAATATATGGGTGAATTTCACATGGTACTAGAAGATTTTATAACAAATCTTGAAACATACTAAAGTGCATGTCATGTATTTCATTAGATTAGCCTCAGCTAAATTCTACATTGTGTTTATTTCCTTTTAATGATATTGAGGACTCTGCTCAATCTTACTTAATATAAAACTCTCACAACCTTTCTCCTAATAGAGATTTTAGTTTTTGTATAACTCCAAGCTTTCATTTATTCTCATATTTCTTTTGTTTAGAAATCATATTCCAATGAAAATATATTTTAAAATTTAATGAATTATAAATATTATAACTCTTAATATTTTCTTCTTGTCTAACCCATGTATTTTAATATAATCTTAAGATTTACTATCCTTATGGTTAAGTTTGATCATTTTTTATTATTTGTTTTGATTAAGTGAAAAATAAGTTTTGAAGGACCCAAAACCTTTTACAAAAAACTAAAAAAGGTAGAGTATTAAGAGACCAAAGAAACTACTCTGACATAACACCAAATACACCAAAGGGAGTAGAAAAGTGTTCCAACAAGAATGAAACTGATACGAGACCAACAAGCCATAAAAGGGAAATCAAGAAAATCATTTAAGCCCAGCCTTATGTGACCAAAAAATCATATTAAAAGAAGGCTTGGGAGACTTTAATTTCTTTCCTTTAACAGTTCTCCATCCTTCCTCCACCTTCTTAGCATAACTCTGCCTAGCTAAAGAATTAGCACAATAACCCACACCCTGAAAAGAAAGGCTAGCCATACTAGCATCAACTGGGACTGGCACAACATCTCCACCAATCTTGAAATTCCCCCTAGAGAATCTTAGGCAATAGAAACCACAAAACCAACAGGTCGAACATATGACCCAGATACAACAAAATCTTTCTGGAAAGGGACAGTAGCCGCAACATCCGAAAAGACAACATCAGCTATGTGAACCAAGACAACATCTGAGGCAGCAACAATAGAATCAGAAGAAGCGATATCATCCTAATATAGGAAACCATCCATATCCTAGCCTGAGGAAATTTTCTAACTGTCTAATGGTGGTCAACAACACCCACCCACCAAGAAGGCAGTTTTTTTATTTTGTCCTATCAGATAAACAACGGGCAGCAATATGGCCAGTCTTATGGAACTTTCTACATCTGAACAATATTCCCTCATAATGTAGATTCTAGATCCACAAGCCCCTAGGAGAATCCATAGTGATCTTCTCTGAGAGACCCTTAGGAACATCCACCTCTACAAGAATACAAGCATACATCAGGTGAAAAATGTCAGAGGATGCCAAATCCACTATCTCAAAATCCCCAATAGCCTCTCCCATAGATTCTAAAACTGAATCCCGCCAAAGCTGCAGGGGAAGCTTCAGAGGGCTCAGCCATAAAGGATTTTTATTAAAAGACATAGTAAGAGGATCAAAATCTTGAATGCCAAGGTTTTTCCATCAGGGGGAAATTATCCTCCTAGGTAAAATAATTATCACACAAAATAGTGTTCCTATCTTTAGCACTATCAAACTTTACAATAAAAAAACCCTTCGCTACAGGGAATATCTGAACAGTATTAGTTAAAATAAGCTCCCAATGATGACATGTAACTAATTGAATGTTTGATAATGTTAAGTTAAAGATAATGCAAGGCATTAAATTAGTTAATGGTTTGTAGTGTCATAGATGTCAACTTGATATCATTTGTAAGGTCAAGTACATAATGCCAAAGACTTCAGAGAGTCAATGGAATAAAGGTTATGCTTTTAGCAATGCATAAAAGTCAAGAATTTACTAAGTAATAGATAACACCGATGGAGTGCACGCCATCAATAAAGGCAAAGAAGAAAAGTCACAGTGATACCCGACGAGCAGAAGATAGAGTTGCCTGATGAAACAAAACCACAGGATACTCGACAAGCTGAAAACAGAGTTGCCTGACGAGTAAAAATCCAATGATGCCCGATGGACGGAGATCCTAAAGCTAACTGGAGTAACACCAATGGAACTATCAGTTTTCACTGACAACTAAGTGAAGAGATGACCGACGGAACAGAGAGTTTAGAAAATGACAAAATATATAGCTAGCAAGAGCTAATGATAGACTTAACTGGTTATTTTCTTTGTTTTATTCAACCAGAGTTAAGTAATTGATTTAAAGAAGATTTGTACATTTGAAAAGAAGATAACTATGAGATAAATTAGGAGTTATGCTTTAAATCAAACTAGATGGATTGTTTTTCACACCAAGAATCAAGAATCAAGAAAGAGTGAATATCATGTCTATATAAGAGAAGCTTAATTCATTTTCATATGACATGAAAAGGGGATTAAGGGGAGTGAATAAAAATAGGATGCTAAAGAGAAACTTATGAAGAATAACTTCATACAGTCCTGATCAATCAAGCTAAAGGAGAGCTAAAGAATTTTGCAGACACTGATGAATAGTGAAGCACAACATCACAAAGCAGAAAGTGTGGAGCACAAAGAATTGAATTGATACATTGATCAGAGAGGTAATGTACTTAAATAGATCTGAAATCTGCAATTCAAAGTTGCATTACAAACAGGTCATACTGTTTCAATTTAACTATTGAAGCATCAATTCTCTTAATTGAGTAGGACTTAATAGTCTTGTATATATTGAGGTACATCCCAAGGAGTACCAAAAAGGTTGATTCATGAAAGTAGCATTGGATTTGCCCGATACCTATTGATAGTCTAAGAAGGATGCTAATTCAAGGATGGTAGCAATAGATGCCTGATACTAAGTGACAACTTCTATGTATAAAATCCTCTAACAAGGTCACACTTAATAGTGTGTTGGTAATCTTTAACAGGGTTGGCTCCTAACAGGGCTCACTTCAGAAGAGTGAAAATTTGGGGTACCTATCCCAGTGGTTTTTCCCTTAACAAGGTTTCCACGTTAAAAATTTATTTTTTATGTGTGTATGATTCATTTCTTTATTGTTTTGTATTTGACATAGTTAACACTGGGTTGATCAGTATACTCTTCTTATTTACTGAGTTTCGGTAAATTGTCATATTTTGTATCGGTAATCAAGGAGAATAAGGATAGACAAGGAAAAATGATAGATAGTTAATCATTATAAGTATTGCATGGCATGCATCTTGTAGGGACTTAATAATCTGAGGTTTATTTGGTTGGTGGTTACTGTTTGAAGGAAAAAAAATTTAGGCTGCTGATTCACCCCCCTCCCCCTCTGAGTTATTACTAACAATTGGTATTAGATTTTGTGTGCTTAGAAAGGAAGGTTTCAAGACCTAAGTAAAGATCAAAAGATGAACAGACGAGATGTGACCAAGTTGAGCAGAGACAACTTTGCTTCATGGAAAAGAAAGATAAGACTCCACTTATCAAGTATTGGTAATGATGTTACTCAATTCCTAGATACTGAATATGTGTTACCTACAAAAGTATTGACAGTAGATCAATTGAGAGAGAAGCATAAACACAACTGCATGGTTATAGAGCTTTGTTCCTCACTCTTAGATGTTGAATTTGAAGATGTCAAGGATTGCAAAACTACAAAGAAGATGTGGGACAAACTGAAACTTGTACATGGAGGTGATACAAATGTTCTGAGAGCCAAGACAAAAATCCTTAGAGGAAAATTTGACAATCTCAGAATGAAAGAAGGAGAAAACATCACATGGTACAACACAAGAATAAAAGAAGTAGTCAATGCTATATGAGGAGTTGGAGGTACACTTGAAGAGGAGATAGTGGTAAGTAAAATCTCAAGAACCTTACTGCATGTATATGCTATTAGAGTTTCTGCCATACAATAAATGAGAGCAGTAGAGAACAATATAGTTACTCTTGATAGTTTAATTGGTAGACTTATTCCATTTGAGATGAATAACTTTGATAATAGTGTCTTACCAAACTTAGAGTCTACATTTAAGTCTTCTATGAGAATAAGAAAATCAAGTCATAGACACACATCTAAAAGAGATAGTGAGAGTGAAAGTGAAGTAGAAGATCTAGATGAAATAGAAGAACTTATGGCCAGAAGAATACAGAGAGGCAAAGGTAAATACAAAGGCAAGTTACCACTTGTATGCTTTAATTGTAAAGAGTTTTGACACTTTTCTACAAGATGTCCTAACAGAAGAAAATATGATAGAAGTAATGATAGATCTTTTGAGAAGAAATCTGACAAAGGTGATAACAAAGATTACAGAGGTTACCAACAATCAAAAAGAAGAGATACCTGAGACTACAAGGACAAAGGAAAGAAGGCTAGCTACCTAGCTGCTTGCAAAGATGAAGATGCTGACACTGAACCTGATGAAGACATTGAGATGGTATTTGTAGTTGTGAAGGATGATTCAGATGAAGATAAAATGTATGTAGAAACTGCACTTATATATAAGGTTAGCAAGAATGACATCTGGATTATAGACAGTTACTGTACTCACCACATGACCGGTGATAAAGAAAAGTTTAACACTTTTGAGTATTATAATGGTGGAACAGTAAGAATGGGTAATGATACACCTTGTCCAATTAAAGGTAAAGGAACTATAATGTTGAATAACCTGATTAAATGTGAAAATGATTCTTGGGTAAAAGGATTTAATTATAATCTATTGATTGTTTCTCAGCTGAATAATTTAGGTCATAGAGTAGCATTTTAGAATAAGAAGGCAAAGATCTTCAATGAATCAGGAAAACTGATTGGTACCGGTGAACAGACTAAAGGTAACTTATTCTATCTGAATGATACTAACACCACTTGCTTAATGACTAGAAATGAAGACATATGGTTGTGGCACAAAATATTATGTCATGTACATTTTGACAACATGATGAAAATAAGTATAAGGAGAAATATAAGAGGCTTACCGACGATAACAAAGCCAGACAACATCATGTGCTAGAATTGTCAAAAAGGTAAAATGACTAAGTCTAGTTTCAAAATTAAAACCCATACATCTAATGAAATTCTAGAATTAGTCCATACTAATTTATGTGGACCAATGAGGACAAAGAGTTATTATGGAGATAGATATTTTATTCTCTTTGTTGATGATTACTCTAGAATGATGATAGTCATGCTTCTAAAAGATAAATCTGAAGCATTCAAGATGTTTAAATGGTATAAGGCAATGGTAGAGAAACAAAGTGGTAAGGATCTGAAATGTTTGAGATCAGATAGAGGAGGATAATTTATATCGGATAAATTCACTAATTTCTGTAATGAGGATGGTATAAATAGATAGGTTATCACACCAAGAACACCACAACAAAATGGGATTGCTGAGAGAAGGAATAGATCAATAGTTGATTCTGCTAGAACACTGATGATAGAGAAAGGTATCACCCAAATCTTCTAAAGGGAAGCTGTCAGTACTTCTCTCTACACACTAAATAGAATACAATTGAAGAAATACACAAAGAAGACACTTTATGAGCTATGGTATGGTAAAACACCCAATGTAAGTTACTTCAAAATCTTTGGAAGTCAATGTTATGTCTTAAAGGATGATAGAAATGGAAAGCTTGATGCCAAGAGTGATGAAGGTATTTTTCTAGGGTATTCCACCAAGAGAAAAGCTTATAAATGTCTCATCAAGACTTCTAACAAAATTGTTGAAAGTGCAAATGTAAAGATAGATGAATTTGTAGAAAAGAATGAGTTGGAAAGTACAAAAAAACTAGAGGACTACAACAAGTTTGTTAACTATGAAGGACTCAAAACTCTACCAAGAAATAGTGCTTAATTCCAAAACAACAGAATGTTGCAACTGACGGTCAGACTATTGTTACCAAGGGTCAGGATAATAATCAAAATAATGTGGTGATGAAGAACAAAATGAAGATCAAAATAATGATCAAGCTGATACACAAAGAGTTGTACCTATAATTTCAAGGTATGTAAGAAGGAACCATCTAGAGATCTAGATCATAGGAGATAAGAAAGTTGGTACAAGAACAAGAAGTAAGTCTTTAACCTCAAATTGTTTAATTTGTGAGTTTGAGCCAAAATCTATCAATGTTGCACTAGATAATGAGGAATGGATAAGTGCTATGAATGATGAGATTGAACAGATTGAGAAGAAAAAGACATGGTCACTTGTGCCAAGACCAGATGACAAGAATGTCATCGGTACAAAATGGATATTTAGGAATAACCTGAATGAGAATGGAGAAGTCACAAGGAACAAAGAAAGACTAGTATGCAAGGGGTATGCACAAGAAAAATGTATAGACTATGGAGAGACCTTTGCACCCATTGCTAGGATAGAAGGAGTAAGAATACTACTTTCTTATGCTGCATTAAAAGGATTCAAAGTATATCAAATGGATGTCAAGACAACATTCCTAAATGGAATACTTCATGAAGAGGTATAGATTGAGCAACTAGAAGGGTTTGTTGATCTAGACAAGAGAAACATGGTATGTAGACTTCACAAAGCCTTGTATGGATTGAATCAAGGTCCTAGAGCCTGGTCTGAATGACTTCATTCCTATCTTATAAGTATTGGATTTGTAAGGACTAGTGAAAATAGCAATCTTTATTTGAAAGAAGATACTGATGCTAACACTTTGATTGCTGAGATATTTGTTGCTGACATCATATTTGGAGGCAATGATATGCTATGAAAATCATTTTCTAATGAGATGAGTAAATATTTTGAGATTTGTATGTTTGGAGAGATCAAGTTCTTTCTTTGTCTACAGATCATTCAACAAAGTGAAGGTAATTTCATTACATAGTCCAAATACATCAAAGAGGTCCTAAAAATATTTAGGATGGAAGATTCCAAACCAGTTGGAACACCTATGGCTACTAGATATAAGTTAATGAAGGAGGACAAGACAACAAAGGTAAATCAAACTTTGTATAGATCAATGATTGGAAAACTCATGTATGTTATACACACTAGACCAGATATTGCACATGTAGTAGAAATTGTTGCTAGATTTTATGCTAACCCAAGGGAATCACATATGACTCCTGTGAAAAGAATTCTAAGATATCTGAAGAACACAGAGAAATTTGGCTTATGGTATAGAAGAGAAGGCAAATTTGAACTTAAGGTGTTTACCGATGCTGATTGGGCTGGAAATCTTGATGACCGGAAGAGCACAACTAGAGGAGAATTCTTTATGGGTGACATACTTTTCACATGGATTAGCAAAAAGCAAGGATGCATCTCTTAGTCTACTGCAAAAGAAAAGTATGTTGTTGCTGCTACAAATTGATCAAATATTGCATGGATCAAAAAGTTGCTGGAAGGTATGCATATGAAGATCTCAGAACCAATAATTATCTATTTTGATAACATTTCCAATAATCTAGTCATGCATGCCAAGAACAAACACATTTCCATAAAGTATCATTATCTAAGAGAACAAGTTCAAGAAAAAGAGGTGATACTTGAGTATGTGCAATCAAAAGAACAATTAGCTGATATCTTCACCAAGCCACTGCCCAAGGATACATTTGAGTACTTCAGAAAGAGACTAGGGGCCAAACCCTTGTCTACCAGTCAGTAATATGACTAAAGGCTACATCAGCCTACATATTATAAAAATATCATTCATGTTGATGCAAAAAAAGAGATGAACTTCAAAGTTACATCTATATACAGACATGTATATATCAGAACTGAGCACCAGAGCATATTATTGTATTGTAGATGGATAAGGGAAATTCAAGGAATATATTATGGATGGAGAGAAAAGATTGCTTGACATGAATGTCAGATATCTGTGAGATATTTGTTTGGCATTGTTGTCAAAGGGAGAGAGATTATCCATATTATCACATTCTTCTAAAAAAGGGAGAAAGATTATCCATTATCAGGTTACTCCAACAGGGAGAGATTATATCCAAAAGGAGAGAAAAGTTGTATAAATGATTACACAAAGGGAGAGTTGCTGAAAAGAGAAAAATACATGAAAAAAGAGAGAGCAGTCAAAGGAGAAAAATTGACACAAGAAGAGAACTCAACACATCAGAAGTCAAAAATATGCAAGAATCAAATCTAAGCTAAAATAGAGCTTACCAGAGATTAGACATTTGTCAGTTATCAAACAAAAGATTGGTAGTTTGATGAATCCCAACTGTTGTATTTCATATTGTATTAGAAATAGTATAGTGTGATAATATAGTATGTTTCCATCAATGCCAAAGGGAGAGATTGATGACATGTAACTGATTGAATGTATGATAATGTTAAGTTGAAGATAATGCAAGGCATTAAATTATTTAATGGTTTGTATTGTCATTGATATCAACTTGATATCATCTATATAGTTATGTACATAATGCTAAAGATTTGAGAGAATCAATGGAACAAAGGTTATTCTTTTAGAAATGCACAAAAGTTAAGTATTTACTAAGTAATAGATAACATCGACGGAGTGCACACCATGGGTAAAGGAAAAGAATAAAATTTGTAGTGATACCCAATGTGCAGAAGAAAAAGTTACCTGACGAAGCAAAACCATAGGATGCCCGACGAGCTGAAAAAAAAAGTTGGCCGATGAGTAAAAATCCAATGATGCCTGATGGATGGAGATCTCAAAGTTAACTAGAGTCACACCGATGGAACTGTCAGTTGTCATGAAAAACTAACTGAAGAGTTGACCGACAGAATAGAGCGTTCAAAAAATGACAAAATATCTAGCTAGCAAGAGCTAACAATAGACTTAACTGGTTATTTTCTTTTTTTTATTCGACCAGAGTTAAGTAATTGATTTAAAGAAGATTTGTATAGTTGGCAAGAAGATAACTATAAGATAAATCAGGATTTATGCTTTAAATCAAACTGGCTGGATTGTTTTTCATGCCAAGAATCAAGAATCAAGAAATAGTGAATATCATGTTAATATAAAAGACAAGCTTAATTTATTTTTGTATCACATGAATAGGGGATTAAGGGGAGTGAATAAAAAGAGGATGCTGAAGAGAAACTAATGAATAATTACTGTATGCACCCTAAAATGGTCGCCTAGACTTTGGGCCCCATTTATTATTTTATCAATTTATCAAATCCCTGAATCAATATTTTCAAATATCAACAATATCAATTATATCAATTTCCTTGATCAAATCATAATCAATTCAATATTTCCTAAGGTTTAAGCCTTATTTAATTTAAAAGAGAAAAAATAAAAATAAAAATATTATTTAATTAAGAGAACATTCTCTCTTTTAATTAATTAAAAATCTCTTTTAATTAA
>MU223485.1:1139295-1174751 GCA_018584345.1 Thuja plicata
ATCAAGTTTATTACCCTTGAATTTAGGTTCAAACATTTTCACTCTCACATTTTTCTTATGTTAAATAATTTTTTACGTAATGTCAAACTCAACTTTCTATTTTGGACTTTAACATCTCTGTTGCAATATGTTTTAAAGTAAAAAAGTATGGGCCTCCCTCTCCATCAAAAATTAATTCTCCATTGCTACAAATTCCATCTTTCGTAGACCATAGAATTTTTCCCTAATAATGCCCATTTGATTGTTTATCTCAATAACCTGGTGGAAACCTCCGAGGTCTCCCCGTCTTCTTTTCTTTCTCCTCCCAATGGCTCAACTAGGGTTAATCCTCTAAGAAAATTCAAGATAGAATATTTAGGCATTAATTTAGAGTTATTATTTTTGAGGACTCCACGTCTTCCCGGTCTACTAGGTTCGATTAGACCCTTAAAACTTCTCTCATCAAAACTTTTAGCCATGTTCCTCATCTCCCATCCCCTGTTGCTAAGACTCAAAAGTATCATGACCATTGATGACCCTGGGTCCCTCTTAATTTTTTCTCGCCCCACCCCTAAAACTACAAATTGACTAAGGATCTTCTTGATTATTCTTTGTTTATGATTAAATTTGATAAATTATGCATTCTTCACAACCATCAGAATGTTATAATAAAGTTATTAGTTGTTATACATTAGACATGAATAAAAAGGAAATCAATTGATTGGAAGCCATTCTATAGGCTAAAGAAAAAGATTTGGGCAGATCCAATACCAATATGGATAATAGCATTTGGGAAGTGGTTGATGAACTGACACAAAAATTGGATAATTAGGGTATCAATGAGGACCAAATTCAGGATTTGAAAGTCCTCATTTTCTTAGATGAGGAAAAGTAGGAGATGATTAGGGATTTGGAAAATGTCAAAGTCAATCAAAGGTAGATTAAAATAAAGTTGGTTGAATTGGTCAAATTCAATAGGGAAATTATGGAGAAAACAACCTCTTCTTTTAACATTGTAGGAGGACCTATAGTATAGAATGAATAAATGAAGCATGGGGAAAATCTATTTATTCCTACCCAGATGGTGAAAGAGGGACATGCTCATGAAATGACTATGCATCAACCCAAAAAGACTTCATTTTTTAATACTCTTAAGAAAGTCAACGGTGGGTGCAAGGAGATTCATCTCCCTTCTATTTGGTTTCTTATGTGTTGTTTCTAGACTCTAGTAGTTTTTATTGCTTTTTTTACTGGGTCATTTTTTGCTAATTAAATTAATTACTTGTCAATTCTTTGGAATTGTCTTATGACTTGACGTAACTTTTTGTTAGGTTTGGTCCCTTTACCAACTGATATTATTAAAACATATTGTAGACCTTATGGCAAGACATATTGTCAATTAGTGTCAAAACACTTAGTCATTCAGTGTTACCCGAGTATACAGTGTCACTCCAGTGTTCAGCATTGCCTGAGTGTTCAGCATCACCCGAGCATTCAGCATCGCCCGAGTGACGGTTTATCACCCGAGTAGTCTTTTGGACCTAAGTGACAGTTTGAAACCAACTTTGCATATATTGTTAAATATAAATTTGTTTATTGCAAGCCGACTTACAAAGTTATTTTTTGGATAAAGATATATATGTAAGATAGTTTTTTTTATCCAATAGTGAATGTATGAGAAGAAGATGAATATCATTATGCGAATGGAAGTTTGGGTTAAGTGCAAAAGTGTTCAGGACAGCAGAGTCTTATCTATCACATCCAGGTGATCAGTTATATTTCTAAGGATCTTATTCAGCAATTACACTTGCATAGAGCAGATCATCAACTGGTTCATTCTCACAGGTGGATCAATAAAATACTTTAACAAGGTGGACCTAACAACCCTTTCTTTAAATATCTTAACCGAGTTGCATTACTTATTGTATTGTACAAAATCCTTTAACAAGGTGGACCTAACAGTCCTTTTTATGCTCCTAACAGGGAAGAACATTAGAAGTGGATATTGTAATCTCTAACAGGCTAAATTTATATTGTATTACTAAATCTTGAGGGTATCATCACCACCCTAGTTTTACTTTCTTTTGGAAGGTTTCTGGGTAACCAAATATTGTGTTATGTGTTCTGTATGATTCTTTAATTTCAATTTATATGCATGCAAACAAATAAGAAAATCTAATTATGGATTAAAAGTATTAATTTCTATTGGTTCCTGATTCACCCCACCCCTCTCAGTCACTGTGCACATAATATAATTCCAACAATTGGTATCAGAGCAGTGGTTCTCTTATACGAAATTTAACAGCTTGAGAAAAGATCAAAGGATATGGAAACATATAGACTGGAGAAATCCATTGAGAATGAAAAGATAGATATTAAAGTGGCCATGGATCAGATCATACAACTTAAGGGGTAGCTCTCTCTTTCCCTAAAGAGAAGGAAATAATTAGTAGTGCAGATGAATGACAAGAACTATGTAGAAGAAAGAATTGAAGAATTTTGCAAAGACAAAAGCTCAGAAGAAGCTGATGTAGCCATTTAAGACTTGCTTGCAAACAATCTCAATCTACATGAAGAAATCAAAAAGTTGAAAAGAGAATAGGAAGTTCACTCAATAAGAATGTGTGAAGTCATGGAACTAAAGAACAAAGTAGAAGATGACAGAAATATAGCACAAGAAGACAAATGACTGTTGAGTACAAGATTAGAAGAAAATGAAAATTAAATTCAACACTTATCACGTTAGCAAGCTTATTTGGTAAGTCAACTCAATAATGAAACACAAGAAGTTGTCAATATAGGGATAGAAAATGAAAGACTGCAAAATGACCTCAATACTGAAAAGGAAAAAAAATGAAAGTATGGTGAACTCACAAACTAGCATGGATCAGGAAACATAACTCAGACATCATTGAAAGACTGGATTAGGCTATACTGAACAAGGTGAATCCTCACCACAAGGAGCTCAAAGGAACAACAAACCTAAATGCAATCATTGTGGTAAGATATGGCATACATCAAATAAACGTTGGAGTAATGGAAAGTCAAAATTTAATGATAAATGCTATAGCTGCAACAAAAATTGACATTGAGAAAGTGAATGCAAAGAGAAACCTAAGTTTGAAGGGAAATGGTACAAATGCAATAAACAAGGTCATAAATCTTCTGAGTGCAAAACTAAGAATTGGAATCCTACTGAACAATTAGCCAAGGAAATGTTTGGTTGGGATTACAATACTTGGTACAGATGTTGTCACTATGGTGAATATGAACACATTGGTGCGAATTGTGTGAAGAATCACTTCAGAAAAATACACCCTACTAAGAGATGCTATGTGTGTAAATAGCTCGATCATCTGAGAAAGAACTATATGAACAGAGAAAAAGTTGATACTAGTTTTGAGAATGGTAAAGCCAAAGTCTCAGAAATCAGAACTCATATGAGAAAGCAATGGGTAAGGAAATCCTCAGATAATTCAAATCAAAGCAATGAAGGATCTAATGACACCCTAAACAATGAGATGGGTGGATGTATCATTACAGAATAAGAAAGTAAGGAGATGACTGGCACTATGCAATAACAAGCCATCTTACACCAGTTCTAGGCAAACAATATAGTCCATATCTGCATATTGATGCATATGGACATATTATAGTTCAACCCAAGTCGTAACATTAGTTACACTCAAGTAACTCTAGCTCACCCAAGCTAAGTTGGGCAGTATTGATAACTAGAAAGTTAGTTTCACCTGAGCTTCTGAGTGAATCTTGGAGAAACACCTGAGTCACGCCAACTACTATATACAGAGCATTTAATGAAATACTCTAATATTTTAAAATCACTTATATATGAAGGATTGTAAAGAGTATTGTTTACAAATCTTTCTGTTTACAATTCCATTCAGAGCCATTAACAATTCAGTGTGAATTCGTGATTGAAAGTGGATTTTGATTATTTTGTCAGAGCAATATGGCATCCACTTCCAACAACAAGGTCAAGAAAGGTTTATAGATGCTAGTAAGGAATACAATTTGTGATCCTCCCGTGTTCAAGCTTCATCCGGCAATTGCAGAGGAGATAGAACTGATGGGAGCCCATTCCCTAATCCCTCCGAGAGTGTTACTGGTTAATGACATTCACATATTCTATCACTACAACATATATGATCTCACAACCAGTGAGATGAATCAAACATATGAGAAGTTATGTACCGATGGGAAACTGAAGCCCGAGCATAAGCACCTCGAAACCAAGTGTTTGACACATATCATGCATATGCCTAGGGACTTCCAAAAAAAAAATGGATGAGATTTGTTCTTAGTCATGTTCATGAAATGCAACTATGGTTGGATCATCCTGTGAAGATCACTAAGCAGATAATTCACCGTGTTACTAGGTTACCTATGCTAGACAAGCCAAAAGCTACCAAAACCCTAAAGACGGATGAACTGGCAGAGTTAACTCTTGCTGAGTGGGACGGAAGAGACATGAGACTCAACAGAGTAACAAATATGGATATGAAATTTGGTATTAGTGTGATAGCACACAAAATATATAGCTCAAGCATACCCAACAGTGTTGCATGCGAAGCTGTTAACCTAGCTTACAAAGTAGTCAAGATGAATCTGGTATTCGACCTAGCAGAATTGTATTTCACTTAGTTGAGAAAGAACATGGAGAGCATCTGAGTATCAAAAACCAATTCATGTAAGTTTGGTTCTCTTCTAATCTACATACTATTTTATGTTGAGAAGTTCTTTCCCTCCAAAGGAACAGTAGCATGGAAAAAGGATAGAAAAATAATCCATCAAATTAATGAATTCATAGCTAAGATGGGAGATAATTTTGATAGCATTATGGATGGATATTTTGAAAGTTTCAAAAAAAAGTTGCAGAGTAGATATAAAATTCTCAAACAACTAGTTGAAAAGTACAAAGAAGAAATTTGTTTTCTAGTTGATTATGATAAAGTGTATATACAAGTAGTAAATCCTAGGGTTGCATGGGTACAACCCCTGCCATATGAAGTTAATAATGATGACACTAAAGATATCATAGAGGCTCTTGTGAATGAACCTTTCAATCCAAAGGCACCTTACTTTGGAACCTATGAGGAAGGAAAGAGCAGAATATCTTTGGAAATTGAAATTCCTAAGATATTGAAGAGAGGAAGAAAGAGATTTGATACATTCAAGAAGAAGTATGGCAAGACCTCCAACTCTCCTACAATCTCTGAGACCAAAGAGGAAACAGTTGAAATAGAGGAGATAAAGGAAATTGAATCTGACAAGGAAGAAACTGGTGTTAATCCTCCACAGAAGAAGAGGAAAACAACACCTAGACAGAAAAAGGAGAAAGACACTACTCCTATTGTCACCTTGAGAAGATCAAGGAGAAAACTTATACTAAGTGATTAAGAGGATGATGATGAAGAAGATATTGTGGTCTTCACTAAACCCACACTCACACTTGATCAGAAGATAAAAGACCTTAAAGAAGGAAGAGCCACGAGTTCTTTGAAATCACTGAAGTATACTTCTAGGACAGAAGAAGAAAAGAATAAAATTGAGCAAGCACTGGTGGAGAAGATGGAAAAGTGGAAATACGACACTTCCGAGTTGAAGAGTTATATGACTGAAGAATTATTTAAGGCGGTATCTATTCCCTGGAAGAATGTAGTACAAATTGAAAGCGATATAAGGGAAGAGACATTGAAGCAGTTCATGCCTGCAATGAAAGGAAAAGAAGTAAAAGAGGCCTTGAGAAAATATGAGAATAATCACACCCCCAAATTGAAGGCATTCCAAATATTGAAGAAAAATATAGAAGAAGTAGCTCAGTGTGCCACATTAGTGTGGAAATCAATATTTGAGATAGAAGAAAGCAATGTGAAGGAATTAGTACCGAGTTCACACCCTCTAGCACAAGGAAATGATGATACTCTACCTGAGGTAAAGACTATTGAAGAGTCCAATGCAGAGAAGATTGCAGTTGTGGTAATGGCATCACTATCCCAATCTCCCATACAGAGTATAGTAACTCCAAGAAAATAAAAGGTTGCAGAATCTACATCAGAACAAACAAAGCCTGAGCAAGAGGATCCTCTTACTACTGATACATGCACACCTGAGTCACAGAAAGGCAAGGTAGAAATTTCTAAATTTTATTCATCAGTAAATGTTGATCCAAAAAATAGTACTGCAAAGGTCAATTACCTAATTCAATTGAATAATCAAGCAAAGGATAAGGTAGATAAAGGTAAGGAAATTATTCCTTCGCCGAGTCCTAAGTCTAAGGAAGCAATCACTGACGACATAGATCTGGATAAAGAGATTACGATTCCTAATTGGGATCTATCCAACCTATCTGTAGAACAAATGGATATTTTGGGAGAATTGTGGAAGAAAAGGGCCTCAGAGTAGAAACTCAAAAAGGAGAGACAAAGGAACAAAGTACTTGAAGATTTTAAAAGCATATTTGTAGATTCTTTGCAGATTGAAATTAATGAAAGTGACCCAATAATGGACCAACTTGTTGACATTGTCCACAAGTTCAACATAGACATGAATGGTCAGGAGAAGTTACTTGAGATGGTAGATAAGAAATTTGAGAACAAGGTTCTAGAGAACATTGCAAAGAAGAAATTGCAATTGACTAGGTGTAGCTTACACAGATTATCAGCTCTCTAGAAACCACTATGAAAAATGTGGTAGCATTATTTCTAAATTTGAGTGGCTCCTCTAATGTTACTATGGAAATCAAGAACAAATTAGTAAATATCGATGCAGACATGAAGGAAAGTGCAAGGCAGTTAGCACTTGACCCGAGCACTAGTTCTTCTCACTTCATGAAAATAAAGTATCTTACTAATTTGCAAGCTAAAGTGTTGAGAGAAGAAGAAAGAATTAGAGAATCTCTTTCAACAATCCAGAGCCAACTTCTACCACACATGGATGGAATGTAGAAATGCATAACACATGCTAAAAGTATGATTCATGAAAACAACTTCTCATTTGTCGAGCTGATGATAGAGCTATCTGCAGAACTAGAAGTTGAATTGTACATCTTGAAGGTGCTACAGGATAATTGGGACAACAATATTTCTCAAATTTTGAAGGTAGATAGTGATTTTCTATCCTACTTCGGGATAACCCTAAAGATGATATTTTTTTTGGCATTCTTGTCAAAAACAAGGGAGGAATTGTTAGTAATAACTAAGAGGGGCGTGGTGAATTGGTGGCTTCAAAAATTAATCCTTAAATCAACCCTTCAAACTTAGTACCAAAAAATTATACCTGTAGTTATCTTTAGTCCTGTAAGATGAATGCCTTGAAATAATTATATCAAATTACTACTTGTTGGAATGCTTTGTAAAACCTTCTACGGTATGTTTACCGATAAGTAGTCTTTCTATTTACCAAAACACAGTAAATAACTGGTGTATACCAATCAATCTAGATTTACTTATGTGAAATTTAAGACAATAAAGTAATGACTCATAGACACATAACACATGGATTTTTAACATGGAAACCTTGTTAAGGCAAAAATCACTAGGAATGGTACCCCAAATTTTCACTCTTCTAAAGTGAGCTCAGTTAAGAGCCAACCTTGTTAAAGGTTACAAACACACTATTTGGTGTGACCTTGTTATAGGATTTAAATAGATAGTTTGTCACTTAGTATCTAGTATCTAATACTACCATCCTTGATCAAACACTCACTTGGCTTGTCAATAGGTATCGGGCATATCAAATGCTACTTTGTATGATCAAAGTTTTTGATACTCCTTGGGATGTATCTCAATTAGAAAAGACTTTTAAGTCATCCTCGGTTAAGAGACTTGATGCTTCAGCGGTTAAACTAAAACATTAAATTAATCTATTCACATATACAACTTGAATTGCAGATTTTCATATCTATTGTAAGTGCATTACCTTTCTGATCAATGTTATCAATTCAATACCTTTTTCTCTACATTGTTATTCTATGTTTTGTTGTATCACTATTCATCGGTGTCTACAGAATTTAGCTCTTTCCTCAGCTTGATTAATCAGGTCTAAATGAATACTTTCTTCTCCTTCAGAATCTCTTCAACATCTATTTTCTTGTCACTCCCTCTTATTCATAATGAATAAGCTTGTCTCTTATATAGACATGATTCACCATTTCTTGGCTTTCTTGATCTTGGCATGATCCATAATTCTTGCTAATTAGATTTAAATAAAAAATCTAGTTTTATCTTTTAGAGATCTTCTTGCCTATTGGACAAAGAATCTTTAAATCCTTCACTTATCTCTGGCTTTATCTTGTCGATTAAAACAATGATAAGTATCAATTAAGTCTATTTTTAGCTCTTGAAAGCTAAGCATTTTTTCATTTTTGAACTCTCTGTTGTGTCAGTTAATATTTCAGTTAGTCATCAGTGACAATTGACTATTCTGTTGATGTGAATTTAGTTGTCTTAGGGATCTCCGTCCGTTGGGCAACACTGTAATTTTGTCTGTTGAGTTACACCGTGCTTTGCTTGTCAAGAAACACTGTGACTTTTCTCATCAGTAATGTTGTGCATTTTCTTGTCAAGTAATACTGTGACTTTTCTCTCTTACTCTGTCCATCGGTGTGCACTCCGTTGGTGTATACAGTCACTTTGTGAATAATTGACTTATATGCATTATAGCCTTTGATTTATTGGTTCTCTAAAGTCTTTTAGCAATATGTACATGACCATACAGATTATATCATGTTGACATCATTTACAATACAATACACTAACTTATTTAATGTCTTGCATTAACTTTCTATGACTTGGTGATCATCAACTTAACATCTTCAAACATTCAATCAGTTATAGTTCATCAAACTGTCCCTTTGGGATTGATGGAAATACACTACATTATCACACTATATTATCACTAATACAATATGAGATATAACAGTTGAATTTCATCAAACCAATCTTATGTACTATAACCGATACAAATATCTGGTCCTCAATAAGCCTATGAGAGCTTAGATTTGATTCTCTCAACTTTTGCTCTGTCTTCAATCCCTTCCCTGGATAGATGTAGAATCTTTATTCCTCTGATGTGATGTGTTATTTTCCCATGTTGAACTCTCTCCCTTTAACTATTCTCTTTTATTTTGATGTTTCTTGTCAACAAATCTCTCCCTTTGTATGTACTCTCCCTTTGGATAATGTGATAGATATAATCTCTCCCTGATGTGATAATGGATACAATCTCTCCCTTTGACATCAATTCCAAACAAATATTTGACAGTATTACCAAATAATCCTTTATATCCATAATATACTCCTTGAATTTCCTAATCGATCAACAATACAATAACTTTAGTGCATGGAGTAGATAAATACCTTGTTCTGTATAGATTTATCTTTGAAGTCCATTTATCTTTGCTTGCATCAAAATGAATGATATTATGACAATATGCAGGCTGATGCACCCTTCTAGTCATCTTACTGACTGGAGTAGACAAGGATCTGACCCCTAGCCTTTTTCTCAAGTACTCAAATGCATCCTTGGGTTGTGGGTTGGTGAATATATCATCTAATTGTTCCTTTGATTGCACATACTCAAGTATCACCTCCTTTGCTTGAACTTTTTCTCTTAAATAATGATACTTGATAGAAATATGCTTTATCTTAGCATGCAGTACTGGATTCTTGGAAATTTTTATTGCACTGGTATTATCACAATAGATAATTACTGGTTCAATAATTATCATATGCATACCTTCCAATAACTGTTTGATCCATGCAATATTTGAGCAGTTTGCAGGAGCAACAACATACTCTGCTTCTACAGTATACTGAGAGATTCATCCTTGCTTCTTGTTGATCCATGTGACAAGTCTGTCACCCATAAAGAATGCTCCTCCAGTTGTGTTCTTTCAGTCATCAATGTTTCCAGCCCAATCACCATCGGTAAAGACCTTAAGTTCAAATTTTCCTTCTCTTCTATACCATAAGCCATATTCCTTGGTATTCTTCGGATATCTTAGGATTCTTTTCACAATATTGTATACATGATTTTTCCAATCATAGATCTGTACAAGGTCTGATTTACGTCAGGTGACTTGTCCTCCTTTGTCAATTTACATCTAGTTGCCATCGGTGTTCCAAATGGCTTTGAATCTTCCATCTTGAATATTCTCAGCACTTCCTTGATGTATTTAGATTGTGTAATGAAAATACCTTCATCTTGTTGCAAGATCTGTAGACCAAGAAAGAACTTGATCTATGAAAACATAGAAATCTCAAACTCTTTTCCCATTTAATTTGCAAATGGTTCGAATAGTATATCACTGCCTCCAAATATGATGTCACAAACAAATATTTCAGTAATCAATATGTTAGCATTAGTATCTTCCTTCAAATAAAGATTATTGTTTTCACTAGTTCTCATAAATCCAATGCTTATGAGATAGGAATGAAGTCTTTCATACCAGGTCCGGGGTGCTTTTTTCAATCCATACAAGGATTTGTGTAATCTACATACCATGTTCCTCTTGTCTAGATAAACAAACCCTTCTCGTTGCTCAATGTATACCTCTTCCTCAAGTATTCCATTTAGGAATGCAGACTTGACATCCATTTGGTATACCTTGAATCCTTTATATACAACATAAAAAAAGTAATATTCTTACTCCTTCTAGCCTCACAATGGGTGCAAATGTTTCTCCATAGTGAATCCCTTCTTCTTCTGCATACCCCTTGCATACTAGTCTTGCTTTGTTTCTGATGACTTCTCCATTCTCATCCAATTTATTCCTGAATATCCATTTTACACCAATGAAATTCTTGTCATTTGGTCTCGGTACAATTGTCCATGTCTTTTTTTTCTCAATCTGCTCAATTTCTTCATTCATAGCACTAATCCATTCTTCATTATCAAGTGCAGCATTGACAGATTTTGGCTCAAAATCACAAATTAGACATCTTGTGTTTAGAGAGTTACTTCTGGTTCTCATACCAGCCTTCTTATCTCCAATAATTTGGTTTTGTGGATGGTTCCTTTTGACATATCTAGCAAGTACAGGTTCAATTATTTGTCTGTTATCTTGATCATCATTGTGTCCTTCATTCTAATCTCCATCGCTTGGTACATTATCTTGATCAATATCCTAATTTTTGGTATTTGCAGCCCGATGCTCGGGCGCAATAATATTTTGCTCGAGAGCTATACATTATTTCTTGGGTAGAGTGTTAGGTTCTTCATTGTAAACAAACCTATTTTAGTCTTCTAGTTCTTTTGTGCTTTCCTTTTCATTCTTCTCTACAAATTCATCTATCTTTACATTTTCACTTTCAATAATTTTTTTAGAGGCTTTATTGAGACATTTATAAGCCTTGCTCTTGGTTGAGTACCCTAGAAATATTCTTTCATCACTTTTGGAGTCAATCTTTCCATTTCTATCATCTTTTAAGATATAACATTAACTACCAAAAGTTTTGAGGTAACTTACATTGGGTGTGTAACCATACCATAGCTCATAGGGTGTCTTCTTGGTGTCTTTCTTCAATTGTACTCTATTCAATGTGTAAACAACAGTACTGAAAACTTCCCTCCAAAAGATTTGGGTGATGCCTTTCTCTATCATCAATGTCCTTGCACAATCAACAATGGATTTGTTCCTTCTTTCATCAATTCCATTCTATTGTGGTGTTCTCAGTGCAAAGACATGTCTTTTGATTCCATGCTCATTACAAAAGTTAGTGAATTCATCTAAAATAAATTCCCCTCATCTATATGATCTTAAGCATTTCAATTCTTTACCACTTTGTTTTTCTACCATTTCTTTGTACCATTTAAACATCCTGAATGCTTCAGATTTAAATTTTAGAAACATAACTATCATCATTCTAGAGTAATCATCAACAAAGAGAATAAAATATCTATCACCATAGTAACTCTTTGTCCTCATGGGTCCACATAGATCAGTATGGAATAATTCTAGAATGGCATCAAATGTATGGTTTTTCTTTTGAAACTAAACTTTTTCATCTTACCTTTTTGATAATTTTTGCTCATGATATTGTCGGGCTTAGTCATCGTTGGTAAGCCTCTTACATTACTCTTTTTTCTTATCTTTATCATGTTGTCAAATTTTACATGACAGAATCCTTTATTTCACAACCGTATGTCTTTGTTTCTATCCATTAAGCAAGTGGTGTCAGTATCATTTAGATAGAATAAGTTACCTTTTGTTTGCTCACTGATACCAATCATACTTCCTAATTTGTTGAAGATCTTTGCCTTCTTATTCTAAAATGCTACTTTGTGACCTAAATTATTCAACTGAGAAACACTCAATAGATTATAATTCAATCCTTTCACCCAATAAGCATTTTCAAGTTTTATCAGGTTATTCAACATTATGGTTCCTTTACCTTCAACTAGACAAGGTGTATCATTACCCATTCTTATTGAACCACCATTATAGAATTCAAAAGTCTTAAAATTTTGTTTTTCGCTAGTCATATGGTGAGTGTAGCCACTATCTATGATCTAGACATCATTTTTACTAACTTTAGATATGAGTGCAGTTTCAACATACCTTTCTTCATCTTCATTTGAATCATCTTTTACTGCAACAAACACCATCTTGATGTCTTCATTAGATTCAGTGTCAGTATCTTCATCTTTTCATTTAGCTAGGAAACTAGCCATCTGATTCTCAATTGCTTCTATAATCTCGGTAATCACCTCTGTCAAACTTCTTTTCAAATGACCTATCATTACTTTTGTCATATTTTCTCCTGTTAGGACATCTTGTAGCAAAGTGTCCAATTTATTTACAATTAAAACATACAAGTGGTAATTTACCTTTGTATTTACGTTTGCCTCTCTGGATTCTTCTTTCCATAAGTGTTTCAATTTCATCAAGATCTCCTTCTTCACTTTCACTATCACTATATTTTCTCATAGTGTGTTTATGACTTGATTTACTTATTCTCAAAGAAGATTTGAATGCAGACTCTATTTGGTAAGACACTATTATCAAAGTTATTCATCTCAAATGAAATCAGTCTTCCAATAAAACTATCTAGAGTAACATTTTTATTTTCTACTGCTCTCATTTCTTGTATGGCAGATACTCTAATAACATAAGTAGGAAACAAGGTTCTTAGAATTTTACTTACCACTGTATCTTCATCTAGTACACCTCCAAACCCTTGGATAGCTATACTGTGTGATGTTTTCATCTTCTTGCATTCTGAGATCATCATACTTTTCTCTAAGGCTTTTTGCCTTGGCTCTCAGAAATTTTTTATCACCACCATGTACAAGCTTCAATTTGTCCCACATCTGTTTTGCAGTTGTGCATGCTTTGACATCTTCAAATTTAGCATCGGAGAGTGATGAAGCAATCTCTATTATCTTGCATTCATGCTCATTATTCTCTCTCATTTTTTCAACTGTAAGTTCTCCTATGGGAAACACATATTCAGTATCTAAGTATTGAGTAACATCATTTCCAATACTTGATAAGTGGAGTCTTATCCTTCTTTTCCATGAAGAAAAGTTGTCTTTGTTCAACTTGGGCACATCTCATATGTTCATCTTGTGATCTTTAGCTTGAGATGTTAAAATCCTTTTCTAAGCACATAAGCTCTGATACCAACTATTATTAATAACTGAGAGGGGGGGGGGGTGAATCAGTGGCTTAAAAAATTAATCCTTAAATCAACCCTTCAAACTTAGTACCACAAAATTATACCTCTAGTTATCTTTAGTCCTGTAAGATGAATGCCTTGAAATACTTATATCAAATTACCACTTGTCAGAATGCTTTGTAAAACCTTCTACTATATGTTTAGTGATAAGAATTCTTTCTATTTACCAAAACACAGTAAATAACTAGTGTATACCGATCAGTCCAGAATTAACTATGTGAACTTCAAAACAATAAACTAATGACTCATAGACACATGACACATGGATTTTTAACATGGAAACCCTGTTAAGGGAAAAACCACTAGGATTGGTATCCCAAATTTTCACTCTTCTGAAGTGAGCTCGGTTAAGAGCCAACCCTTTTAAAGGTTACAAATGTACTATTAGGCATGACCTTGTTAGAGGATTTAAATAGATAGTTTGTCACTTAGTATCTGGCATCTAATGCTACCATCCTTGATCAAACACTCACTTGGCCTGTCAATAGGTATCGGGAATATCCAATGCTACTTTGTATGATAAAAAATTTTGATACTCCTTGGGATGTATCTCAATTATAAAAGAATTTTAATTCTTGCTCGGTTAAGAAACTTGATGCTTCAGTGGTTAAACTGAAATAGTAAATTGATATATTGACATATACAACTTGAATTGCAGATTTTCAGATCTATTGTAAGTTCATTATCTTTCTAATCAATGTTATCAATTCAATACCTTTTCTCCACATGTTTCTTCTCTGTGATGATGTGCCACTGTTCGTTGATGTCTGCAAAATTTATCTCTTTCCTCAGCTTGATTGATCAGGTCTAAATGAAGACTTTCTTTTCCTTCAGAATCTATTTGGCATCTATTTTATTGTCACTCCCCTTATTCATAATGAATAAGCTTGTCTCTTATATAGACATGATTCACCATTTCTTGGCTTTCTTTATCTTGGCATGATCCACAATTCTCGCTAATTATATTTAAAGAAAAACTCCAATTTTATCTCGTAGAGATCTTCTTGCCAACTGGACAAAGTAGCTTTAAATCTTTCACTTATCTCCGACTTTATCTTGTCGATTAAAACAATGATAAGTATTAGTTAAGTCTATTTTTAGCTCTTGACAACTAAGAATTTTGTCATTTTTGAACTCTCTATTCTGTCGATAAATACTTGAGTTAGTCATCGGTGACAACTGACTATTCCATCGATGTGACTTTAGTTGTCTTCGGGATCTCCGTACATTGGGAAACACTTTAATTATGTCTGTTGGGTTACACTATGCTTTTCTCATTAGTTAAAATTGTGAATTTACTCATTGGTAACGCTGTGCATTTGCTCTTCGGGTAACACTATGACTTTTCTCTCTTACTCTGTCTATTTGTGTGCACTCCGTCGGTGTGCACTATGTCGGTGTATACAGTCACTTTGTGAATACTTGACTTATATGCATTATAACCTTTGATTCATTGGTTCTCTAAAGTCTTTTAGCAATATGTACATCACCACACATATTATATCAAGTTGACATCAGTGACAATACAATACATTAACTGATTTAATGTCTTGCATTAACTTTCTATGACTTGGTGATCATCAATTTAACATCTTCAAACATTCAATTAGTTATAATTCATCACAAATATCATTGTATAAGAGGGAAATGTCATTGTAAATATCACATGTACAGTGAATAGTGTAGAAGATATATGTTACAAAAATAGAGTCAATTAGACCCGAGTACGAGAGCAAGTGTCAAAACCTGAGCAATCAGTAAGGGGGAGTTTGAACATATCAAATACAAAGTTTAATGATAAGTGTTTTTGTCAATAATGCTAAAGGGGGAGATTGTAGACCTTATGGAAATACATATTGTCAATTAGTGTCAAAACACTTAGTCATTCAATGTTACCCAAGTATACAGTGTTCCCCGAGTATACAGTGTCGCCCGAGTGTTCAGCATCGCCCGAGTGATAGTTTATCACCTGAGTAGTCTTTTGGACCCGAGTGATAGTTTGAAGCCAACTTTGCATATATTGTTAAATATAAATTTGTTTATTGCAAGCTAAATTACAAAGCTATTTTTTGGATAAAGATATATATTTAAGATAGTTTTTTTAATCCAATAGTGAATGTATGCAAATAAGTTGAATATGGTTATGTGAATGGTAGTTTGAATTAAGTGCAGAAGTTTTTAGGATAGAAGAGTCTTATCTATCACATTCAAGTGATCAGTTATATTTCGAAGGGTCTTATTCAGAAATCATAGTTGCACAGAGCAGATCATCAATTGGTTCATTATCATAGGTAGATCAGAAAAATCCTTTACCAAGGTGGACCTAAGAGTCCTTTCTTTAAATCTCTTAACCGAGTTTCATTACTTATTATATTGTAGAAAATCCTTTAACAAGATGGACCTAAGAGTCCTTTCTATGCTCCTAACAGCGCAGACCATTAGAAGTGGTCATTATAAGCTCTAACAGGATAAATTTATACTGTAGTAATAAATCTTGTGCGTATCAACCCCACCCTAGTTTTACTTTCTTTTGGAAGGTTTCTGGGTAACCAAATATTGTGTTATGTGTACTGTATGATTCTTTACTTTCAAGTTATATGCATACAAACAAATATGAAAATCTAATTGTGGATTAAAAGGATTAAGTTTTATTGGTTTTTGATGCACCCCCCCCTCTCAATCACTGGGAACATCATATAATTCCAACACATATTTTATAAAGTTCGGGCCTAAATACAATAGATAGGTCAAATAGAAGATAGAATTGTAAGAAACATAGGGAAAAGTTACTATCCCAACTGTGGAAGATCATCGAGAAAATGAGAAACTAGAAGTAATGAAGCCAATTCAAGTGTCCATGCCAGAGAAGGGAAGAGAAGAGATAGAACATGGTAGGGAGTGAAGTTCCTGATGGAATTCAGGAATGAACACACTGTTTCCATCATGTTATGGTTTTGGTTTTAGAGGGGAATTGTTGTAATGGAGTTATTAGGAGAGGAGGTGATGAAATCTTGCTAGCCAAATAAGATCCAATAGAATAATTTTTGGAAACATAAATATTATTCAACTAGATTATATATCTATGTGATAAAAACCATTTGAGGAGTGGAATCCTAAGACTTGTTAAAGACTTCTCCACATGATGCAATACTTATTCATTTAGATAATACATTATATGGTTAACATTTTCATTAAAAACTAAATGTACTAAAAATTTGATAATTAATAATTATTAAATTTTTATAAATTCAAATGGCTAAATTACATTCATGACATCCCTTTAAATTGGAGTTTGAGGTAAGAAAAAAGTAAATAATGCCATACCTATGATTTTCCTCATATTTTTTTCTTGTATCTCTGTAACTACCATGAGGCTAGAAATGTGAATCCCTAAAGTAGGTAATCATTGCATATGATATTCTTGATACTCTATCTTTCTCTTAATATATATGACATCAGATCATATAATAAACCATGTCCCCTTGGTTTGTGCATCTCTGACATAATTTCAATCTCTACACCCCTCATCTCCATTTCAATCATCTAAAGTGAAATCCCAATGAAAGAATCTTGAAAAAATTTTAATTTATATGTTTGGATGGGGGTTTAAAATAAATCTATGTGATGGAAATTTGAAATTTTATCCAAACAACAATGAAGGAATTAAGCTAAACCATTAGAGCAGGTTTGAAATTAAGTTGTATATTGCTGGGAAGTTGAAATTTAAGTTGTATGTGATTTTGATGTTGAAATTCAAGTTGAATTGTGTTAAATGGTCAAGAAAATTATTTATAACCAATCAATTGATATTTTGGAGTATTAGTTTGAGTATAATCATTTATTAAAATTTAGCTTTCCGTACATGGTTCCTCTAAAATCTGGTAAGTCAAAACGGTACCACCTGAAGAGGTTAAGTTCACAAAATGGAAATCATAATGGTGATTGAGATCTATAAATATCTATTGCATCTTTGTGTCTTCCTTAGGGTTTCCTTATTAATCTATCTGTACATAGCTATCATACCATATTAATTGTGGGAATTAGATTTTAATTGAGGCGACCAATTCTAGCTCAACAATTGTTGTTGGTGCTGAAGTGTTGGTTGTTACCACTAATAGATCCATTGATAAATCATCCCAATAATTTAGTCCCCAAGCTTTTTTGTGAGGTAAGTCTTCTACCCCTGATGATGCTTTACCAGTCTCATATTTTGACTAGGGTTGCGACTGGTTAGAGAACCATGCTCTTATTGGCTATTTTGTTGGTATAATTCCATCTGAGAGAGTGCTCAAAGATTGGATCACCAGATCTTTGGCCCCTCTTGGGATCCATTTGGATGATGTCTAGGACCTTACTAAAGGTGTTTTCATTTTCTACTTTGGGAACCGATCACATGTTTACGGTGTTCTCAAGCATTATCTCAGGTTTGTTCACACTTCCTTGTTAGCTTTGTAGCCAGGGTTGAGAGAATTTACCGCCTCAAAAAAAAGAAGATGAAGGTCCCTATTTGGGTTAACTTTCTTGGTCTAAATTTTCCTTATTTTCATTTCCTGCAAAGCATATGGCTCAATCGCTTGGTAGAGTTGTTTGTTTGGAACCTGGTCATTTCTTTCATGTTCACCATCAAAAGAGGGTTTGCATTGATATTAATCTTTCCCAAGACCTCTATGAGACCATATATATTCAGATTGGTGTGCCTAACTTCACTTTGTAGTTAATTTATTGAAATTTAGCCAATAATTTTTTCTATTTCCACTCTACGGATCACAAGACTAAGGACTGTCCTTTGCCCGCTTCTTGACCACATGTTGTTCCTAAAGAATTTTCCACTCCTCATCCTTGAGAGGCCAAAAATGAGTGTACTAAAGTAGAGGCTTCATGGACTAGTATGGTTCATAGGGGAAAACTTAAAATGGAACCTTATCCAAAGAAGGCTTTCAGTAATACATCATCTCTAGCGAAGGGAACTAAGGTTATGTCACACCCTGTTTCACAATGGACTTCTTCAAACTTGTTAATATTATTGATCACTCCTCTGACTATCTCAATGGATCGTATGCCTCTTCTCGATCCCATAGAGCTTAATGACTTCTTCTATTTTCTCTCTTGAAATCCCTCTGGCCATGATGAGTCAGACAGTGCAGGGCTAGGGAAGCATCCATTATTTCCAGGTGACCTTTACCCAACTTTAAGCTTTGAGTCAACCTTCTTGCAAAACAAATTTTCCTCTGCTGGGGATGAGGATACCATGAATGAAGTTTTTTAATGAATTTTATCTCTTGGAATGTCAGGGTTCTTACAGACCTCCCCAAAAAATATATTTTCAGAGATGCTCTTCATTGATTTACTCAAACAAATGTGGTTTTCCTTATAGAAATAAAGATTGTAGGATTTCTTCTTTCTACCAGCTGCAGATTTATTTTGCCCTAGAGTTAGGATTTTTTATCCTCCCATGATACAGGTAGAGGAGGGGTAGTTACATTATTTGATCCATGTTAGAAAACTTCCATTATTGACCATGGAGAAGACCCTATGCATAGACTGGTATGGATTCTATTTAATATTAATAATCACCATTTTGGTATTATTAATCTTTATGCTCCTAATGATTCTATGGAAAGAGATTTTTTATGGCGATGGATTGTTGATTCACTCTCATTTTCCACTTGGGTTTTATGTGGAGATTTTAATATGATTAAGGTGGCTTCTCATAACGATGGACTTGCACCTTTTTTATGGATAGCTGGAGAACGCGAGGCCTAGTTTTACATGCATAAAAAATTGGGTCTTTTTTATGCCTATTTCAATTGTCATATCCCACATTTGTCCTGACTTACTTAGAGTAACTTTCGAGCCAGCTTTGACAATGTTTTTAAGAGGCTTTATAATGTCGTGATCTCCTCTCAATCTTTTTTTTTTTTCCTTTAGAACTTCACAAGAATTGCTAGTTTATCCTTTTCCATAAATTACCTTGTCAGACCACCTTCCCATTAAATTTTGTCTTCAATGGACTTTTCACCAACCACATTAATCTTCACCTCCTTTTTTCTCAACATTTTTTTCCTTAAGCATCCTTCAACTTTGGCCCATATACAAAATGTTTGGAACCTTCAACCTAGAGCCACAATTATCAAGGTAGATTTCATGGTGGAACGCAACCATTACTCGCACTATGCACTTTCTCCAATTTTTTTATGGAAAATAGTTGGCCTTTTTCCACTGACAGTCTTATAGTAGAACTACCAAGGGGTTGTGTGTGGCTAATGATAGTTTGGAAGATCATCCTTTCTCCCTAGATTTATACTTCTAGGTGGTAGAACTCTATCATGCAAATCAAGTTGCCGACACTTACACTTTTTGGGGAGCTCAAATAATGGCATGTCTACACTGGATAAAAGTGGGAGATCATTCTAGTAAATATTTTTTCTCTTCACTATATCCCAGACATTCCAACTCAGGGATTAAAAGGATCAAGAATGGAAACATAGTCCTCGTCGATCTTCCCAACAATTTGAAATCTTTTGTTCCACATTATAAACAAGTTTTCATAGCCCACGTTCCCACTTTAGCCTCTCGTCAAGCCTTCAATGAATTATTATCATGTGTTCCTAATCACCTCTCAAACTCACAATGAGTTTTCTTTGAGAAGACCTTGTATACTCAAGACCTTAGGGAGGCTGCATTCTCCATGACTAATGATAAGTCCTCAGGATGTGATGGCTTTCCCTATGAATTTTATAATTCCTTGTGGGATATTTTAGGGACCAAATTTCACAACTTTTATTTAGAAGCGTTTCACACTAGAACCTTGGGCCAACAAATTAATAAAGGAAATCTTAAATTCATACCTAAATCTAGCGATCCTAAGGACATTTGCAATTGGCACCCCATCACCTTGCTCAATGTTTCCTACAAAAACATAGAAAGTTCTTGTACCTACGAGTTCACCATCATCTTCCTCAAATTATTCACTCCAAGCAAAGAATATTTATCCAATAAAAATTCATTCTTGAAATAATAATTGTAGTTTGGGAAGGTATGGAGTGGGCTTGCCAATCTGGTCAGGCTGATATTTTTTTCAAAATTGACTTTTCCAAAGCCTATGACCATATTGAATGGTGTATTATTCTTGGCATATTCTCTTCTATAGGATTTGGTCCATGTTTCATTTCTTCTATTAATTTTTTTTTTAGATTCTAATGTTTGCATCACAAACAATTATCACTGTTCCTCTTCTTTTGTTGTGCATCGATCCATTCAACAAGGTTTCTCTTTATCTCCTGCTTTGTATGTTTTAGCAACAAAAGGTTTTGGATCCTTGCTAACTTCTACACATCCCAACTTGTTGATGGGAACTTGGTTGATGACTCCTTCCACAGTTTCATTGAAGATGAAGCAAACATGCAGAATTCTCTTCATTACCTAGATATATTTTGCTTCTCTTTTGGTTCATCTATTCAATGGCATAAGACTCTTTTCTTCCGCCACTCTTTCCTACCTCCACCACAAACAATGATGCACTATAATTGATAATGGATACAACATGGTCAATTTTTTTTTCATTTTCCTATGCATTCAATTTTCCTTTCATGGCTCTACATCCAAACTTTGAAATGTTGTATTGGAAAAGATTGAGACAAAGCTAGCTTATTGGATTACTAAACCTCTCTCTCTAGCAGGTAAATTCATGATTGTTCCAAGATTCTAGTTTTTACTCATGTCTATTGCTCTTCCTCTTGGTCTCTCTCAAAAGTATCTTATGAAATATTGGAGTGACTTCTTAGATATTTTCTATGGGATTTGGATACCCAATGACATGGCAATCACTGTGTGGCCTGGTAGTATTGTTGTCTCCCATAGCACTCTGGTGTATTGGGCCTCATTTTCACCCACAGGAAAGGTCAAGCTCTCTTTGTTAAGTGGATAATTCATAGCATTTATGGTGCAGAGGCTTGGAAGGTTTTATTGTGTCATTTCATTTCTTCTAGCTTTCCTTTGAATAGACCAACATGGAAAGATTTTGGGCTTCAAAATTTTCTTCTTATGATAGACCCCATAAAAATTAAGGGTTCCTTTATGGCCAAAATAATTTGGCATGCATGGGAAGCTACCAGACCCTAGTTAAGATGGGATGGATCTAGTTTCCATCATGGCCTTTCTTTTAACCAAAAAAATATTAGGTGGTCTCCTTTAATTCTGATGCAAGGGCTCCCTTTAGCCAGAGTTCTAAGTCTCCATTCTCTATGTCACCATCATGATGGCATCCTCACTCCTTGTGATCTCTTTAGTCAAGAGACAATGTCCATTCAAATATGGGAGGATTCTCATGCACTTTTAGGCCTTTCCAACCAAGATAGAGAGACTTTTGAGCTTTTGGTTTCATTTTTTCCACAATAAATATTTTACTATATTGGCCTTACCAGTTACACTTCAAGGTAGAAGGACTGGCATTGGTAGCCAGACATGGATTTTGAAAGATATTAATATCAACAAGGATACCTTTGGATTTCTTGCCACTTTCCTATAGTGAAGGTTTTGAACCAGAGATGGTACATCAAGATATTAATATCAACAAGGATACCTTTGGATTTCTTGCCACTTTCCTATAGTGAAGGTTTTGAACCAGAGATGGTACATCAAATTGGGAGATTGCATTTTATTACTATTTGGTCTTCTATTACAAAACCTAAAATTGCACATTTCAATTGGTATCTTTTATTTCAAGGGTTACCTTTAGGTTCTTAGCTTCACTATCTAGGTATTCCGGATCCCCATTTCCTTTTCTATCGCTAGCCTGAATATTTTCTCCATCATTTCTAGCTCTATCAATGGGCACTCAACTGTTGGGTCTGGATTCTTAATTTTTTTCATCATACTAAACTTCCATGTTTACTTGGCCTCTTATTATTTTTGGTGAACACCAAACTCTTCCATTTCCTATCCTACAAATTTGGCACACTTTCATAAGGAAATTTTATTTACAATTTTGAAAGAAAGAAATTTATTTATTTTTTCGAATACAGTTAACATCGGTAATGTATACATATTTGCTAAGGCATGTATTTGTAATAATGTGATGCTCCAGATTCAATTTAAATTAGATAATGTTTCTCTTGAGGTTTCTCATTTCTAGGAGATTCTTCAACACTGGGGAAATTCCCCATGTACTTCTAGTGCTCCTACCCATTCTCATGGGCGACGTGAAAGATACAGTGGATCCAGTCAGTGGAGAGATTCTCTCTTGTGGCCCACAAGATAGAAATCCCCTCAACATTGTTTCTCTCCCACCTTTTGAAGAATTCATCTCACCTCCAAGATTCCCCTTCTCATTGGGGATTTCGGCTAGCACCCCATTGGCCAGCAGCCACCACCTCTGGTTGGCCAATAGATAGAACCATAGGATGCAATTTATTGGAAAAGATGTCCCTCAACTCTCTTTAGCAAATTCACTTTGTAGAGATAGTAAAGATGAGGATGAAAAAAACTGCAGATGGATGGACTCTCCCAGACCCTAAGTCTTCTCAAACTACTGGTTGGGGAGACATGAATGACAAGAAAGACCCTTTGCCTTCCTCTACCACTTCTTTGGCTTCTTGATGAACTGTCTTTTTATTTTCTTTCAATTTGTTAGTTTCTAGACAATGTCCTCTTGACATTCTCTTTTAGGCCTTTTTTTTAAAAAACACTATGGTTAAGTTTGAGATTTGAATGGTTTTCCTCTCAAACTTTTTAAAGTTACTATTGAGCTTTTGATGATTAATTAAATTTTTTTAGAGTCGTCTTTACATTAAAAAAAATCTAGGTTGCTGATTTTAAAACAGTTCTTTATAACCCAGTAGGTGATAAAAGGCTACAAGTACTAATTATTAATTTTCTTTGAGGGTTTAGTGAAATTTGTTTATATAATTATTAAAATAAAGTTAGATTTTAGAGTTTATGTTAAGAACTTGTCCCGTAGTTATCAATTGATTGTAAATGTTTATCCAAGATTTAATTTATATTTTGTACATTTGACAAAATAAAAAATTATATCATTTTTTATCTCTTTCAAATGATCATTAGAGTATTATTTTGTCTATTCAACAATTTACTTGATTTATTTTGATTTTTAACATTTGTGTAATTCTAATGGTTTTTCTGCCATAATGATTGATATTGGGGCCCATTATTAGTTACAAATTTATAAATTCAATGGAAAAAATAATATTTTTTGGAGATTTCAAATCAAGATTATGTTCAAATTATAGGATCTTTGGGATGTTGTAAATAGTATATTCATAACTGATTCATGTAGCGACACTTACAGAAAATGAGATATATATGCTAGAGGAAAATTAGAAAAAATGATAACAAAAATATTTTTTATGATAGTGCAAAGCCTTTATGAATCTCTCCTCCCACGATTCACATCCACTTCAAATGAAAATTATAATATTGGGATCTCTTTGCACAACCATTTGAAGGCCCTAAAAGAGTGAGAATTATTTAAATATTCTTACATGAGATTTTAAAAACATAGAAATGCCACAGTTAAAAATTTCATGAGATTTCTTTATTCATACAATGGGATTGATTAATCAAATAAACTTATATCAAATATATCTGATAAAAAATTATATATTTTTTTAAAATAAGAATGCCTACAAAATATGATCATGTAGTTATATCTTTTGAAGAATGAAATGACCTAATGATTCTATTTGTAGATGAGCTTATGGTTTCATTCTACACACATGAGCTTAGAATAAGTAAATCTATGAGTCATTAGAATAAGTATTCAAGAGAAAGGTATCAAAATGTGAAATTAAATTAGCTTTAGAAGATTTTTCTACATAGAGGATGGTATAGAAGTCAATGAAGAAATATAAGTGATGAAAAGATTTTATTTATACTCAAGAAAGATGAAGAGATAGAAAAAAAATTCAGCTAAGAGGTAGAGGTTCACAAGTGTATGATAAATCATTTGGTCAATGTTAATGTTCTTAAAATATGGACATTGTGCCTTAGGATGTAGAGAAAATATTATGAATGAATGTAAACAAGAAGGCCAATATCAAAATAAAGGTGATAGGAAGGACATATATGTATTGCTAACATGTAGCACAAAATAGAAAACCAATGAAGACACATGGTATGTTGATAGCAAGTGCAGTAACCATGTGATAGAGAGAAAAGAGATATTTTAATATTTGGATGAGTCCATCAAGTTGAAGGTGAAGATGGGATATAATATAGCTGCACCAATTTTGGGGAAAGAGGGGATACTGCTCAAAACAAGACAAAGTGAGAAATATTTTATTAGGGATGAATTTTGTTTACCATCTCAATGCATAACTTGTTAACTATAGGTCAACTTGTGCAAAAGGACCACGATATAAAAAATTTAAAAATGGTACATGCATTATTGTTGATGGTAAAAATAAGTTGATAACCAAAAAACCCATGAATACTAATAAATTGTTTCCTCTTAGCACAAACAATGTTATGAACTTAAATTTCAATGATGGGTGATCCCACAATAGTGGGTTACACTTTTTCAGAGGGAGGAATTCCTCACAAAATCCACGAGGAGGAGGATTTAGTCAAGTACTTTCGATAGAAAGTAGCTGATTGTTTTGATCGAAACATTCTTAGTTTTGATCGAAACTACCTTTTTTGCTTAGTTTCAATTGAAACTAACTCAATTTCGATCGAAACTAAGTTAGTTTCGATCGAAACTAACTAGTCAAAAATTTTCTATGGTTTTTACCCATATGCATGTTAAACTAAGAAAGTACTTTCGATAGAAAGTAGTTTCGATCGAAACTAATTATTTTCTATCGAAACCCTCTTAATAGAGGCCATTAGTAGAGGCTAACAAAAATCTGTAATTTTCATGGCTTCGGGGCTCAAGCACAGGGCTCAAACAAAATAATGGGGAGACATCATTTTGCATTGCACAAGTACTCTGAATGAGCTTTCTAACGAATAAAGATTTGAAAATTTTTGAATTAATTAGGTCTATGTATTTTGACGTGCATCGGATGTAGGTTTTTTATCGAATATAAACTTCCAGGTTTGACGTTGAATGAAAAATAGTAGAAAATAGAAAAAAAAATTTGAAAAATATCAGTGCCCTCTGGCTTTGAGTCTTCTTTCTATCAAAAAAAAAAATTGAATTTTGATAAATACACAACAAGTTATCAGCTACGCAGTCAAGGTATGTCAAAATTACAGTTGACTCTACTTCAAACGTTCATAAAATATGCAATAATCATGATAATGTTGTCAAAACAATTGCATGCCCTCCGTATGGATGTTACAAAACCAAATTCAAAAGAAGCGCATTGATATCTATTTTTTAAAAAAAAGTTATGCTGTGCGAAGTCATTGTACATTTTTTAAAATGACGTTTTTAGTAACATAGCAATTTTAGTGGGAGAAAAAAAACCATTAAAATCAATTAAAAAAAAAACAAAAAAATATATTTATAATCTAAACAGAAAATCCTAAAAGACTCTAGTTTACTTCATCTTCCGATTTCAAACAGTTTAACAACAATATGCATCCGAATGTGAAATTTTTTCTCAAAATGTAGACTTCTATGTCCATTTATGCAAAAAGAGTGTAACCCGCTATTGTGGTATCACCCTGATCTTGTAAGAGATTAGTAGTTATGGAATCTTAGGTTTAATCACTTGAATTTAGGTAGATTAAATATCTTCCATGAAAGAAACATGGTAATAGGTTTACCATTTAACCAAAAACTAAATGAAGAATCATAGAGAACTCTTTAGAGTAAATGAATCGTGGAGAGCTAGAAAACCATTGGAGATAGTGTATTCAGATCTATATGTACCTATTGGAATATTTTTCCTTACTTGGTAAGATATTTTTATAAACATTTATTTGTGGCTACAGAAGAAAACTCTAGGTGTATCCATAAAAAAATAAATCATGTACTTTCAAAAAAATTAGGGGGTCTAAAGATTTAGTTTAAAACAAAAGTAGCCATTTTCTTTAAATTTTAAGGACTGATATAGGTGAAGAGTATATCTCACTTGATTTTTAAGAAATTTATAATCAAAATAGATTAAAAGGTAGCTAACGAAGAAAGTATACACCCCAAAAAAATAGTTTTACTAAGAGAGAGAATTGAACACTTTTAGATATGTTAAAAACCATGATTAATACTATGGAAAACATTTTTTGTGGAGGTTATCATTTAAATAGATGTCCTACAAGGAAGGATTGTAGGATGCCACCAATGGAATATTTTGGAAGATGTTAAACCTATGTAGGCATATAAGAATGTTTTGTTAGATCACATACTCACATGTTATAGATGCACTCAATAACAATTGGATGATAAGGAAGAAAAATCTATCTTTGTTAGATACAATTAAGAATCAAAGGTATACAAGTTATTCAACCCAAAGGAAAGAGAAGTTTAGTGACAAGTAGAGATGTAAAGCTTCTTGAAGATCAGAAGTAGTGTTGGAAATTGAAAGAGAATGATTAAGAAGTTAGTTCATTAAGGATGAAACTATAAACAACAACATAATTGAGTTCTTAACACGAAAGCTAGTAGTTGTTGCATTAAAAAACCAGCCCTAAGACAAAGCTCTTCTTAATTGGACAATAGACTTTCTCCATAAAGTAGTGAAAGAAAATTTTCATCATCCACTTGAGAATCTTGAGAAAGAAGACAAAAGGCAAGGATGTTGTGTCACATATGTCAAGAAACAACAAAGGTAAATGAGATATTTTTTAAATTTTGATGTTTTTATTCATTGTGATTCTATTTCAATTGAAGAAGCAATAAAAGATTATACATGGATTCAACCTATGAACGAAGAAAATGCAACCACAAAGAAGAATCAAAAACCATTAGAGTAAAGTGGGTGTATAAAATAAAGTTAAATGAGTGAGATAAAGTTAATAAATATAAGATAAAGTTATAGTGAAAGGTTAGAAAAAAAATATTGGTTTTTTATTATAACAAAGTTTTTGCATCTTTTTCTAAAATGAATATTATTCAAATTATTTTAGCTTTTGAAACACAAAAAGGTTAGAAATTATTTATATGAATTTAAAATCATCCTTCTTGAATGGTATATTGGAGAAATGAATATACATAGATTGACCACCTAGCTTTGAGATAAACAGTCATAAAGATAAAGTTCTAAAAGTGAAGAAAACTTTGTGTTGTTTGAAGTAAACCCCTGGAGTTTGGTATGAAAGTTTTTAATCACACTTTCTAAAATAAATAGATTTGAAAAATATCCTTGCAAGATTAATTTATTCACAAAAGAATATAAAAACCCATCTCTCATGAGAATGAGTAGTGGTTAACAAGCACCCATCACTCATAAGAATGAATAGAACAATTATCACTCATTGCATCTAGGTGATCCTCCCAAAGGTGAAGCACTAGGACTTTTTGGGAGGTCACCCATCCTAGCTCAAGTGTTCTTAACTAACGAGTTTCCTCCACATTTAAGCCCACTTTTCTTGCAACCCCATTTGAAAAACCTTCAAGAAGTGTTGTTCCTTATAAACCATTCATTAGAAATCCCCTTAAGCTTATCAATTGATAAATAAAAGATATTTTCCACAACAAGTCAAATTGTGATATTGCTATCAGGATTCAACTATATAGTTTTCGAGTGAAACTCATTGACCCATGCTTCATGAGTAGTGGTTCATACTAAACCATCTCCCATGAGCATGAATGGAACACTTAGCACTCATTGCATCTAGGTGATGCTCACAAAGGTGGAGCAACAGGACTTCACGAGAGGTCACCCATCCCAGTACTACTCCAACTCAAGCAAGCTTAACTACAAAGTTTCCTCCATAGTACATAAGAATAAAGAGACTTATTTATTTTATATTGTCCCCTTTATTTTATTAAAATATACTTATAATTAACAATCAAATTTAAAAATTTAAGAAAGTTTATTATACACCCATCACTTCTAAGAAGAGAAGAATCTATAAAAGTCACAAATTATAAATTATTGGTTAGAAATAAATAAAAATAAACTAATAATGCATATTGCATTAAAGTAAGATAAGCGATGAGAAATGAGTACAACCAAATAATTCCCAATTTATTTCATATCAATTGCAATTAACATTAGAGACCCATTTATTATTTCTGTCATCACCAATATTATGTAATAGAATATTTTGTGGGTGTGTACAAGTGGGGCAAAAAAAAATACCTGTTGTTATTCAATGGACAGAAATGGATGATAGTAGATGTAAAATAAGATACCAAGGGCACCTCACTCACATTGGCCAGTGCGGCTGTCATATTTGCATCGACACATGGGACACCGATTTTTGAATTGAGTAGATCTAAAAATGCACATGTAATGAAATTTATGCTCGCAGGCTCTGCTAGGGTTTCATGTGCACGACTATCTGTCTGATATTTTTTCTTATGTTTCCCACTTTTCATACTGCATTTGCTGTGGGATTTCTCATTAGGGTTATTTTATAATAACTCCTACCAAATTCGGCCCAACAGTTGATGCTGGTGATCGAGTTGATGCTTCGACAAGTCTTGGTGCATCCTCTTAACAAGTGACCACGCAAGTTATTCCAAAAGGTCTTCCACGATGTAACCCTGATATTGTGCTTAACATGCAAGAATTTGATGCCTCTTGCATGTTTGGTTAGAGAAACATACCTTGATACGGTATTTTGTGGGTCGCACTCTACCTAAAATTATACTCAAAGAGTGGTTCAACAAGAGCTAGACTCCTCATGGAGTCTTCCTTGAAGGTGTTCAAAACCTTACAAAAGGTTTTTTCCTGTTTCATTTTGCTAACCCTTCCCAAGCGGGGACAGTCTTCAGTCGTGGCCCTTGGATGGTTCAATCCTCTTTTCTTATGTTTCAAAGGTGGTCTCAATATTTCACTATCTCAGATGACAAGAAACTTAGGGTTCATGTCTAGGTTAAGTTTCTAGGTCTCCCATTTACTTTTTGACCTTTTATTGAGTGTATTTCCAAAACCCTTGGCAAAGTCATCATCATGGAGTATGATAAATTTTTCAATGTCGGTCTGCAGAAGCATGTTTTTATTGAGGTTGACCTTTCCAAAGACCTCAAGGACTCTATTGAGATGCAGGTCAGTACCCACACTTTTTCTCAGAAGCTGATTTATTTGAACCTGTCAAACACTTTCTATAGGTGTCAGTCGGCTGAGCATAAGATTAAGGATTTCCCTTTGGCTGTTCCTCGGGTCAAGCCACAACCAAAGGGAGTGCCTGCTAAAAATTCAGAGGCTGGGAAGAAGGAAGAATGGACTACGATTGTGCAAAAAAGAAAGACCTCTTCAACTCCCAAGAAGGAAGCCACCGGTTTCACTTCTATTCAGCCACTGGATCCTCCGTCTGAAGAGAAATTACCTACTGTTGAAGGGCTTCCGGTAGCTCCACAAATGTCAAACCCTGCTTCACAGGGGAAATCTCCATCTGTGTCATCTACCACCCCATTTTTCATGCGTACTCTTCAAGCTATGTCCTCAATTATTTCTTCGCAGACATTGCGTCGATCTTGTGACCTCAATGGTTGTGTGGAAGACCTAGATTAAAAGTAGTGGTATGTATCCTCTGGAGATTTACCCACTAGCTTTGGTTCCAATCTAGCCTTCTTGCATAATAGTTTCTCCTCTCTTGAGGACGAGGAAGATATGCAATATTTTTCATGAATTTTTTATCCTGGAATGCTCGAGGTCTGACTGACCTCTCAAGAAAGTTCTATGTTAGGGATACCGATTGCAGAATTTGTAGTTTGGATGTTTTGTGTATGCAAGAAGTTAAAATTTATGGATTTTTGCTTACTTTTTCTTGTCGTGTCATATGGCTAGATGACTTTATGTTTTCTTCTTAGCATGAAGCTGGTAAAGGTCGTGTCATTACTATTCTATCACCTCACCTTCAATCTACTATTATTGTGCATGGTTTTTATCCAATGCAACCTGTCACTTGGATTTTTTTATTCTTCAATAATCATTCCTTTGGTATAGTTAATATTTATGCTCCTAATGATGTTGTGGAAATATCTCAACTTTCATGTTGGTTGGCAGATAATTTCCCTCTAGGAACTTGGGTGATCTATGGGGACTTTAATATGGTTGAGCTGGCCTCTAACAAGGAAGGGGTTTTCCCTTTTTGATGGACAGCTAGAGAGAGAGAAGCACGGTACTATATGCACAATAAATCAGGCCTTTTTTATCCTAATGCTAACTGCCATCAGAAGAGTGGGGTCTGGCACACTTGGTATAATTTTTGAGCTGGTTCTGACCGAATATTTAAGAGGCTTGATCGTGCTATGATAACTACTCAATCTTTCTTCTCATTTTCTGAATATCAGGAGTTACCTGTCATTCCTTTTCCATATGTGACCTTGTCAGATCATTACCCCATATTTTTTTCATTACATGGAAATCTTCTACATGATGAGTTGTTACAACTCAATTTTTCCTCAACACGTCAATGATGAATCATGCTTCCACTATTGCACACATTATGTGAGTCTAGAATTTAGAACCTTGGCCCCACAACCACTCTGGGTGGATCCCATGGTGGAATGATACCATCACCCGTACAACCAGATTTCACTGCATCTACAGCCATCACTTAGCTTTGTATAGGAAAATTCCTTATGAAGCTAACACAAAAGCTCTTTGGGGTGCTTCTGATCCTCTTGCTTTGAATCCCTTCGATTTTGAGCTTCAGCTTAAGCTTGTGGAGCTCTGCCATGAGAATAAAATTGCTAACAACTATGCTACTCGTGGATCTCAAATCAAAGCTCACCTCCACTGGTTAGAGGTGGGGAATAAAACTTCTAAATAATTTTTCCATGATCTAAGAGCATGGCATACCAACTTTGGGATCAAAAAAATTAAACATGGTCATGAAAATCTCTCAGAACTTCCTGATATTCTTCAATCTTTTGTTCAACACTATGTAAAAGTTTTTTTTTCATAGGGAAACTTAGTTTATCGGGAAGAGGCTCTCCAAGTGTGTATTATTGTTACTCCAAAATACATTGCAGTTGAGCAACGTTCCTTCTGTGAGCAACTTCTCACCATCAGTGACCCAAAAGAGGCTATCTTTTCTATGGAAGATGAAAAATCCCCTAGGTGTGATGGATTCCCCTGTGAATTCTACAAGCATTTATGGGATGATATAGGTCACGACCTGCATAAATTGTATCTCGAAGCCTTTCATAATAAAAGTTTGGGTGCTATTATTAATAAATAAAATATTAAATTGATACCTAAAGCTGCTAATCCCGAAGATATCTATAATTGATGGCCCATCACTTTGTTGGATGTTTTATAAAAGATAATTGCTAAGGCTTTATCTCTTAAGATCAGACATCTCCTCCCAATTATTGTCTGTCTAGAGAAAATTATTTTCATTAAGTCCAGATATATCCTTGACAACATTTTTGTTGCCTGGGAGGGAATGGAATGGGCTCACCAGTCCAAGCAGTGCACTTTGTTTCTCAAAATTGGTTTTGCCAAAGCTTATGATTGCATTGAATGACCTTTCATTATTGCCATGCTACAAGCTATTGGTTTTGGTCCAAACTTTTTTCAATCTGTCAAAATGCTTTTTGGTGATGCCTATGCTTGTATCTTTATCAATGGCTCCCAGTCTAACACCTTTGGGCTTTTTAGGTTCATTTGCCAGGGTTGTCCGCTAGCTCCTGCGCTATATGTGCTTGCTTCTGAAGGCTTTAGTTACCTACTTCCCAATTATGTTTCCTCTAGATTAGTCTGAGGCATATCTCTTCTGGAATCTACGTACTAGCTTTTCAATGGTCACTTCACTGCTAATTCCTTCCTCACTCTCCTCGAGGATGAGGAAAATATCTCTAATGCCTTGCAATGCTTGGATACTTTTTGTCAGGTCTTTGGGTCTACTATTCCATGGCATAAGACCCTATGCTATAGGCAATATTTTCTTCCATCCCCTCCTTGGCTGGCTAATTTTTATTGGAAGTGGGTTCATCATGGGGAATTTTTTCGCTTCCTAAGCATTTCCTTTGCTTTTCAAGGCTCTTCTATGGATTTATGGAATTATGTGGTTGCTAAAATAGAAAAGAAGCTTTAGTATTGGATCTCTCTCTCTCTCTCTCTCTCTCTCTCTCTCTCTCTCTCTCTCTCTCTCTCTTGCGGGGAAATTTCAAAAATTTTCTAAGGTTTTGGCTACTACTCATGTTTATTATTCTTCATGCTAGGCTCCTTCTAAGCTCTCTTATCTTAAACTGGAGTGCCTTCTCAGAGATTTCCTCTGGTATTTGGGAGCCGACGGTCATGGGTTTCATAGAGTTTCTTGTGAATTTTTTTTATGTTCCTAGAGACTCTGGTGGCCTCATTCTTCTCTCCACTCAAAAGAAAGGGCTTACTCTATGTGCTAAATGGATTATCCTTTCTCTTAGAGGTGATGAATCTTGGAAAATTCTTTTTAGGAATTGTATTTCTTCAGGTTATCTTGTTCATAGGCCACCCTCGAAGGGAATTGGTCTCCAAACCCTTCTCATTATGCAGGAGCTTGTGCATATCCACGGAGCCTTTGTGATTAAAAGCATATGGAAGGCCTGGGAAGCTATCAAGCCTTGGCTTCCTTGGGATGGGGATGCTTTTTGTGATGGGATTTCTTTGAATCAACAGAACCTTTGGTGGTCTATGTTGTTCTCCATTCAGTGTATTCCTCTGGCTAAGACTCAAGGTGCCAGTGCTCTACGTTTTTTTCAAACATGGCATCAGAACACCTAAGGACCTCTTTTCTAGGGCCACTATGAGCCTCCTCTCTTGGGATGACATGCAAGTCCAGTTCTGTCTGGCTCACCTAGATCGTCAGACTTTTGATCTGTTGGTTTCTACCATTCCAGATCATTTGCTTCATAAGTTGGATGTTCATTCTATTAGACCCAGGCGAAAAGACTAGAAATGGTACCCTACCACTGCTTTCAGCAACTACAAGCTGGCGATAGGTTATATATGGTTGTCTCCTCATTTTCCCATGGTGGACACTCTTAACCAAAGATGAAATTTGCACTCTTCACCTCACCACTAGAGCTCTCATTTCCAAATCATATGGTCTACTATTACTAAGCCCAAGAAGGCTCTCTTTTATTGGTGTTCTCTTCAAAGGTCTTCCTTTGGGCCCTTGGCTAAAACACCTGGGTGTTCCTGATCCTTAGTGTCCCTTTTGTGGAAATCCTCAGTCTTTTTTGCACGTTTTTTGTTCTGTAGGAGAGCTCAACAGTATTGGTAGTGGATTCATGACTTTTTAAAGCCATTCCAACCTGATCCCTTCTCTTGGCATATGATTTTCCTAGGAGACTCTCTGAGACTTCCCTCCAAGTTTACCCGGATTTGGCATAATTTTAGGATGGAGATTTTACTCACTTTATGGAAAGATAGGAATGTTGTTCTTTTCACTCACAAATTTCTTGATATTAATGTTTCTTTGTATAATAATGCTTTTATATGTAACAATGTTATGATGTAGATTCAAGTGCAAGCTTTTAAAGTGGCTCTAGAGGTGGCCCACCTTCAGGAGCTTCTCAATAATTGGGGCAATGCCCCCTCTACAGTTGCTCGAGTCCCTCCTAATTTGGTTTATGTGAATTGTACTCCACCTAAAGGTCATCGTCGTGGCCATAGCTCTTCGGCTTGTCGCTCCTACACTCCACAATCGTAGGCTCCCTGCCACCACTCTCCTAGGGCTGGCGATGATGGTTGGAGACATCCCTTGGCTTCTCCACCCCACCAAGCCTCTGAATGGTCTCTGGTGCTGGTTATTTCTTCCCCTCCTGATGCTTCTGATGTTCATGGTGGCCCTTCCTCAAAGTGGTCCTTCCCCCACCTGGCTCTAGCTATTTCTTCACCTTAGACAAAGAAGAAAGAAGATAAATATGTTGTTGCTAATGGCTGGTCAGTTACCAACCCTCTAGTCAATCCCAGGGATGCCTGGGGTTCAGAAGACAAATATCTTCCTTCGGCTGGCACTGCTCTTGCAACCTGAAGGCTTTATGCTTTTTTTTTAGGAATAGCTTCAAGTTTATACTTCCGGCTCTAGGCCATATGAACTCTCACGGGGTAATTTTCATATCCCCCGACCCCTTTTTTGTGATTATGTAACTTTTATATTAAATTAATAGGAAAGATACTATTCTTAAAAAACAGAATGCTCGCATGACAACTCCTTTATTTCAATGCAAATTTGACATACATTTTCAAGATCATTACTTACGTAGGTAGCTCAATAATTTCAGCATCTTCTTCACCTATAATCTGCACTGATGGAATGCTATATTCATCATATATTTCTAAGTGCATATTCCATTCGTCCGAATGAATAACGCGGATATCTGATTACGAGTCATAAGAAAAATATCACAATCTTGCAGCTACATTCGAGGATGGCATCCATCTGCAATCTCTCCATCATTGCAAATGTAAATATTATACGCAAATGTGTATCCCTCGGGATCTTCACTACACAAATCAATATGCCTCATTCCAGGAAAATCATTTACTATGAGTTCACCTATGTGGATTTCTGGCCAAAGATTATGTGATCTCTCCATTTGAACTACAAGTTCCTTACAAATAACTCAATCACTATAGCGAGCACACCTCTCTATATTTAACTATCTCACTAAACCTAATAGTATGGATGCACCCCTTGGGCTCTACAAAGTAGATCTCAAGAATGTGGTTTAACATTTGTTTCCAATAATTTTTCATAACTAAGCTTATC
>MU223485.1:1182247-1218103 GCA_018584345.1 Thuja plicata
ACAAACAGTAATATCTAGGAACCAAAACCCTATTTCAAGATTTAACAGCCAAAAGTTCAAAAAATAAAGAACAAGAAAAGAAACCTCTGTAGAAGAACTCACCGTTAAATTTGACAAGAGGGCATAAATTCAAGCCAAACAACTCAATTGCAGGACACAATCCAGAAACCTAGAAGTAGCTGGCACACAGAGGAAACACAACCATGAAGAACGCTGCAATAATATTGTACATGTAGAGCCTTACAGGGAAGAAACTAAGGTTGAAATACGAGTATGGAAAGAAATGCATGACACAACAGGTGGATGTTTATTGTTCATTTGGCATGATGAACAAGAGGCTCCAGTGGCACACCTTGTGCAGGCTGTTTGTTTCCTTGATTAAATCCTTGTATAAATGATTGTGCCTTCGAAGGGTGAAAATCAAAATGGCCCTAAATCCCATGTCCCTGAATTTGATTGCCAACTGTATGAACCATGCAATATTTTTATCTCTGCTCTGCAACTAAGACCTCGTGGCATGCGCCTTCTCTGGCATCGTAATTCTAAAAATCTTTCCTATCATTCTGCCACCGAAGACATAGGCCAATAACAGGATGCTAAAAAAGTTTGAATTAATAGATACCTTAACAAACATGCAACTTTAGTGATATAAAAAGTAACAGAAAATAAATCGTTAGATAGGCTGAATTTGGATTGGCTGCAAAAACTCAGTTTAATCACTAGTTAAGCACTGCTCCTTCGCTATAGTTACTGCCATGCATGGCAGGAACTAATAATTTAAAATTGTACAGTTTGCCTAGTTTTTAATTGAGATGTAGGATTGCATTCCTCTAGTAAGGTTTTCTTTTTCAAAATTGAATTGTGTCTTTTACTCTACACATACCATTTCTATATGAAATATAATTTTCATATTATTTGTTGCAATTTCAATTGGGAATGTGAAATCCAAGGGTCACACAACCTTTTGCATTCTCTTATTTTTGTCTTCTAGCTGAACATAATTGTATATATACATGTGCTTAGTCATGTATCACTGGTTGGTGAATAATATAGAGGATTCCCTGTTGAGAATGGATGTAGCCATTTATGGTGAACAACTATAAATATTTTTGTCTTTCATCCTTGATTATTTTTCTAGTTCTTTCATGTTTTAGTTTAGTTGGTTTTATTATGTTTCTCTACTCATTTTGAATCAACAATCTCACTAGTACACCAAGTTTCATTGCAATATTTCTTTTTCAAATCTATAATTTTAATATTTCTCATTGATGGTTTATTTGTCTTATTTATACAAATAAAAACATAAAGAACTCAAGACTTATTTATCAATTATATTACAAACCTCAGTTCAAGCTTGTTGTATCAACTTTATTTTTAAGGAATGTGAATACAATTCACTAGTATAACACTATATTTTAGTAATAAGTCTCAACATAACAAATTTCCATAAAGATTTGACATCCTCAAAATGATGAGGAGATGGTGATATTTGCATAAAATCTTTACATCCTCAAAGTGATGAGAGGATGATGGTATTTTCAGATTTCCATTAGAGGATGGATGAGGATAAGATGGGAGTCTTGAGTTAATTGGATGACTCTAGATTGAACCGGGGAAAACGGAGAAGATAATTCAACCAAATTGGAAAATTGCGATTTTGAGTTCCTAGGAGGATATTAAAGCAATATTTTTAATTTATTAAATGTATAATTAGATAAACAAGGTATTAATAAATGATTAACTTTTTATAAGATAATTCTAAATTATTAAATTCATTTAATATAATTTTCGATGAAGTAGTTATTGACTTGAAGAATGAGTTAACTAATGGAGAAGACATGAGAGAATAATAATCAAATTTTATAATTGATTAAATGGATTTATAAATGAGGCAGCTAAAAAATTAACTATTGAGTTAATTACAGAAGAAGATATGATATTAATATATGATAATCGATAATGTTGATGATTAAATGAGTATAATAATGATAATGGATAATGTTTTTCAATTAAATGATTATAATAATGTGGTTTATTCATTTAGTTGAATGGATAATTAGTTCATATTAATTAAATTTCATAAAGAATTTTTTTAATCAAATGATTATAAAGAATAATAATGATGATAAATGATTTCACGATATTATTATATAATATATAATAATATATAGTGATCTATAATGATATAATACTGATATGATGATGATCTGATGTTTAGCCTAATATTTTTTTTTGCATTAACATTGAAATTTAAATATTCTTATTTTGCAGGAGTTCCTCTTGATTCACCTTTTGTAGAAAATAACTAAAATGGGCCAAATTTGAAAAAGAATCCTACATTTTGAATCACAAAATCTCATGTGCTCCACTTAGTACAATAAAAAAATGCCAATTGCTACCAACACATGTGCAAAATACCATGAATCACAAAAAAAAGATGCCAACTACTACAAGCACATGTGCACTCCCCATGTTTCCCTTCTTATCGACGTAACCATATTACCTTGTTTGGGTTCAATTGCTAGTTATGATTCTTTATGGTGACTTTACATTTAACATTTTCTTACATCAGACTAATAATTTTTCAAACCAAAAGTTCCAATCACTTTTTAGATTAGAAAAATCTAAATATATAGTTTTGAAAAGTGAAATATTCTATCTAAATTTTATATAGGATAATGATTCATATTTTGAATTCTACTTAAACAAGACTAAAGAAAAAATAATTCTATTTGGACCGATCTTTCTATTTATAGTCATTGTTTGACTAGAAAATATTGGTTGAGTGTGAGGTTTATAGTTTCTATGCAAAATATTGCATAGATATGCACCTCTATTGATCAAATTTAGAAAGCAAGCACTAAACTAAAATAGGGATAGAAATTTGTTGAAAATAAAAGAAAACAGTACAATAAAAGTAACAAAGAGGTCTAGTGAGCCTTATTCTGATCAACAAGTTGATCCAAATCATGAGATAAATTAGGGGGAAGATGCCTCTAATCAACAATATTTCAATCTTGCATATGCTCAGAAGCCCATTTAGCCAAGTATTCAGCAACACTCTTCCACTCACGAGGGATATGCATAAAAATGATAGATTCAAGAGACCTGCATAACTAAAGCATCTTCTTCATAACCATGGCCAGTTTCCAGCACACATCTGGTAGCTCTTGTCTATTCAATAAATTGACAATCACCTAAAAATCAGCCTCACAAATGATCCTACGCCAGCCACGCACACAACAATGTTCCACCGCAACCAATATGACAAGGCCCTCCATGAGATTATTGGTATGATAACCTTTGTGAATAGAAAAAAGAAACTGAACATCACCAAAATTTGTATGCCCAACTCCCCCTATTCCCACAAGATGAGGATTTCCCCATGAAGAGCCACCAGTGTTGATTTTAGTAACTCAAGACAAAGGAGGAGTCTAATGCCCCTCACAATTAACTCGCTATGAATGATGTTTGGTCCTACTTTTGTAGCATTGGGTAAAAAACAAAGGAAGAACACCTTGTAGAGGAAAAGAGAGGCGAGTGCAAATACCTGCATCTCCAGGGTCCATACCTGCATGCAAATTAGATTTTTCTAGAACTGCTTCATGGAGAGAATGAACAATTTTCCCCCGCAGGAGCATGAGTCTAAACCTAGCATCCTGAAAGATCCTATGATTTCTTTCCAACCAGACATGCAAGAGAATAAAGGAAGGGCCAATAGCCCAATCAACCTAAAGAAATGGGGACCTAGAAGGGAAGTTTCCTAATTGGCCCCAGAACATAGACATAGAAGAAACATGCCAGCAAGGGAAGCCCCACAAACTCCACCAGATGTGTCAAATTATCTTGACAAAGGAGCACTAAAAGAAGAGGTGAGAGACAAAATCCTCACCATTACTACATATAAAATAAATTGAGGGGCCATGGAAGCCTCACTTTTAGATATTATCCCAGGTAAGACAGTCATTGTGAACCACCGAATAGAGGAAGAATTCACACTTAGGCCAAGAGAATGAATTCCAAACTTGCTTCCACCAATCCACTTCCACATTTCCTAACAACTTTCTAGTTAGCTTGAGGTACCCTATAGAAACATAATACTTCCCAGAAGAAGAACCTCTCGAAGCCAAAATACCAGGTTCCTGCCAAGAGCTACACTCCCTAGAAGCCAGAATTTGTGAAAGCTCCATCTGATCCCTCGTTGACCCCTGAGCATAAATTCAGAAGAATTATTCCATCTATAACCAAAAAAATGGTCCAGATTAAAGACCTCCTTATAATGAGTCACCATATCCAAACCAGAATAAGAAAAGAGTCATAGATAAATTGCAAGTGCGAATGAGAGACCAAAAGATGAGGGTTTCCTTTCCACGATTCACTCCATAATAGAGCCTCAGAGCCCCTATGAAAAATCCAAAAAAGGCTTATCTTCACTAAGTGATCACAATTCTTAAGGTTATTTCACACTATAGAACCCCTTCTCTGAGAAAGAAACTATGAGACATTTGAAGTATCAACTCCTTGTAAATACTTGTATAGTCAGAAAATGGAAGCACTTCCATGGTAGAATGTTTTAGCCTTCTGAGTAAGTGTTTTTGAGTCATGTCAAGCACCTTGAATGTGTTCCTGATTTAGACCTGGCTCTACCACTGTTTTGCCCCATTTTCCACCTCTCTCCAGCCAGTTTTTGGCATTCTAGACTGCATATTAGAAATATTTGACCTCAGGGTCAAGGTAAACCTTTTATGTCTATGTCGACCTTGACCTCGACATTGACCTAGGGTCTAGATTTCAGGATCTCATAGTTTCCAGATGTCGGTCTTTGAAAAATTTAATTCTCTCTTCTAGGTTGATTGTTTCACGTTCTGAAGTGATGATCCCTAAATTATATTTAATATAGGTCCTCTCCTAGGGGTAAAGGCTTTAATGGGAATTTAATTCTCCTATGTTGGCCTCCTTAGAAGATTGTACCCTAATTTTATATAAAAGGAAGTTTTTATCCTCTCATTTTCTATGAGTTCTCTATCCAAGCCTAAGCATCATTGAGAAATTGAGAAGCATTATCAAGTGAAGTTAAAGAAATATAAGGAGAAATATTTGAAGAAATCATCTATCCATCATCAAGAATTCAAGAATTTACTTTCATCAAGGAGATCCATTGGAGGCCATTGAAGGATTCAAGCTACATAGTGCCCTTTTTGTTGATCTCTCCATCGACCTTCTTCCAAGCCTCTTCCTATTCAAGAACACATTCAAGATTTGGTGTTGGAGATCTAAAAACAATTGATTGAAGACATCCTACATTCTACATTCTAGATCCATTTGATTCATATATACTTGTGGATCCACAGATTTGAATCCTCCACAAGGACATTTGCAAGCAAGGTGAATTTATGCATTTACTTTGTTTTACTTATGCAATTTCAATTATATTTTGAGGTTAATTCCAAAAATGGGGTTTGAACAAGGAAAACCCCTCCCCCCAACAAAAAAATCTCTTTTTCTTGTAGATACAGGTGTGGGACTGTGGATTTGAACTCAGATCTGGATACCCTTTACAACAAACTATCAAGATCTAAAAATAGATTTATGTCGAGGTAGCATAGGTCAAGGTCGAGATTATTGGGTCACCAGTGACATTTCTGGGTCAAGGTCTACCTTTTCATAGGATTGTGTTAGATTGGATAAATATTTCTAGGTTTTGTTCATCTCTGTGTTTCTGTTCTGGGTCATACTTCAGATTTTCCAGAAACAGAGTATAGACCTCAGAAAATAGTATTCTTTAGATCTATAATTATTTAAGGTTGTTACTTCGTCTCATCCTTTCCAATTACTGCAATATATCATATCTCCTTAATCATAAAATAGAATTTAAGATCGTCTTCCTTTCTCTCATTTCCAAATGGTTGATTCATTTGTGCATTGATCCTTCTTTTGGGTTAATCAACTTGGATCTTTCATTTGTGTATTTGGAGATAAAAGAGGAACACCTTATCTTCCTTCCCCCTATATACTTAATCACATTACAATACATAAATTAAAATTAAATGTAAAGGTTAAGGAAATACAACACATCTCAAACCTAATCACTAAACAAATAATAATCAACCAAATTTTCTTCCTCTACAATCTCATATGTCTTATATTTCTTACATTTTAGAAGATCATACATTTTAGATCTTACATTTTGGTGAACCCGCGATAGAAAACTCTTTCTTTTTGGTGTTAGATTTACATTTTTATGCTATATCTTGAATGTTCTTTCAATTACATTTAAAATTAATAAATCAAAATCTTGTGTTAGTTCATTTGCATTGCATTGGTGTATGAGCTTTACCACTTCTAGTCGTACTTATAGTATGCCAGGTAGAAGAAGCCATAGACTTATGGATTCCTTTGATCCTGAATCTTCCTCTCATTTCCTTAGGATCCTGAATGATAATTTGATAACTCATGATTCCAATCCTTCTATGGAGCATAACTCTTCTCACTCATCTCATGATGAGGATGATGCCTTAAGAGTTACTCCTGAACAAGTACGAAAAATCTCAACCAAACTTGATAAAATGGGAAAATGGCTTATCCAAGAAAACCATAATCAAGATTCTATCCAAGCTATAGAGGCTCTTAAGAAAGTCGTCCATGATAGTAATCACGGTGTTAACTTCTTGCATGGTATTACTCATCTTGTGCAATCGAATGTTAAACCTATAGCTCAAGAGGCTCAATATCTAGGATTTACTCCTCTTATCACTATCATAGGACCTTCTTCTATTCCTTTACCTCGCATTCCTACTTATACTCCTCCTTTGATGACTACATCTATCCTAATTGCATCTATTCCCATGAGTGCACCACCGTTATCTCTACCTACCTCACAACCTTCATATCATAGTGTACCTTTTACTTATTCTAATCCCCTTCCAACTGTGGTTCCTACTATTCCAACGATTGTGTCTTATATTCCTACTTCTTCCTACACTTTACCTAGTGTTCCTAACATTTCTATGCCACCTGTTTCCTCTAATGATTCCACAATTATTAGTTTGGCTCAAACTGTGTCATCTTTACAACAACTTGCCTCCTTAACCCAATCCAAGATTAGCATTCCTACATGTGACATGGGTAGTCCCTTATCCTTAAACATCATTCGTGCTACTATCCCTGAACAAGTCGATATGTCTCATCTTGAGAATTACAATGGTAAAGGCAATCCTATCACTCATGTTAAAAAATTTCAAATCCTTTTTAGTGATTATGCTCATGACCATAGGATTTTAGCTAAATTGTTTTCTAGAGCTTTTCGTGATAAGGCTTTGCAATGGTATTGTTCTTTACCTCCTTATTCAATTGATTCTTTTCCTAAACTTTCCAATACCTTTATCAAACAATTTCAAAATAACATTGGTCCACAAGTGTCCTTTTCTAATTTAATGCATTGTAAACAAAACATTAAGAAAAAGTTGACTGATTTCATTGGTAGATTTAAGAAATTTGTATGCTCAGATTTCTTATCTTGTTCCTGATATTGATATTCAACACATGTTTATTTCAAATTTACAAAAGGATATTAGAGATAAGATTATGCTTACTGAATTTACCTCTTTTCAACAACTTTGTGCAACACTTCACAATTATCAGTTACAAGTGAGTCAATTTGAGAGCAACACTCCAATGGCTCCTATTCCAGTTGATAAGAGTGACACTACTCCTAATCCTAACAAGTTTCAGAAACCTAACAATTATGTCAAGATTAATAAATAGACAAATATGGTTGCTGATCAAGTTGTTGTTACATCCAATAATATCACTTTTGCATCCACTACTTTCCGTATGAATCGTACGTTTACTCCCCTCTCTCTGAAACTTTGCATTCTATAATGAGTAGGTTGTTAAGTGCTAATATGATTACTTTGCCTCCTATTCGACCTCTTCTCCCTACCATGATAGCATCCAAATCCTTCGATTCTAAATCTTTTTTCAATACCATCACCAGAATGGCCATGATACTGAAAAATATTATTCTCTAAAGCATAAAATTTAAGATTTAATTGATTCTAAGGCTTTTTATGTTGATAATTTTCATGGTAGTGGGAATAAATCTTTTTCTCCTCCTAATCAAAATCTTCAAATCTATGCGAATCCCTTACCTACACATGATACTAATACCATAGCTCAACCATCTTCTCTGGATATTGTTTATGATTCAAAGATGGATGATCTTAATCACATTGTTAATCATGTGGAGAGTGTTGTTTCATCTCAACCTACTATTCAAGATCCTTCACCTCTACTTCAACTTCTAGGTCCACCTAAACCTCAAAAACAAAATAAGGATAAGCGACCTAGGGAACTTTTAATCACCTTTGATGATTCTGAAATGATTAAAGCTCCTTATGGTCCCCTTTATATCTATGGTAGGATTTTTAAGATACCTACTCATGGTTGTCTTGTTGATCCCACATCTTTATTAAATTTCATTACTGAGGAAATTTTTTTTATGAAAAACTTGCAACGTGATTGCAATGATCCATCTGATGCATGCATCCAAACTTGTAATGGTTTTCTTTATCCTACACTTGGTTCTATCAACTTACCTGTTGAACTTTGTGGTAAAGTTGTAGATACTACCTTCATTGTTATTCCTACTTCCGATCAATTTCAAATCAAATTTGGTTTACCTTGGATAACTTCTATGCATGTTATTTCTTCTCCTATTCATAAATGTTTTAAGTTCATTCATAATGGAGAAGTCAAAAGATTAATCATAGTTTGTATCAACCTTCTAGGCCTAGAGATTGTGCTACTCTTGATTTATTTTGACCTTCATTACCTAACTCATGTCCTCCTCGCCCTGATCATCTCTTTCACTCCTACCAAGCTTACAAACATCATAAAATTACTGAGTTAAGCATGCCTCAAATAGATCTCAACCATGGTCTTTTTCCTACTCCTTCCATACCTCCTTTATCCATTACTTCCAATTCTAATAATCAAAATTCTATTGTTTCATTATAATCCATTGAAAATCCTCCTATAGAACCTGTGAAAGAATCTGTGGTCATTCCTCCTAGTTCTCAAAATGTGTTAAACAGAGAAAAATGTAACAAATCTGCTAATGAACATTGTAAGAAGCGTAGAGATAATACTAGGGCCCGTGCTTCTCTTGTTCAAAACTCTTTACCTAATTTTGACCAACCTATGCTTGATGTGTCGAAAGAAGTCAATATTCATAATGATTTTAAGATGAATGAGTGTGATGATCCTATTCACATCTTAGATCTTATTTCAATTAATCTTGATGAGGAAGACATTTTAGATGATCCTATTGATCTTAGTGATGAATATAAGACCATTTACCTTGACACGGACTTACCTCATATGCTTCCAACTTAATTTACAATTACACCTAGTATTGAGCAACATGATTCTCAAGAGGATCCTTGTTTGGAACTGGCTATCATTCCTGCTATATTGGATATAGTCCCTCTTGTGAGTTTCCCACCTTCCCTAACTAATATAAACCAAGATAGGGAGAGTAGGTGATGCGCCTGATTGGCCTATCCTTCATGGTAGCTCTTTTTGTGTTTGCATGCTATATTGTGTTTCTCCCGTAATATGTTTTCTAAATGTTTGTTAGAATATTTTATATGACCCTTGTTACTTTGTTGGTGTAAGGTGATAAAAGACTCAAACCTATTGTAAAATTCCTCTATATGTATCTTTATTCTTCTATATGTTGTTTTTATGTTATGTTGTACTTGTGCTATTGTTCATAAAATTTTCTCGTGTATAGTCTTCTTGGATCTGCGACGTGGAAGCACTAATTCTTTTTGGTCTCCAGGTTGTGGCCCAAAAAGATTCTTCTTCGTAACTCTTAAGTTTTATTTCCTCCATTGTGATTGTAATTCTACTTTCTTCATGGAATGATATCACTTAATTTGCAATAATATCATATCTATATATGTACATGTTATCTTATGATCATACTTACCCCACAGTAGGTAGATCCCTTCTGTGTTCTTTTGTATTTTTATGTTTATTTCCCTTGATTTGTCTTCATTTGGGGGCATTTTGTAGTGGAAGCATCATCCATAGAGTTGTTTATGTTTCCCTTAAAACCATTTCTCATGTTAAAGTGTTAGCAATGACTTTAACGTGGGGGCATACACTCTACTCTCTTTTTGCACACCCACACACACACATTCAAAATATTTTCAAAAACTTAAGACTTTTTCCCTTTATGAATTAAAAAACTAATCCTTAAAGCATGGACATTTTACTTTTTACGATCTCTTGATCCCTGCATCTTTCAATGTTTTTATCCCTTAAGGTCGGAAGGTGTACTTAAGAATAGATCTCCTTGATGAATTGACTAGTGAGTAGCCACATTCACTGGGCGGTTCAACTCCATCTTTCCAGTTACGATGTTTACTTGTGTGGTTCACTATGGGATATATGTTCTTACTGGGCGATATAATCACACCCTCTCTCTGTCTCCTTACCTAGTGATGTCTCTCTTATCATGATCTTAGGGTTGATAAATACTTAAGTCCCTTGGGGGCTTGAGGATTTCTTTGTCCCTTTTTTTTTCCAATAAGATTGTATATTCTTTATGATCTCCTTTACCAAGAGTTCGTGTTGAGTCCATGCTCTTGCTAAAGTGAGGGCTAAATGTTATAGTCGGAAAATAGAAGCACTTCCATCATAGACAGGTTTAGCCTTCTGAGTAAGTGGTTTGTGGTCATGTTAAGTGCCTTGAATGGGTTCCTAATTTAGACCTGGCTCTCCCCCAGTTCTGCCCCATCTTCCACCTCTCTCTAGCCATTTTTTATGCATTCTGCACTGCAGATTAGAGATCTTTGACCTCAGGGTCAAGGTTGACCTTTTAGGTCTATTTCAACCTTGATCCTGACCTAGGTCAAGGTCTACCTCACCCCTAACCTAGGTAAAGGTCAACCTTGACCTTGACCTAGTGTCTAGATTTTAGGATCTCATAGTTTCCAGATGTCGGTCTTTGAAAAAGTTGATTCCCACTTCCGGGTCGGCTGTTTCGGGTTCCGAAGTGATGATCCCTAAATTAAATTTAATATAGGTCCTCTCCTAGGGGTAAAGTCTTTAATGGGAATTTAATTCTCCTATGTCAGCCTCCTTAGAAGATTGTGCCCTAATTTCATATAAAAGGAAGTTTTCATCCTCTCATTTTCTCTAAGTCCTCTATCCAAGCCTAAGCATCATTGAGAAATTGAGAAGCATTATCAAGTGAAGTTAAAGCAAGCTAAGGAGAAAGATTTGAAGAAAGCATCTATCCATCGTCAATCATTCAAGCATTGATTTTCATCAAGGAGATCCATTTGAGGCCATTGAAGGATTCAAGCTACATAGTGCCCTTTTTGGTTATCTCTCCATCCACCTTCTTCCAAGCCTCTTCATATTCAAGAACCCATTCAAGATTTGGTATTGGAGATCTAAAAACAATTGATTGAAGACATCCTATATTATACATTCTAGATCCATTTTATGCATATATACTTGTGGATCCATGGATTTGAATCATCCACAAAGACTTTTACAAGCAAGGTGAAATTATGCATTTGCTTTGTTTTACTTATGTAGTTTCAATTATATTTTCAGGTTAATTCCAAAACCAGGGTTTGACCAAGGCAAACTCCTCCCCCCAAAAAAAAAATCTCTTTTTCTTGTAGATACAAGTTTGAGACTGTGGATTTGAACTCAGATCTGGATACCCTTTTCAGCGAACTATCAGGATCTAAAAATAGATTTTCTGTTGAGGAAGCACAGGTCAAGGTTGAGATTATTGGGTTAGTGGTGACATTTGTGGGTCAAGGTTGACCTTTTTCATGGGACTATGTCAGATCATAAAAATATTTCTGGGTTTTCTTCATCTCTGCGTTTCTGTTTCATGTCATACTTTAGATTTTCCAAAAATAGAGTACAAACATCATAAAACAACATTATTCAGATCTGCAATTCTTTAAGGTTGATACTTCCTATCATCCTTTTATATTAATGCAATATATCATATCTCCTTAATCATAAAACAGAATTTAAGATCTTCTTCCTTGCTCTCATTTCCAAATGGTTGATTCATTTGTGCATTGATCCTTCTTTTGGGTTAATCAACTTGGTTCTTTCATTTGTGCATTTGGGGATAAAAGAGGAGCATCTTATCTTCCTTCCTCCTATATACTTTATCAAATTACAATACATAAATTACAATTAAATGTAAAGGTTAAGGAAATACAACACATCTCAAACCTAATCACTAAACAAATAATAATCAACCAGATTTTCTTCCTCTACAATCTCATATGTCTTACATTTAAGAAGATCCTACATTTTAGACCTTACAATACTTATGCAGTAGGCTATAGGCCCAAAGATTAGAATAACTAGAAAAACAACGCTAATAGAGCTTGGAAAAAAGAGCTTAGCTAATAAACATGGCTGATCGCAGGCCCAGACCTCCCTCCTTCTTAGGCCTACAAATAGTATCCCAATTGAGTAGGCTCCATTTGGAATTTTTGAAGTTACCCCTCCAAAAAAACTATCATGACAGGGCATGAAACTCCTTAAGAAAATACACAGGGGCTTCCTTAACCATGCTTCTATAGATAGGAAGATCTTGAACCACAGATTTTAGAGGAGTCACTTGACTAGCTATAGAGATTAAACTATTTTCTTATCTTATCAATAAGGTTTTGTCAGAAGAGCCTGGGTTAACATCCCACAACAATAGGAATGCCTAATTAAGTCAGAGGGAGAGAATCAATCTTGAATCTTAGGATATTAGCAATCCTCTGCTGAGTAGGCCCAAGATTATTGAATAATTAAATAGAGTATTTATGGTTGTTTATTTTCTCACCCGAGCTAGCCAAAAAGAGTATCGAAAGTGAGCCTAAAGGCTTCAATTTCCTAAATCTGATGTCTACCAATGAGTGTAGTATCACGAACAAACGGGATAAGAGAGAGACTAGGCAAACGATTTCCCCATTGATAATTTTGGAAAACTTGAGATTTAATGAATCTTCCAAGGGTCTCAGCCATAATAATAAGCACACAAGGAGAGAGAGGATCTCCATGGCAAAGCTCCCTAGAGGCACCAAATAGCTCAGAAGTTTCTCCATTGAGAATAATAGAGAAGGAGGAAGAAGTAGAACAACTTAGAGTCCAACTCACCCACTCCAAATTAATGTCAAACACAAGAAGAGTTTTCCCCAAAAATCCCCACTTAATTCTATCATAAGCCTTAGGCATATCCATCTTGATGAATATAGAGCACTCTTTACAAGAAGCCATAGAGTGGATGACCTCAAAGGCAATAACCACCCCATTCCAAATTTTTTTCCTAGAAACGAAACCCCCTTGCTCATCTTAGATAACCGTGGGAAGCCAAAATTTAAGCATTTTTGCAATTAACTTAGTAATAAATTTATAGACTACATTACAAAGAGAAATAGTATGAAATAAATTTAGGTGATTAGCCCCTTCCTTTTTCAAAACAAGAATAAGGAATGTATTATTTAAAGATATGAGTGTCTATTTCTCAGAATAGGATTCTTGAACAATACTTAATAGGTCCTGATTAACAATATCCCAAAATTCTTTGAAAAATTCAATTGGGAAACGATTGGGCTCACGAGCCTTATCCTTACATATACTAAAGACCACTTCATCCAATTCAGACATAAAAATCTGGTGCATGGCACCTAGGGCATCTTCATAGTCCCAAGGAAATGATACAAAGAATAGGTGTAAATAATGATCCTTATTGGTTAGGAAATGTAATAATGAGACCATTTTTAAGGTTAATTGGATCTAAGGTGATGTTATAAGCCTAGACGGAAAATTGAACCAAAGGTCCTAGTTAGATAGAATAAATGGTTTATTAGTAAATTACTATTTTGATCCACGAGGTTCATAGAAGTAATCCCAGAGAATGCAACCTTGAGTACAATGTATATGAATTATATTGAAGCAACAAATAAGAGAGGACATCCTAAATGTTAACCCTTAGTCAGCAAGAAATAATATTATGTTTACATGGAAAAGTTGCTCAACAACTTTTTCAAAAGTTGCTGAAAACTACAAAATAGTGGCTAACCATTTGAAAGCTGGTTATAGCCATTGGGATGAGTCTATTTAGACACAAGAAGGTTTAACATCTAAGGGGAATGTCAGATTGTATGGAAATTTGAAGAAATCAATGGGTAAACCCCAAATTTTTTGAAATTTCATTGTATTTTTGCATGACCAGTATAGACTTGAACGGTTTGAGAATGATCTAAACTTGTAAGTTTGTGTTAAAGGAGTTTGTTTTTTATTTTATGCATCTCATTTTAAGAGAATTTGAATCCATTCATACATGATATTTGTGTTTTAGTGCAGATGGGTTTCGACAACCCTAAATTTGAGGGGTTTTTTGAAATGGCCCTCTAACTTGAAGTCCCACTATGGGGAACACATGGCCCTCTAGGAAATGCAAGTTAGGGGAATAATCTTAGAGATTATAGAGGTTCAAGGCAAGGGGTGTTGGTTCACTAGTTTTTCAAGCAAGCCCTAGGATAAACATCTCTATGTTTTTAGCTAGGAAAGTTGGAGAAAGTGGAGACATTCGATCGATTAGATTGATCTAAATTGGTGAGTGGGTGTTTTGGATTAGTTTGAGTTGGGAGAAGATTTCTAAAGCCTTGGGAATTTTTTGAGAAACTATCCTTTCACACTTTCTTTGTTATCCATGTCTACCATTGAAATAATGGAATGTTGTGTACTGAGAGGGGGAGGGTGAATCAGTACCCTTAAACTTTTTATCAATTATCCTTTAGTAATCCTTACTTGCATTACCGATCATTGATGCTTTACTAATTTATGCATGTAATAAAAAAACATACACTCAATTTCATGTAAACATTCATGAAATTTAAGTATGCATGGAACAAGAATTGGTAACGCAGAAAACCCTAGTTAGAAGGTAAAAACTGCAGTGGGGAAGAAACCCACAAAGCTTCACTATCTACAGAATGGAAGGTTCCAGTTAAGGTTACAAGTGTGATCACTTCTGATGATCTTACCCTGTTAGGAGTAACATTTGAGACTTTTTAAGGTGTACTCTATTAATAGATTTTAACAACACTGTTAAGTGTGCACTCGGTTAAGAGATTTACAAAAAGGCTATTAAGTCCACTTTCTTAAAGGATTTCTTCTATTTTCTACAATTGTTAGAGAGTATTCAAAAATATTTGTTGACCTGATAGTATACAATCTTGAATTTCTGAAGATAGATCCTTTAAGTTCACAATGTATATGTATCACCTATAGTGATTGATTAATACCTCTGTTCCTCTTGTTAGCCTTGAATCTTGTTCTTCAAAACTAATTTTTTTCTTTTGTGTCATTTTGCATGAAACTCTTTTTATGATCCATAGATGTCTATTGCGACTACAATCATCACTATCTAATTGATTACTACATCTATTTATATAATGTATTGACCTAATTTAGGTTTCATGCTTTACAATAAAAACTCTATAATCAAAGGTTTACAACTTGACCTTGATCTCCTAGTTTGCATGTTTAAAATTAGTTCGACTAATTAAAACAATTACATATTCTTTACTTGTCCCTCAAGAAATCATTTTAAAGCTAAGCATTAAAGCTAATTATAAAACTGTAGTGTTTTATCTGACGTGTATCTCAGATCCATTTTTATCAGGATTAAAACTCTCTCGGTAGATTGGTGCTCGGTGATGTCTTTGTAGACATACTGATCTTGGGTTCCTTTGTGAACTGTGTTGTCAGATTACTCTATAAACTGTTTGTCAGGTTACTCTATGAACTTGTATTCTTACTTTACTCTGTAATCTGTCTTTCGGTGATAGTGCTAATTTTGGTGACCTGTGTGAATTGTTGTGTTGGCTTTCACTATAAACCTTTCTTTATGTGATCATGTTATCGATGGTTCAAAAATATTTCCTTTGTATATTAATGACAAAATATGATCATCAATCTCCCCCTTTGGTATTAGTACCATAAACTGATATGTGCAAAATTGAAATGTTCAGTATATACACCAAGTATTTACCTTGTCAATATGACTTCCCCTATGTGCATGCCTCAGTGTAGTGTATGTACATGTTTCTACATTTGATATATTTTCCTTTATACATATGTTTCCCCTTTTATCATTTCCCCCTTTCACCTTATCATTTCCCCCTTTATCATACCATTTCCCACCTTTTTTTAATATAATGACAAAGGTGTAATACTTACAACTTGTCAAAAATGTGGGAATGGCATTTTTGAATGTCCTCCATTAGCTTCTCCCATTTCTCTTTGATCTGCTCAAGGGTCATGAATTCCAGGGTGATTCTTGTGTGCACGTCATATATGCTCTCTATAAGAGACATCTTGGGGTGGCAATCAATGATTTTACTGAAGTCATATGGTTTATTAGTAGTGTGAGATTTAGGAGTAACATAGCCTACAGCTCAGTTACCTCATCTCAGATTCTTCTTTCTACCTTTTGAAGTTCAATTCCCAACCGTTTGGATTCTATAATCTTGTCATAATGCAATTTGAATGCATTTTCCTTGATTGTGAGACTTTGTGTACTAGCCTTAATATCTTCATCAATTTTGACTATCTTTTCCCTATGCCTGATAGTGAAAGTCTCTAATGTGCACAAATTTTGAATTAAGATGACTACTTTTGATATTGTGGGTTCCATTATAGTAACTAATTCAGATTTTTTTACATTTTCTTCTCCCACTTCTTGGCTGATTTTCTCAGTAAGCTTGTATTGACACTTCTTCTTAGCACGTTCCTCAAATACCTTATCTTCTTTTACATTCTGTGATATGATGGCATCGGTGAGTGCTACTAATTGATCAAGTATAGGATCATTTTGATCAATGTCGATGTCAGGAACAATCTGCAATAGTATTTCTTTATTTGTATCCATGACTTGGGAGTTCTTGTGCTCCTTCTTGAGCTTGTCATGTATTATCTTTCTTTTGCAAAGTTCTCCATAATTTGTAAGTGACTCTGGAACCAATGTTCTAGGATCATAGTCTAGTATGTCAATTATTTCATCTATTGTGACTATATTTTTCTTCTTCTTCTTCTTCTTGGATATGGTGGTGGAAGTAGGGTTGTGTAGAACTATAGCTAGTTCATGCTCTTTCTCTTACTTTAGTGATTTTTTGGGAAGTGTGGTGCCTTTTGTGTGCTGCTCGGCATTGACCTATTGGTTGTTAGTGGAAGTCTCCACATCAACCTTGTATGTTTCTGCTTCCTTTTCACCTTCGGTTTTCTTATAAGTGGCATCACCTAGTTTCTCCTCTCCACTTTCTTCTTTCTTCTCTTCATTTGTATCCTTTTTCTTCCCTTGATCATCACATGTATCCATCAGTGTATTTTCTTCAGGTTCAGGTGTCTTTTCCTTTGCCTCTATATTGATATTGATAGCTTTTATCAATAATGGCATGTCACCTAGTATATTTATTTGTGTAAAATCTATGGTATTTGATTCCTGTGCTTGGTCGGTGGCATCAGTTACATATTCATCTTTCTTGGGCTCATCATTAGAATAAATAAGTGGTATATCTTCTATGATGACCTTTGTTGAATCCCCTAATGATTTAAGTATCTGGGGTACATCATCCATGGCCTTATATGCCTCTATTTTCAATTCTACTAGATTGATTTCCTCGGTGTCATTTATGAAGATGTTCTCTGGACTTGATGTTTCTTTCTTCTCTTCAATGTGAGGTGTCCCAGTTAGAATAAGTACCTTCTTGGGGTTTGTTGTATGCTCCTTATGTGGATTGAATATTTCATTCTAAGTTGCATTGCTTTCTTTTTCAACCTCTATTAAACTGCCCTCTAGTACTTTTTAAGCTCTCAACTTAGCTGAAAATTTCTTTGCATGCTTCCTCATCATTTCATCAATTTCTTCAACTTTTGACTCAGGTGGCATGATTGTAACTATGGATCTTTCCCTTATCTATTTTTCTGTATGCACTGTATAAGTCCACCTTGTTGATATATTGTCATTAATCTCTTGTAGCATCATCCTATTAAATTGTACAGGCACATATTTGAATTCAATGATTTCTTTAATGATGGCCTCTTCTATCTTATTCTGATCCTCGGGTTTTAGAGTTAGCCATTGTCTAATCTTTGGATTTGATATGCTACCTTATTTGATGATTGATGCAGTAGTCTCATCAATTGTCTTAGGAAATTTGTTCTTTTCAGGTTGGAGTGCTTGTTCACTCTCATCATATGTAGTGTCATCCTTGTCCTCTTTACCTCTAATGCATTTTCTTCTTTTCCTCAGTGCCTGTTTCCCGGTTTGAGGCTTTCTCTTATAATTCCTCACTGTTTATTTCTTAACCGGTGGTGAGTCTATATATTTTGCAGTCTGAATCCTATTCCTTAATGCAGCAGTATTTTTTGGTTTCTTTGCTGGTGGTACATCAGATTCAATTAACTCGCAGTTACTCAAATGTTCACCTTCACCGATGGGTGACTATCCCTCGGTGTCATCTTATTGTTCTAATTCTTCATTGTTTGACGATAACTTCTTTTCAAGTGTCTTTACCACTTTAGTCTTCTTTCTATCGATCTTCTTCACTACTAGGCTAGTTTTGATTATAGCCTTAGCTTCTTCATAAGTGCCAAATCTCGGTAATGATTTTTCTACTGCTTCATTCAATAATGCTTCAATAACATTTGTGGCCTTATCAATGTTGATTTATTAATCAAGGGGTGACAACCATGTTGTCCTCATTACAGTTGGTTTTATTAGTGTGGTGTCAGTATCCTCTATGAAATATATATATCATTATTATATTGTTCCACTAGTTTCTCAGTTATCCACATTCTTTTATGCATTTTTTCCTTAAAGGTAGTGAGGTCTGCATCCATGACTGATGTAAAATTGTCCCTTAGTGACTTAATATATTCACTAATTTGTACAGTTACTGGTCGGGTTGTGTCTCAATTGACATTATCAACAAATGAGAAGAAATTATGGGAATATAAAAATGTGCACATGAGGAGTGAACCAAACTTACATAAATTATATTTTGTCGATCTAATAGTCCTCATGTTCTCCTCTAGTTGGTTCAGTAGAAGCTCGAATAAATCCAATTGTAATCCTTTCTTTACAATCTTATCGGTAGTGTCAACTATTCCACATGCTATGATATTCAGTATGCTGGCTTGGAATACCTTGTATCCAAGTACACATGCACTAAACTTTAGTTCTTGATCGGTGATGGAGTTAACCTTTAAACCTCTATCGTCCCATACTACACCTGTCATCTTTTCAATCTCGGGGCAAGAAGGATGTTTTAGGGCATTGGCCTTGTCAGTTAATAGATAGCCGGTTACTGCATAAATAACATCCTTAGTGATTAGTTTTGGTTCATCCAACTACATTTTCCTATCATGTACTCTGCTTATTACTATCTGAATCCACTCAATTTTAAACTCTTTCAGGAACATTAGAGCATTTGTTAACCCTTTTACCTCTATGTGCTTGTGTTCATCTTTAATATTTCCATCTATGCAAAGCTTCTTGTAAGCTTCCTCAACCTCAAGATCTATGATCTTTTGAATCTTGTAGTGGATATATTCTTGGACATCTTTGATTAATAAAACCCTAGGAGGGATACTTGAGAATGCTCCATCATCTTCAGGTTGTTATGCAACCTCTAGGAAAAATTTATACTTAGGCTCTTCACAGGTGGTATTCTTGATTAGATTGACCTTCTTGTCCTTAGAATTCTTGATCTTGGAGACTCATGATGTGGTTTCCATGTTTCTTGAAATTAGGGCTTTCTCTGTATATGATCTATTTTCTCAGTGAGTCTTAGTTACTCACTTGATCTTAGCTGTAGATGATGAAATCTGTTTGGAATAGCCTTTAACTCTTCTGTGAATCGATCTCCAATATTTTTTTCTTTTGGTCACTATGTTTTTCTCTTCTCTTCACTCTTAAATGCTTGGTGAATGAATGAGCTTTATTTTGCCCTTTTATAGAGGATGCCCTAAGTGGTATAATAAATGATTTACCTACTTCTTAGTGGTCGAAGATGGAGTCATTCAGGTACCATGTAAAATTCTTAGCTCAATGACTATGCATTGCTTGGGGTAAGTGTCAACTTAATTGACCTTTCATATGTTCACTAATAATGCTTGGTGTATACTATCAGCTCATGTTTATCGATGGTTCTTAGTATACAGTATCAAACTGATTGTTTTTTACATGTACGCTGATGATGCTTGGTATGTATTGACTGAACAGATTGGATTCAAAAAATTATAACATGTAATGCCATAGTGCATCTTCATTCATGCTCATTTGGCATATTATTAATGAATATTGGAACTGATGTAAAATATAAATTTTTAGGGTGTAGCTCCATACTTACTTGTTTTTCTTAGGTGGAGTGGTGACATCACCAGTTCCATTGGGTGAGGTGTCACCAAATGTATTGCTTGTTCCAGCATCATCTTTACTTGAAGCTTTCCTCCACATTTGATTTCTCATTCTCCTAACATCTTTAATGTTGTTTGCATTAGCAAAATTGCTTGACTCTGTCACTCGGTCTCTGGAGTCCATTCTTAGGTGACCAACCTTATGACAGTGTAAGCATGCCATTCTAGAGTTATTCCAGTTCCTAGACCTTTTGATCCATTTTCTCATGCATTTTTCAGCTATGTGTCCATATCTAGGTCACATGTGAAATTTACCCATGTGTTATAATCCCAAACATATGAGTTCCCGACTCTTCTCAGTTGATGAGCATTTTCTTGTTCTTTTGATTTCCATGCTTGCTTTTTATTTTTCCTGCATCCATTAGATTTGTTCCCATGCATTTTTCAAGTAGAACAATATTTTTGCATGTAGGATTTCTTCATTGGTTTTTTTTACCTTAGATCCGCATTCATATGCTTTGTGTCCATTCTTGTTATAGTTATAACAATTACCAATGAATGTAGAAGTAGATTTAGGAATACCTTTAGCTTTGTTCCTTCAAACATTTGATGTGTGGCCTGGTTTTCCATAGTGATTTCAGGAATGATTCTTTGTCCTTGGATTTGTGTAGAAATCTTTTTGATTAGCTTGGCTTAATGATTCTCCATGCTCACTATACCCTAAACTAGTATTGTCTCTTCTTTGTCCATTCATAAAATCATCCAATATTTTTGTACTGTCTTCAACTTTATTGATCATATCATTATGTTGTTTTTGAATCCTTGCTTCATGCTTTAGTTTCTCATTTTCTTCTCTTAGTTCACCAATAGCTTCTAATCTTCCATTAATATCTATGTTCACTCGGTTGGCCTCATGACTCATAAGAACTATTTTATTGGTGATCTCAATGTGATGCTCAGTGAGTCTTGTTATTTCTGATTCTTTCTCTTGTAGATTTTTAATGATCTTCCTCTTGTCATCAATAGATAATGTTCTTTCTTGTTCATCTTGTCTAGCATTATTCATAACATCAATCATTCTTACCATATGTGTCTCTTGACCTATTTGCAGTCTCTTTACTTATTCAATTAGATGTTGATTGATTTCATTCAGACTTGTAATGCTTCCTTCTGATGTGTGAGATGTATTACTAGATGCAGATCCTAATGACTCAAACAAATAAGGTATCTCTTCTTCATGATATTCAGTTTCATTGTGGTGAGATGCCATAGATTTTATTTCATTCAGTAGCTCTCTCATCTTGATTCTTGTGTCTTTGTATTGCTCAAAAAAATATATATCTCCAACTTCTCATTCTCAATATTCTTATCAAGCTTATACCTTTCCATTATATGATCTTTTCTCTCAAGTGATTAAAATTTTCCAAATAAGAGATCTAGCTCTAATACCAATTGTTGGAATAATGAAATGATGTGTACTGAGAAGGGAGGGGTGACTTAGTACCCTTAAAACTTTTCATCAATTATCCTTTAGTAATCCTTACTTGCATTACTGACCATTGCTACTTTACTACCTTATGCATGTAATAAAAAAACATAAACTTAATTGCATGTAAACATTCATAGAAACATTGATGAAATGTAAGTAGACATGACACAAGAATTGGTAACGCAGAAAACCCCTATTAGAAGGTAAAAACTACGGTGGGGATAAAACCCACAAAGCTTCACTATCTACAGAATGGAAGGTGTCGGTTAAGGCTACAAGTGTGATCACTTCTGATGATCTTACCATGTTAGTTGTAACATTTGAGACTTTTTAAGGTCTACTTTGTTAAGAGATTTTGACAACACTGTTAAGTGTGCACTCGGTTAAGATATTTACAAAAAGACTGTTAAGTCCACCTTCTTAAAGGATTTCTTCTATTTTCTACAATTGCTAGAGAATAGTAAAAAACACTTGTTGACCTGATAGTATGAAATCTTGAATTGTTGAATACATATCCTTTAAGTTCATAGTGTATATATATCACTTATAGTTATTGATTAATACCTATGTTCTACTCGGTAGCCTTGAATCGTGCTCTTCATAACTAAATTTTGTCTTTTGTGTCCTTCTGCGTGAAACTATTTGTCTTATCCATAGATGTCTGTTGTGGCTACAATAATCATTATCTGATTGATTACTACATCTATTTATACAATGTATTTACCTAATCTAGGTTTCACGCTTTACAATAAAAACTCTATGATAAAAGGTTTACAACTTGACCTTGATCTCCTAGTTTGCATGTTTACAATCAGTTAGACTGATTAAAACAATTACATATGCTTTACTTTTCCCTCAAGAAATGGTTTTAAAGCGAAGCATTAAAGCTAATTATAAAATTGAATTTTTTTGTCTGAGGTATATCTCTGATCCACTTTTCTCAGGATTAAAATTGTCTCTTAGTAGACTAGTGGTCAATGATGTCTTTGTAGACATACTGCTCTCAGGTTCCTTTATGAACTGTGTTGTCAGTTTACTCTATAAACTATCTGTCGGGTTCCTGTGTGAACTAGTGTTCTTAGTTTACTCTATAATTTATCTTTTGGTGATAGTTCTAATTTTGGTGATTTCTGTGAACTACTGTGTCGGGTTGCACTATAAAAATTTCTTTTGGTGATCATTTTACCGATGGTTCAAAAACTATTTCCTTTGTATACTAATGACAAAATATGATCTTCAGTCTACTCTGACCAATTAGGCCTGTTAACCTAGTAGGTGTGTGGGGATGTAGGATTAGTTTCTAAGAAAGAACTTTAATAATCCACAAGAGTTTTATAAGGGGTATCTAGAACTGTGAGCGCACACCAAGTTGTTTAGAAGTTTTGGGAGTAAATCTCAAAAAACTAGTGGGTTAGGACTAGTAGGAATTCTTGTCTGAATTGGAAAAGTTGTGTTGTGGGTGTGTGAGGATCCAATAGGGATTTGAATCTCAATGTTTGGGGTCCCTAAATATTGTTTCCATAGGTGGTTTGTAGATCCAAATAGTGTGGGGTAGTTTTCACTAATTTGGGCTCATTTAGGGAATTGGTCCCTAAGGCAAGTTTTTGGTAAAAGTACATTGGAGTTCCTAGGTGATAAGGAGGATCATTTGAGATTGGTCATCCATTTGGAGAATACTTAGGATCCATGAGAAGAGGTATTGGAAAAATCAGAGAACCTTAGAATAAGGTTAAGGTTTCTAAAGGGGAAGTTAGACCCTAAGGTGTGATAGTGGCTGAGTACTCTACACCAAGTGGTATCAGAGCCACTAAGATCCTAATTAGAAGGTAGGAGTAAGACAAGATGTCTGACATTGAAGGAAATGAAGGGGATGGATTGCCTATGAATGTGACCAACAAGGAGTGGGCTAAGATGCTCAAGGGGAATATAGGAAAAAGAAAGATGATGGAAGATGATATAGAAATATTGAAAGATCAATAAGGAGGAAACAAGAATGTTGATGAGGAATTAGAAGAAGAAGAAGAGGTATAAGAAATAGCAGCACCAAGAAGACCAGTGGTACCTGAAGAACAAAGATTGTTCATAGAAGCCCTTGACACTATGGGGAGAAAAGACTCCAAGAGAGATCTACCCATATTTACAATAAAGATGGGTGTAGATGAATGAATGGAATGGTTAGAAGCCCTAAATAACCATTTTGAGTGTGAAGACACTCCAGATCACCTAAGGGTGAAGATAGAAAACTAAAACAATGTAAAGGATTGCATTAATTTGGTGGGACTTCTTGTAGAATGAAAGCGTTGAGAATGAGAACCCTATTAAATCTTGGAAAAGGATGAGAGTAGAAATCAAGAAGCAATTCATCCCTGAAGACTATGACATAGTGATGCACATGAAGTTGCATGGACTGAGGAAAAAGGACCTTGATGTGAACACCTATACAGAGGAGTTTCATAAACTCAGTCTTAGAGCCAAGAACTCTGAAATAGATAAACAAAAAAATTTCTAGGTACATGAATGGATTGAGGTACTATATTCATGATGAAATCACAATGTTCAATCCAGAATTAGTGTGTAGGTGTTTCCAATTAGAACTCAAGGTGGAAGTGAAACAAAAAAGGAAGGGTAATCAAAAAAGAGAAGGAAGAAGTGGTAAATTCAATAGAGGTAGAGGGAGGAGCAATTTTGATGGTCCCTCAAAAAGATTCCAAGGAGAATCCAATAAATAGGAAGGACAAGAAGAAGAATCAGGTGAAAGAGGTGGATTTAGGGGCATAAGACGAAATAGTAGAGGAAGATTTTGGGGTAGCAATTTAGGATTGTTCACACAAAGGTGTTTCAAATGCAATCAAGTGGGGTATCAAGTCTCAAGGTGTCAAGAGAAGAAAAGAAACAACAATAAATGTGGAGAGGGGAGGATACATCTAACCCAAGAAGATGACACACAAAGCATACAAGGACTAAGAGGAAATGCATATCCAGAGAAATGTGAATGTTTGATATTCAATAGAACTTTATTGAAGGCTCTTGCAACCAGAGAACCACCTTAAAGGAAGACTTTATTCCAAACATTATGCAAGATGAACGGTAAAGTGTGTAAGGTAATTGTAGATTCAGGCTTCACTGATAACCTTGCATCTGTTGAGATGGTTAGTAAACTTGGATTAAAGAAAATACCTCATCCTCACGCCTATAAGGTGTCTTGGTTAAAGAAAGAACAACAAGCTATGGTAAATGAACAAGTATATGTGGAGTTTCAGATAGGAGACTACCAAGACAATATTCTATGTAATGTTGCAGAGATGGATGCCTGTCATCTACTGCTAGGGAGACCATGGAAGTATGATATGAATTCCAATTATGATGGAAAGAAGAATGCTTATAAGATCACCAAGGGTGGAGTAGAATACACCATGAGACCTTTTCTTGATGATGAAAAGGAGACACACAAAGTAACCAGTGTATTGGTTGTTTGAGTAAAGGATTTTATGAAGACTCTTAAGGAGAAGAGTACTCCATGTTTTGTCATAGTGGTGAAACCAAGGAAGGAAGTGAAGGAAATAAAGATGGAAGAAAGAGAACCATTAAGGAGTGTAGGACCAAAGGAGGTACAAGACTTGTTGGATAGATACAAGGATGTGATTGCAGACAGTAAGACTAAGACTCCACCATCATTTAGAGATGTCAATCATTGCATTAATTTTATACCAGGCTGTACACTACCAAATAAAGCGGCATACAAACTAACTCCAGATCAAAATGAAGAGTTAGCAAGACAATTTGAAGAGTTGTTGGACAAGGGGTTTATAAGCATAAGTATTAGACCTTATGTATTACTAGCACTATTGGCTCCAAAGAAGGAGGGTACATAGAGATTATGTACTAACTCCAAAGCCATAAATAAGTTCACTATAAGGTACAAATTTCCCATGCCTAGAATGGAGGACTTGATGGATTGCCTAGGAGGGGAAAGGTATTACTCCAAGATGGACTTGAAGAGTGCATACCATCAGATAAGGGTCAGAGAGGGAGACAAATTGAAAATTGCATTGAAGACCAATGAGGGGTTGTTTGAGTGGATGGTGATTCCCTTTGGCCTCTCAAATGATCCAAGAAAATTCATGAGGCTCATGAAATTAAAATTAATTTTGGTGTTTTTTACTTAGATGTCATTCTCATTTTCAGTAAAAGTAGAGATGAACATCTAATGCATTTTTAGCAGGTCTTGAAAGAGGCTACAAGAGGAGAAGTTGAAGATTAACTTAGATAAATGTATTTTCTTGCAAGAGGAATTGGTATTCCTAAGATTTTTATTTCAAAATAGAACATGAAGATGACCCAACCAAGGTGTATGCAACATTGAATTGGCCAACTCTAATAAATGCAAGTGAGGTAAAGAGCTTCTATGGTTTGTCAAGTTTTTATAGGAAGTTCATTAGGGGCTTTAGAAATGTATGTGCTCCTATGATAGATATAATCAAAAGGGATAGAAGTGTCAATTTTCATGGACCCAAGAAGTAGATAGGTCATTTCAATTCATGAAAATGAAAGTTTTAGGACAACCTATATTGATCCTACCAGACTTTAATAAAGTGTTTATCATTGAGTGTGATGCCAGTAATAGGGCCATAGGTGGGGTCTTGGGTCAATAAGGTAAGCCAGTAGCCTATTTTAGTGAAAAAATCAATGAAGCCAAAAAAAGATATTCTACATATAATTTAGAAATGTATGCAATGGTACAATACTTAAGGAAGTGGGGGCATTACTTGTTTCCAAAGGAGTTTTTTTTATACATTGAAAACCATGCCTTAATTTTCTAGAATAGGTAAGAGAGGGGTAGAAAATAAGGTTGGTGATGCTCTCAATAGAAGGAATTTAACCATTCAAGAGGTAAGACTAGAGAACATGGGAGTCCATTCAATGAAGGATATGTATGAGGACAATAAGGAGTTCAAGGAAGCCTATCATGTATGCAAGGAGATGAATGACCGATATCACGGTGAGTTTTCAGATTTCATGTTGCAAGAAGGATTGTTTTTAAAGGGTAGTTAGTTATGTATTCCTAAGAGATTAGTCAGAGATAAAATTTTAAAGGAGAAACATTGTGTGGACTTGGCAGGCTACTTTGGGTCTGATAAGACACTGGAATTGGTGAGAAGATTCTACTATTGGAAAAAGATGCTAATTGATGTCATAAATGTATAAAGTTTCATAGTATGTCAAAATGCAAAGGGTAAGAGTTCAAATGCATGCCTCTATACACCTTTACCAATCTGAAATAGACCATGGGATTCAATAAGCATGGATTTTGTGCTTGGTCTTCCAAAGACTAGACAAGCACATGACATTGTGTATGTAGTGGTTGATATATTTTCTGTGATGGTATATATTCTACCTTTTAGAACAATTCATGATGCTTCTCATGTGGTAGGTATATGCTTGAAATAAATTGTAAGGTTTCATGGGTTACCCTTATCCATAGTTTCTAATAGAGATTCAAAGTTCCTTGGAAACTTTTGGAGAACTCTTTGGAATAGGTTAGGAACTACTCTATCCTATTCATCAGCATACCACCCACAATCAGATGGCCAAATAGAGGTTTCTAATAGGTTACTCAGGAACATATTGAGGTGTTTAAGAAAGGATCATGGAGCAACATGGGATTCAGTACTTTCACAAGCATAATTTGTTTACAATGATCCAGTGAAAAGAATTACAAGCCATAATACTTTTCAAATTGTTTATGGAACATATCCTAGGGGTGTATTGGAGTTGAGAGAAGTGAATTAATTAGAGAGGAATAGTGCAGAAGTAGATGACTTTGCATAAGCCACGAGAGATATCCACCAAGAGGTGAGAAGTAGATTGGAGAAGACATCAAATAAATATAAAGAAGAAACTAGCAGTAAGAGGAGAGATCTATAGTTGGCAGTAGGGGCTATGGTGATGATTCAACTCAAGAAGGAGAGAATCCCTACAGGAAAGTACACTAAACTTATGATCAGAAAGATAGGACCGTTTTTAAATATTGCAAAAGTGTGGCACACATGCATTCAAGATTGATTTTCTGCCAGACATTGGTTTGTCTAACACTTTTAATGTCTATGATATCTATTCCTATAAGGGCCCTAATCTATTTGATGTAGGTGAAGATGAAGAAGCCGAGGAAGAAATACTTATTACACTTCTTAGAACACCACAATTAGAGATAGAATGTATCCTTGACAAAAGGGTCAGCACATAGACTAGGAGGAAAACATACTTTGAGTATCTCATCAAATGGAGAGGAAGACCATTGGAGGATGCAACTTGGCTAAAAGAGACATCTATTGATAAGTTTGTCTTCAAAGTCTCATAGTTACCAACACAAGGGATTTGAGTTTTATTGGCCAAGGGAGTATGGTGCGTGACACCTAGGGTATCTTCATAGTACCAAGGAAGGGATACAAAGGATAGGTGTGAATAATGATCCTTTTGGGTTAGGAAATTTAATAATAAGACCATTTTAAGATGAATTGGATCTAAGGTGATGTTATAAGGTTGGAAGCCAAATTGAACCAAAGGTCCTAGTTAAATAGAATAAGTGGTTTATAAGTAAATTAGTATTTTTGGTCCATGAGGTTCACAGAAGTAATTCCAGAGCATATGATCTTGAGTAAAACATATATGAAGTATTTTGAAGCTAAAAATAAGAGCGCACATCCTCTATGTTAACCCTTAGTTAGAAATAAATACTATTATGTTTACATGGAAAAGTTGCTTGACAACTTTTTCAAAAGTTGCTTAAAAGTGAAAAATGGTGGCTAACAATTTGAAAGTTGGTTATAACCATTGAGATGAGTCTATTTAGACACAATAAGGTCTAACATCCAAGGGGGATGTCATATTGTATAGAAATTTGAAGAAATCAATGAGAAAACCTTGATTTTTTGGAAATTTCATTGTATTTGTGTATGGTACAAACTTGTACAGTTTAAGAATGGTCTAAAATTGTAATTTTGTGTTAGAGGATTTTTTTTTCTATTTGATTCATCTGGTTTGAAGAGAATTGGAATCCATTTGTGCAGGATATTTGTGTTTTAGTCTAGACAGGTTTTGATGACCTTGAATTCAAGGGGTTTTTGGAGATGACCCTCTAACTTGCAGTCCCACCATGGGGAACACATGGCCCTCTAGGGAATGAAATTTAGGGGAGTAATCTTAGAGATTCCAGAGGCTCAAAGTGAGGGTTGATGGTTTTCTATTTTTTCAAGAAATCCCTAGGCTAAACATCTCTATGTGTTTAGCCAAGAAAGTTGGAGAAAGTGGATAAAATTGATCAATTGCATTGATCCAACTTGGTGACTAGGTTTTTTGGATCAGTTTGAGTTGAGGAAAGATTTATGAAGACTTTGGAAGTTTTTGAGAACCCATCCTTTCATACTTTCTCTGTTATCCATTCCTAGTTTGGATAATTAGGCTAGTGAGTCTAGTAGGTGTGTGGGGGTTCAGAATTAGTTTATAACCAATAAATTTTGGAATCAATAAGAGCTTGATAAAGGGTATCTATATTTGTAACCTCTCACCAATTTGTTCAAAGTTTTTGGGAGTAAGTCTCAAAAACTTGTGGGTTAGGACTAGTCAGAATTATGGTTCGAATCAAAAAAGTTGTGTTGTGGGTGTGTAAGGATTTAATAGGGATTTGGATCTCAGTAGTTGGAGTCCCTAAATATTATTTCCATAGTTTTTTTGAAGCTCCAAATAGTATGGGGTAGTCTTCACTTCTTTGGGCTCATTTAGGGAATTGGTTTCTACGATAAGTTTTTGGTCCAAGTACATTGGAGTTCCTAGGTTGTAAGGAGGATCATTGGAAATTGTTCATCCATTTTTTGAAGACTTGGGATCGTTGAGATGAGGTATTGGAAAAAGGAGATAACCTTAGAATAAGGTTAAGTTGTCTAAAGGAGAAGTTATACCCTAAGGTGTTATAGTGGCTGAGCACTCTACAACAAAATTGACCTCACAAGAGATTCATTCATCACACTGGTCACAAGAGAGGGAATAAAAGACAAGAAAGTATTCTCTTCAATGTCAGCAAGAGGTGAATCATCTCGAAAAAGAGTAGAATAGAACTTAATAGCCTCCCTGGAAACAACTTGATAAGAAGTCAACTACAGACCATTTGAAGCAACTAGAGATGAAATGTAACTCCTATTTTGGTGGACATGCACATATTTATGAAAAATGTAGTGTTAGTATCCCCTTCTTGAATCCAATCAATCTGAGCCTTCTTCTTTCAATAAATTTCCTCTCTACGATCACACTCTTCTAAATCCCTAGAAGCCTGGGACTACTCTCTGCCAAGGGCTTCTAAAAAATGAAGATCTCAAATCTTCCACATAATGAATGAAATATTTTTTTGAGCCCTCTTCTTGATGGTGTGAAGATTACCAAACAAAGTCTTGTTCCAATTCTTCAGCATCCTTTTGATATACTAAAGTTTTTTTAGAAAAGGAGAACATAATAGTGACCTAAATTAGGCTACCATCTCTCCACAAATGGACCATTAAATGATGCAGAGAAGATTCTTGAAGCCATGTCAAATGGAACTTAAAAGGAGGAATCTTGGGAATAGAAACAAAACTAGTTGAGAGCTTGATAAAATAGTGATCAGAACCACTCCAATCTAGAGAGAGAGAGAGAGAGAGAGAGAGAATACCACTATGTGAAAAGAAGGAAACCCAAAATCCTATCCAAGCATTCTGAGATGGTATCATCACCAACCCTTCTATTATTCTACATAAAGATCCCATTAACTATATTGACATTAGAAAGATTTAAAAGATCCATATTGTCATGAATAATCTTCGATGAAGGCCCTAAATGATATAGCCCACCTCTTTTCTCCTCCAAACTTAAAAGTGAATTGAAATCCCTAGCTAAAATACATGGAAAGATAGGATGAAAAATTTTAACATACCTCATATGTGTCTAGAGCCTTATCTTTATAGGGAGATCAACATGATCATATACATTAGTGATCAGAATCATCTCACCATTTTCCAGATTAGAGGCAACCATAGAAAGAGCCAAGTAAAAAGACATCTACCAAAGAGGGGTGATTTTCCTAGGGTCCCAACATATAGCTAAGACACCAGAGCTCCCCTTTGATCCAATACATTTAAATTGACCAATATACCAAATATTGGAGCCAAATCGTCACATCAAATCCAATGAAAGCTTATTCTCCTGAATGCAAAGGATGTCCAGAGAGTTATCAGCCACCAAGTCATGAATATATTTTTGTCTCAGGATTGTATTCAACCCCATAAAATTCCATGAGAGAATAATCATTGACTATAGTGGGGAAAGTGTGCATCCACGGGCTTGACAACCCCCGACTCTACCAGTAAATCCACTGTAAGATAAATTTTCTCTTGATCCATTTTGTAGCTACTTCTTGAAGGAGTAACTAAAGAGACTTTATTAAATGGTCTTTTCATCAAGCCTAATGCAAGAGGAGACCCATTTCCCTTCCCAAATGCAAATACATATTTAACCAAATTGGCCAAGAGAATATCATTGGCTTGTGGTACATGGGAAACACAACGACACCAGACTTAGGGCCAATAGTGGTCTCAATAGTCTATTGAACATATTTATCCTAGTTCATAATATAAGAATCCTGGATAGGAATAACCCCATCTGCACCTACTGCACCATATTAGAAAAGTAGAGGATTACCTTCATCTAAGGCAATATTATCCAACACTTCAAACCGATTAAAATCTGCATCTGATTGCAGATAAAAAAAGGGGCTCTTCTATCCTCTCCCCTTAGTTCAATTTTGAGCAGGAATAATGCCATCCTTATTAGGATTAGGATAATTTTACTGGGATTTCCCCTAATTTGTAGTCTCCATCTGAGGTTCCCCTAATTTTCAGTATCTATTTGAGCTTTCTCTTTCCTACATTATTAGTCTGAGTTTTTCCTTTTCTTGCATTATCAATATGAACTTCCTCGTACCTGCATTATCCATATTTAGGTATGAGGAAGAAGAAGATCAACCAAAAATCCCACCATGCCCTTTAGAATCCTGAGGGAAGATACACTACAAATGCCATTACTCATGTTAGAATATTTGGTAGTGAAAAAGGTAAGGATTCATAGTCTAACTATTGTACCCATGAAGAAGAGCAAAGGCAAGTTTCCAAAGGGTCTAGAAATGAGTTATTCAAATCAATTTCAACACAAATGTGGGGATAAGAAATAAAATTTTGTTGATGGGTTGATGCATGATCGTACTCGAATTCCCAATAAAATCATCTATCTAGTGTAGGATATCTTCTCTCTATAACTAGACAAGATTTGACAAATAGCCCCACATGATTGTAAAAATTTGGGCCACCCTCAAAGATTCAATCACAATTAGACATGAAAGAGAATACCATAAAGAAATAACTATTCCCTACCAACATAATATCTATATCACCTTCACCTTTCCACGAATGACTGATCTAGGCTTCAAGAGATGATAAAGAAATTTGGATCCCAAGAAACTTGTAGATCAAAGTATGCTTAGTATAATACTCCGCATCTTACATAATTGCGTCTTGAGGAATAACAAGAATAGGGCAATCTTGACTCCGCAGAAGAAAACCATTAATTTTTTTTAATCTTTTAGCTCTCTCCTATATAGAATGAATCCTTTGATTATGGATGCATTCTAGGAGAAGATCTATGAGAATCCACAACCCTAGCAACTACCAGACTATTGGCAGACCTACATGCAGCCATTAGAATACCAAAAACGCCCTCTTCCAAAACTCCACCGGAGAAACAAAACCTCACACCAAATCATTGGCACACAACAAAATAATTACACCCTAGCAAGAACTAACTATACACCCCCAACACCTACCAAAGTCACCACAGATATTACACAAACAAAAGAAAAAAATATCGTCCAAAACCCGCCACTCACCACGATAGAACACACACATGAGAGAAGAAAAATTGTACATGGATCCCACACCTTGCACCCTACACACATCTACAGTGAAGGAAAATAAAAAAGTGGCTAGGGAAAGCCCTAGCGACAATAGAAGAGACTCGCTCTGCTATGCATCATAACTGTAGAGAGAGAAAAATTTGACAGTATGTTGAGAAGGTGAATTTTCAAAGATTTCCCAATTAAGTTTATTTTAAATTTTTTGTTATTTCGATAAAGTAATTATTCAATTTTTTGAAGTTCAAATTTATTAGTAAGAGAACAATATTTTGAGGAATGAATATAAAATTACAATTGTATAATACCTTTATTTTTTGAACAAACATATTTTTCTCAAATGAAATCCAATCTTGAGTATTTATTTACTTTCATACTACAAAATACTTTGGTCTATGATAAGGTCAAATGATGAGTTCCATTCCTCTTCTAGAATAGAATGAACTGGATAATTACAGGAGTAACTTTTAACATTATATAAGTTTTTTTATTACCTTTTGTATACAAGTGAATGTTCACAAAGCTATATTGGAATAATAAGATATAATATCAAGTGTTTAAAAATCACATTTGTAATGTACGTGGTGGAGGTTAGGCAGTAGGAGGTCAATACTTCTGGTGGTCTCATAGTATGAAAATTTAAATATGATGTTTTTTTTTTGTAAAGTTATATTTATTATTTCAAAAAAATTATATAAATTACACCATTACAATAGGTGTAAAGTGTTAGTATGGAATAAAAGAAAAAAATATTTTAATTTACAAATTAATTATTAGCTTTTAGTTTAAGATTATTTTAGGAAATATTTAATATTATACAAAGATTTTTTTAAAATTTAATACCTATAGATCTTAAATAAAATAAATAAGAAAGGAAGGTTTTTGTGTTTTCTCTCAACATCCTAACCCTAACTCTCCAGGAGGTCTTCCAAGAAATGAAGACCTTCTAGGTACTCTAAATAAGTGGTTATTGCCCATTTTAAGGGTCATTCTACTCCAGCACTGGACACAAGAGGCGGGCGAAAAGGAGAAGGAGGTACAGCATCAAAGGGTCATGGATAAAAATCATTCAAGAAAGTGGTTGAAGGAGATGTCTCTACCTCGATCAGTCCCAATTATTCAAATGCTCTTAACCTGGCAATGATAATCAATGTAGAATAGGATGTGAACAACTCAGAGGTAAGGTTCCCTCTACCACAAACCTTGTCATTCACCCTAATAAAGAGATGTATCTTATGATAGAGAAGGAAGTTTTAAGACTTAAGAATAGTGCTATTTTATTTTCTTCACTAGATATCTCCAATGTTCCTTCGATAAATTTTATTAACTATTGGACCCATAAAGTTTGGGAAAACAAACTTGGTTAAACTTCTCTTACTTTCATATGATTCAAAAAAATGTGTTCCTTGTTTTATTTTGTAAATCTAATGTACAAAAAATGTGGTTAACTAACAATTTTGGAAGGTAGGATCTACAGAATTTGGGGAAATTCCTTGGTCATTGGAGGCGGTGCACAACGAAGTCCTTTCACTATCTAGCCCTAGATGGCTCATGATTTAGAATCTCCCACCCTTTCTTTGGAACGTGATCTCTCTATCCTTGGAACACATGGGGAAGTTCTTAGAATGGATAAAATGAATACCCTCATCCCTAACACTGATTCTCGTGTTCTAGTTTCCATAAACGCGGGGTTTGAACTCCCAAAGGCCATCTATTTTGATATCAAAGACACCCCAATTTCTTTCCCTATCATCTTTCTTGGGGGAATCAATGCTTTTTACCTATGCCATAAGGAAGTAAACAAGAGAAACAATTGTACCCTACTGAATAAACACACTCTCAAAGATCAAACCCCCATTGAACCCCAAATCATAGATAATAGATCTGTTGCAGACTCTCATAACCACAAAGAGAAGACACTAAAGGTGTAGGATGTAGAGAAACTTAAATCCTCTCATGATGCCCTAAAAATTAATTTCACCTAGCACAAGCACCACCCTGGATCTAAAGCCAAACTCTCAGCCCTTGGATATCTCCCTAAGCCAACTCCCTAGATCCTTGGCCTTAATATCTTGAAACCTAAGAACAAAACAAAGTATGCTCAACAACTGGCAATTGATAAATTTAAAACAAGAAATAAAGCTTCTAGAGATGGAAATAATTGTTTCCTAGTACTTCTCCCATTGATGAGAGCTTACTAGGTATCCCTATCCCTCACTATCCTCTGGTACCCAACAAACCCTCAGTTGAGGATACCCCTCCTGCTCAGGTTGTTAACCGTCCTATGGCAGGGGGTAGGGGAACATCACCTCTCAAGATAAGAGTGATTCATATTTGGAGAAGGATGTTGATTCTACTGTTCAAGGTTTCAAAGAGCCAAACTTGCACAATTAAACCCTAGCCATTATCCATTCCCCTCTACCTATATCTCCCAGATTGTAACCTCAGCTTTATTATTATTGGACCCCAGAGGATCATGGAGGAGAAAGATACTGAGGTATCCACATCTATGATAGAAGGATATAGAGAGAATACTATATATGGGGAAAGATCAACCCAAAACTGGGGAAAATGATAAACCATTCATTTTAAGGCCATTTATAAGAAAAGAGTCAAGCAAAGAAAAAAATGGTAACGTGGATGACAAGGAATCTAAGCAGGTAGATGAGGGGCCAAAAAAGAAGAAAAGAGGACACCCCCTCTAAACAATGTTAATAGAAGTGTCAAATTACTATTTGGTAATACTCATTTATTATTCTTTATGTAATATATCTTTGACTAACGTTGACTAAATAAATACTCATAAAAATTAAATATGATCTAAAAGTAATGATTTATTATAAGTATCAATTATAATCTAAAAGTATATTTAAGTATGAACTAAATTATGGTTACGGTTTAAATTAGTTAA
>MU223485.1:1234014-1275235 GCA_018584345.1 Thuja plicata
CCATGTGTCGTCGTGTATACGACAGCCGCACTGGCCAATGTGAATGAGGTGCCCTAGGTAACATATTTTACATCTACTATCGTCCATTTCTGGCCATTGAATAACAACAGGTGTTTTGTTTTGGCCGTCTTGAACACACCCACAAAATACTCTATTACATAGTATTGGTGATGACATCAATAATAAATGGGTCTATAATGTTAAATGCAGTTGAAATGATATAAATTGGGAATCCTTTCTTTGTACTCATTTCTCATAGCTTATCTAACTTTCATACAATATGTATTATTAGTTCATTGTTGTTTATTTCTTACCAAGATTTTATGATTTGTGACTTTATTCTTTTGTTCTTAGAAGTGATGGGTGTATAATAAACTTTCTTAATTTTTTAAATTTTGAATGTTAATTATAAGTATATTTTTATTAAATAAAAGGGATAATATAGAAATAATAAGTCTCTTTAGTCTCATGCACTATGGAGAAAACTTTGTAGTGAAGCACGTTTGAGCTGGAGTACTGTGATGGGTGACCTCTTGTGAAGTCTCGGTGCTCCACCATTGTGAGCATCACCTAGATGCAATGAGTGTTGAGCGTTCCATTCATTCTCATGGGAGATGGGTTCTTATGAACCACTACTCATGAACCATGGGTCAATGAGTTTGACTTGAAAAATATATAGTTGATTCCTAATAGCAATATCACAATTTGACTTATTGTGGAAAATATCTCCTACTTATCAATTGATAAGGTTAAGGGGCTTTCTAATGAATAGTTCATTAGACACAACACTTCTTGAAGGTTTCTGAAATGGGGTTGCAAGGAAAGTGGGCTCAAACATGGAGGAAACTCTGAAGTTAAACAGACTTGAGCTAGAGTAGTACTAGGATGGGTGACCTTCCAAGAAGTCCTAATGCTTCACCTTTGTGAGCATCACCTAGATGCAATGAGTGCTAAGTGTTCCATTCATTCTCATGAGAGATGGGTTCTTGGTCACCACTACTCATTCTCATGAGAGATGGGTTTTTATTTTATTTTGTGAATAAAGTAATCTTGCAAGGACATTTCTTCAAAACTGTTTATTTTAGAAAGTGTGATTAAAACCTTACATACCAAACTTCTCGGGTTTACTTCAAACAACACAAAGTTTTCTTCACTTTTAGAACTTTAACTTTATGACCGTTTACTTAAAGCTAGGTGGTCAATCTATGTATATTTCTTCCTCCAATATACCATTCAAGAAGGATGATTTTAAATTTATATTTACAATTTCTAACATTTTCATCCTGCAAAAGCTAAAATAATTTAAATAATATTCATTTTAGCAATAGACGCAAAAAAAATTTATAATAAAAAACCAATATTTGTTTCTAACCTTTCACTACCAACTTTCTCTTATATTTATTAGCTTTAGCCCGCTCATTCAACTTTATTTTATACACCCACTTTACTCTAATGGTGTTTGATTCTTCTTTATGACTAAAATTTCCCCATTCATAGGTTGAATCCATGTATCATCTTTTATTGCTTCTTCAACTAAAACATAATCACAATGAATAAAAAATATCTCATTTACTTTTCTGGATGATGAAAAAAAAATTTTACTGCTTGATGGAGAAAGGCTATTCTCCAATGAAAAACTTTGTCTTATGGATTATTTTTTAATGCTATAACTACTAGCTTTCGTGTTAAGAACTAAACTATGTTTTTCATTTGTAATTTCATCTTTAATCTTATCTTCTTTATAATTCTTTTTCAATTTCCAACACTAATTCAAATCTTCAAGAAACTTTGCATCTCTACTTGTCACTGAAATTTTATTCGTTTGGGTTGTATAAATTGTATGTACCTTTGATTCTTAATTGTATCTAAAAAAGATACAAATTTATTCCTTGTCATCCAATTTCTTATTGAGTGCATCTAGAACATGTGAGTATCTGATGTTACAAAATATTCTTAGCTGCCTACATAGGTTTAATATCTTCCAAAATATTCAATTGATTTCATCCTTCAAACCTTCCTTATAGGACATCTATTTAAAATATAACCTCCACAAAAAAATGTTTGCCTTAGTATTAAGCATGCTTGTTAACATATCTAAAAGGATTCAATTCTTTCTCTTAGTACAACTATTTTGATGGGGTGTATGATATGTAGGTTAGCTACCTTTTAATCTTTTTTTATTACACAATTTTTAAAAATGAAGTGAGATATACTCTTCACCTATATCAATCCTTAAAATTCTAAGAAAATGACTACTTTTCTTTTAAACTAAATCTTTAGACCCCCCAATTTTTTTTGAAAGTACATGATTTATTTTTTTAAGGATACACCTAGAGTTTTCTTCTATAGCCACAACTAAATGTTGAAAAATACCTCTTACCAAATAAGGAAAAAACTTCCAATAGGTACATAGAGATCTAAATATACTATCTCTGATGGTTTTCTACCTCTCCAAGATTCCTTTATAGTAAAGAGTTCTTTATGATTCTTCATTTTTTTTTTGTTATATGGTAAACCTATTACCATGTTTCTTTTATGCAAGAGATTTACTCTACATAAATTCAAGTGCTTAAACCTAAGATACCATAACTACTAATCTCTTACAAGAGCATTGAAGTTTAAGTTCATAATATTGTTTGTGCTAAGAGGAAAATTTGATTAGTATTCATCGATATTTTGGCTATCAACTTGTTTTTACCATCAACAATAATTCATGTACCATTTTTAAATTTTACACTATGACTCTTTTGCACAAGTTGACCTACAATTAATAAGTTATACATGAAGATGGTACACAAAATACATCACCAATATAATTTATTTTACCATGTATCTTCATTGTTTTCTCTTTTGTGCTACATGTTATATATATATATATCCATATTTTTAGAATTTCCATTGCCAATTATCATGTCCATTGCCAATTCCCACTTAATAATTTTATAAATTGTAGAATGACTTAATATTATTACATCTTAACAAATTTTAATATTTTTACATTCTATGTATAATTTATAAACTACATACACAAATATAATTATAATTTTCTCTTTCCCCACATATTACAATATTTTATGCTAGTGGTTGATTATTATATTTTATATTTGTATATCTAAATATACATTTATGTATGTGTATATGTAACTATCCATTAGGGTAAAAATATAAATTTAATAATTTTTTAAAATTATTTTCTGTTTGAATTTAAAATATTCATTCTAGAATATTTAAAACATATAAGAATATCTTTCAATCTCTAATTATAAGAGTTTTTCCAAATTTCTCTAACAACTCTTCCCAATTGATCAAGTGATCTTGAGTAATAATGTCCTTTAGTGTACAGATCTCATTCCCTGCGCATCTTTTTGTTGAGAAACCTTGCACTTTGATAAGAGGCTTATCATTATATGTGAGATTCCACCATATTGACTTATTTCCACAGATCACATTGTCTATAATCAATCTCTTACCCCTAATAATGTGATTTCTAATCATCTTCCAACACTTCTAAATGGATTGAAAAACTACACATCCTCCCACTTTAAAGTATACATCCAAGAATAGGATATCACGAATATGAATCCCTTTCCACTCCTTAGCATGCATAGGTTGTGCTCTGCAAATATTATTTCTTATTCATACCTTCCAAGGTCCATCTCCTTTCATTTCTTTACTAGTCCATTTAGCAGCTAATGTAATTCCTTGGATTCTAAGGTCTTTGACTCCTAATCCACCTATCTCCTTGTTCTAAGTACAACAGTCCCAGGTAACAATATGTCCCTTCTTTGTACCTATTCCATCTGACCATAAAAAATCCCTAATAATTTTCTGAATGGAATTGATCTTTTATAGATTAAAGATCCAGTTTGAAGAGTAGTAAATAATATATGAGGACAGTATCTTTTGAAAGACTTGAAATCTACTGGCCAATGAAAGATATTGATTATTCTATTTATTGAGCTTTCTTTCAGTCTTAGATTTGATCCCATCCTACATATTACTTAGATTCAGGCTAGCAGCAAACAGTATCCCCAAATTTCTGACAATGTGGCTTGGACCTCCCCATATGATAGATTACTTATTACTCCAGGTGGGTTGGGTATCTTCCCACCCTAATAGGCTCAAATTGGTGAGAGATACCTTGCTTCCTGAGGGTGAATAGAAGAGTTCAAGTTTCTTAATTAGATTCCCAAATTTTTCTTCAGATAGTTGGAATAAAATACAGGTATCATCAACAAACTGTACATTATATATCTCTTCTTTATTAGGGGGGAGGATGCCATTGATGCTAGGAAATATGGAGTTGTTACTTAAAAGGCAACGTAGAGAGTCAGCCGCAATGACAAAAAGAGAAGGGGAAAGGAGACATCCTTGCCAAATATATCTTGAGAGTTCAAATTGACCTGATCTTGATCCATTGATTTCCACACAATCTTGAGCACCTCCCATCAGGGTGGAGACCATCCTAAAGAAGTGTACTATAAATCCAACGAAATCCATCATCATGTAAATAAACTTGCATTTTATTCTATCATATGTTTTTAATAGATCATACATAATATTAAAATATCTCACACATATTGTAAAAATATATCAACCTATATTAAACATTTATAATAAATGTTTATTAATAGAATTATTCAATTGTTAATTTAACAAGTGTATGTTGCTATGATTATGAAATAAAAGAAAACACACATACTTAGTTTGAGAAGAAATGAATGGCCTTGACCTAATGGAGACGTATAATTCTAATGTTTAAAATAAATGAGAATATTAATCTTCATATATTTGATAACATAATTCTTCAAAGTAATGGTCACACTCTTTCGATCACTTGAGACTAAGTAACATCACCCACTAATATTAATTAGACCATATGTAGCACTGCTAACTAGCAATATTAGTGCTAAACACAATAATAAGTAGATACTCATTCCAAATACAATTTTAGAAAGGAAAAAGGTGGATTGATAATTGCAATATTTGGCCTAGATGAAAATTTCACTAATTCCTCAAGATTTAGATTTTAAGATGGCTAGTTTGGCTAGTTTTTATTATGATTTTTCTTTCTTTGATCTCTGATTTTTCAATTTCTTTTATGATGGTTTATCTGTCTCTTCACAAAAAACCCAATCACTTTCTTAGAAAAAATCCATTTATGTTCTAATTGCATTTAATTTTATAATATTTAGAAATATGAAACACTCAATAATAATACGTTGGTATTCATTCCAGCCTCATATGTAGCAAACTAAAAGCTGGATATTGTAATATTTGGCCTTAAATGCAAATTTCACTAAATCCCCAAGAGTCATATTTTCATAAAATGGAGGATATTTGTGTTAACTTTCCAAATTATTAGCTGATTTCTCAGTTTGGTTCGCAACATCTTATCTTCTAGTGGTTTATAAATAATTTATTCAGCCCTCTTGTACCCAACGCACTCATTAAATTTTAGGCTTCTTCCATCCACATACAACTTAAATTTATTTAGGATTTCATCCATGTTAACTGGTTTGAATTTAAATAGTATTCATACATTCTAGTTTGGGTTATAAATAATTTCTTGAACCCTCTTCTACCCAACATGCCCTCTTCCATCCACACAGATCTTAAATTTCTATAGTTTGGCTTAAGCTACTTGTGAAATGGAGATTGCAAATGTGGAGATACACCTCTTTAAGGAAGACATGCAGATAGAGGATAAAATAATGGATGATCGAATGGAAGACGTGAAAATAGCGGATGAAATAATGGATGATCAGATAGAAGACATGCAGACAAAAGATAAAGAGAAAGAGGATGAAATAATGGATGATTTAATGGTAATAGTAGAAGATAATGTTTCCTTTTACGTTAGAACTTAACAATATTTCAGACCTCTCTCTCGATTGTGAGGGATAAAGTGATTAAGTTTATAATGTAAGTTTATAAAATATGAGATATTTTATTTTAAATATTTGTAAATGTATAACAATTTAAAACTGTACTGTTTGCCTAGTTTTTAATTGAGATGTAGGATTTTGTTCCTCCAGTAAGGTTGTCTTTCACAAAATCGAATTGTGTCCGTTACTCTACACATACCAGATTCTATATGAAATATAATTTTCATAGTATTTGTTGTAATTTATGTTGGGAATGTGAATTGCAACGGTCACACAACCTTTCACATTCCCTTCTTTTTATCTTCTAGCTGAACATGATTGTATATATACATGATGTATTACTGGTTGGTGAATAATATAGAGAATTTCCTGTTGAAAGTTGATGTAGCCACTTATGGTGAACAACTATAAATCTTTGTTTCTTTCATCCTTGATTATTTTTCTAGTTCTTTTATATTTTAGTTTAGTTGTTTCTATTATGTTTCTTTGCTTGTTTTCAATCAACAATCTCACTACTACACCAAGTTTTATTGCAATATTTCTTTTTCAAATCTCTAATTTTTCTATTTCTTATTGATGGTTTATTTGACTCTTTATAATCTTTTAAATTAATAGAGTTAACTCTTCTAAAAAATTTATAACTCCACGAAATGTTTCTAAAACATTTAAATTTTTTTTTTTATAAAATAATCTAAATGTTATACAACTGCTACCTTATTATCTCATTCCCGTCTTCGGTCCCGTCAGGATTTTTATTCCCCATAACATGCATTACCAATGGTCTTATTCTTTGATTTTGGGTATCATGCGTATCTTCTTTCTAATTTTAATTTCACTTTGGTTTGTCTCAATGGTACAAAATCTCCTCTATCCTTGTTATTTCTTTTCCATTCCCATATGTAATTTCCTTGTGTGGGAATAAAAAACCCTAACCCTCATTTACTTTATAGCCCACATTTTAATAATCTAGAGCGTTAATTATTATTAACAAGTATGCTACAAGACATATCTTAATTCTGAAAGCATTGCTAATTATTTTCATCTTCTGATTCTTACAAGAATTTTATGTTTCAAACCATTACTGTTAAAACTAAATGGGGAGTTTTAATTATTTTTGCTTTTTTGATGAGGCAACTTGTGTTTTCCGTCATTCAATTGTAATTAGGTCACCATTGATAAACCAAGGTCAATTAGTACCATGATTAATATGAGTAGCATGCCAAGGCGTAATACATATTCCAATTTTCTTAAAGATTGATTGAATTGATAACGGAGAAATGTACACGAGAAGGTCTGATAATGCTTCCTTTCCAGCCAAGGTATTTCCCTTTTCTTTCTGGTTTAAAGATGTCCACATGTTTTCTATGTTCAAAGATCAACACTTTGGAGTCTTCGGGAATTTTTTATCTACATTGTAAGCATAAAATTTAAAAATATGAAAATAAGTGCTTGAAAGATACAAATAAAAACATAAACAACTCAAGCCTTATTTATCAATTATATTACAAACCTCAATTCAAGCTTATTGTAGAAAATTTCTTATTAAGGAATATGAATACAATTAACCAATATAACACTATATTTTAGTAATAAGTCTCGACATAATAAATTTCCATAAAGATTTGACATCCTCAAAATGATGAGGAGCTAGTGGTATTTGCATAAACAAGATTTACATCCTCAAAGTGATGAAAGGATGATGGTATATTGAGATTTCCATGAGAGGATGGATGAGGATAAGATGGGAGTCATGAGTTAATTGGATAACTCTGGATTGAACTAGGAAACAGAGAAGATAATTCAACCAAATTGGAAAATTGCCATTTTCAATTCCTAGGAAGATATAAATGAAATATTTTTTAATTTATTAAATGGATAATTAGATAAGAAGTTATTGATAAATGATTAATTTTTGATAACATAATTTTGAATTATTGAATTCATTTAATAAAATTTTTGATGAAGAAGTTATTGACTTGAAGAATGAGTTGACTAATGGAGAAGACATGAGAGAATAATAATCCAATTTTTTAATTTATTAAATGGATTTATCAATGAGGAAGCTACTAAATTAACCAATGAGTTAATTAGGGAAGAAGATATGAGATGATAATTATAGAACTTCTAATTTATTTAAATGAATTATTAACTCATCTAAATAAAATACAAAAAAAATTCAATTAAATGATTATAAAAAAGATAATGGATAATGTTGATGATTAACAATGGGATAATAATTTGGTTTTTTATTTATTTGAAAGGATAATTAGTTCATATTAATTAAATAATAAAGAATTTATTTAATCAAATGATTATAAAGAATAATAATAATGATAAACGATATCATGATGATATTATATAATGATATATAATGATATATTAATGATATGATGATGACACGATGTTTAGCTTGATATTTTATTGTATTTTTGCATTAACATTGAAATTTAAATTTTTCTATTTTGCAGAAATTCCTCTTGACTTACCTTTTGTAGAAAATAACTAAAATGGGCCAAATTTGAAAAAGCATCCTACATTTTGAAACACAGAATCTCATGTACTCCAGTCGGTAATATGACGACAATATTTTACTTTTGAGCTTCTCATCCTCAATCATAAAAAAATGCCAACTACTATCAGCACATGTACAAAATACCATGAATCACAAAAAAAAAGATGCAAACTGCTACCAACACATGTGCACTCCTAATGTTTCCCTTCTTATTGACGTAACCATATTATCTCATTTGGGTGCAATTTATAGTTTTGATTCTTTATGGTGACTTTACATTTAACTTTTTCTTACATCAGACTAATAATTTCTCAAACCAAAAGTTCCATTTAGTTTCTTAGTTTAGAAAAATCTATATATAAATTTTTGAAAAATGAAATATTCTATTTTTAAAAAAATGAGTACTTTATTTTGGCATATTCAAAAGCATCTTTTGAAGCCTTCATAATTGTGACTCTCACTAACAACATTCTTATATTTTTCTAGTCGCTATATGACTAGAAAATACTGATAGAGTGTGAGGTTTATAGTTTCTATGCAAAATATTGCATAGATATGCATCTTTATCGATCAAATATAGAAGGCGAACTTAAAACTAAAAGAGGGGTAAAAATTTGTTGAAAACCAAAGAAAACAATACAACAAAAGTAACTAAGAGCTCTAGTGATTCTTATCCTGATCAAAAAGTTAATCCAACTCATGATATAAATCAGTGTGAAGATGCCTCTGGTCAACAATATTCCAATCCTACATATGCTTGGAATCCCATTTAGCCAAGCAATCAGCAGCACCATTCCAATCACAAGGGCTATACGTAAAAATGGAAAATTCAAGAGACCTGCATAGTTGAAGGATCTTATTAATAACTCGGGCCAATTGCAAGCATACATTCACTAGATCTTCTTGTTTATTCAACATATTTACAATCACTTTTGAATCAACATCACAAATGATCCTACACCAGCCATGCACACAACAATGTTCCACTGCAACCAAGATGGTAAGGGCCTCCATGAGAATTTTGGTATGATAACCTTTGTGAATAGAAAAAAGAAAATGAACTTCCCCTGAATTGGTAGGACCAACTCACTCCATTCCTCTAGGACCAATATTTCCCAAAGAAGATCCATCAGTGTTTATTTAATAACTCCACGCAGAGGAGGAGTCTAATGCCCCTCGTAATTAACTCATTCTGAATGATTTTTGGCTCTACTTTTGTAGAGTTGGGTATAAAACAAAGGAACACCACCTTATATAGGAAAAGAGAGGCGAGTGCAAATACCCACATCTCCAGGTTCCATACCTCCATGAAAATTATATTTTTCCAGCATTGTTTCATGGAGAGAATGAACAATTTTCCCCTAGAGGTGCATGACCCTAAACCTAATATCTTGAAATATCCTCTAATTTATTTCCTTCTAGACATTCCAAAGGATAAGGTAAGGTCCAATAGCCCAAACAACCTGAATAAAGGAGGACCTAGAAGGGGAGTTCCCTAATCAGTCCCAGAACATAGACATAGAAAACATATGCCAACAAGGGAAGCCCCACACACTCCACTATAAGTGTCAAATCTGCTTGATAAAGGAGAACTAAAAGAAGTGGTGAGAGACAAAATCCTCACCATCACTACATAAAACACAGATTAAGGGGCCATGGAAGCCTCACTTGCAGATATTATCTTAGGTAATACAGTGGTTGTGAACTACCAAATAGAGGAAGAAATGACACTTAGGCCAAGAGAATGAATTCCAAACTTGCTTCCACCATTGCACCTCCACATCGCCAAAAAAATTTATAGTCATCTTGAGGTACCCTATAGAAATAGAACACTTCCCAGAAGAAGTACCTCCCCAAGACAAAACACCAGCTTCCTACAAAGAGATACACTCCCTAGAAGCTATAATTTGTGAAAAGCTCCATCTCATCCCTCGCTAACCCCCAGGAAGAAAGTTAGAAGAATTATTCCATCTATAACCAACAACACTACCCAAATTAAAGACCTCCTTATAATGAGCCACCATATCCCAACCAGAAAAAAGGAAAGAGTCACAGAGAGCTTTCAAGTGTGGATAAGAGACCAAAAGAGGAGGGTTTCCTTTCCAAGAGTCACTCTAGAATAGAGCCTCAGAGCCCCTATGAAAAATCCAAAAAAATGTTCTCTTCACTTAGTGAGAACCTATCTTGAGGTTATTCCACACCATAGAACCTCTTCTTTCTAAACGAAACCATGAGAGATTTTAAGGATCAACTCCTGGTAAATACTTATGCAACATGATACAGGCCTAGAGTTGAGACTGACTAGAACACCAACACCAATAGAGCTTGGTAGAAAGAGATTGGCCACTCAAGATAGCTGATCTAAGGCCTAGGCCTCCATCCTTATTGGGCCTACAAATAGTATCCCAATTGATTAGAATCCATTTGGAATTTTGCAAATTACTACTCCAAAGAAACTATCATGACAAGGCATCAAAATCCTTAAGAAAATACAGAGGGGTTACCTGAACCATGCTTCTATAGATAGAAAGAGCTTGACTCACATATTTAAAGAGAGTCACCTGACCCACCATAGAGATCCATCTATGAGTCCAATGATTAACATTTATTTGCATCTTATCTTCACACAATAATATGAATGCCCAGGTAAGTCAGAGGGAGAGAATCAATCTAGAGTCTTAGGATATTAGCAATCCTCTGCTGAATAGGACCAAGATTATTGAATAATTAAATAGAGGATTTATGGTCATTGATTTTGTGACATGAGGTAGACAAATAAGTATCTAAAGTAAGCCTAAAGGCTTCAACTTCCTGAATCTAAGCTCTACGAGCGAGTGTATTATCATGAACAAACTGGAGAAGAGAGAGACAAGGAAAACCATTTCCCCATCGCCATTTGTGTATCAAATTTTGTAAAACTTGAGATTTAATAAATCTCCCAAGGCTCTTAGCCATAATAATAAACAAATAAGTAGAGAGAGGATCTCCCTGGTGAAGACCCCTAGAGGTACCAAATAAATTAGAAGGTTCTCCATTGCGATGAACAGAGGAGGAAGAAGTAACACATCTTAGAGTCCAAATCACACACTCCAAATTGATTCCAAATGCAAGAATATTTTTCCCCATAAATCCCCACTTAACTCTATCATAAGCCTTAGCCATATCCAGCTTGATGAACATAGAGCATTCTTAACAAGCATACATAGACTGGATGACCTCAAAGGAAATAACCACCCCATGTAGAATTTTTTTCCTAGCTACAAAAACCCCTTTCTCATCTAAGATAACCATGGGAAGTCAAAGTTTAATAATTTTTGCAATTAACTTAGTAATAACTTTATAGACCACATTACAAAGAGCAATAGGCTGAAAGAAATTTAGTTGATTAGCCCCTTCCTTTTTTAGAACAAGAATAAGGATTGTAGTATTTAAAGCTATGAGAGTCTATTTTTCATAATAGGATTCTTGAACCATAGATAATAGGTCATGATTAATAATATCCCAAAATTCTTGGAAAAATTCAATTGGGAAACAATCAGGCTCAGCAAACTTGACCTTACGCATGCTAAAGACCACTTCCTCCAATTTAGACATAGAAATCAGCCTCATTAGATAGTAATTCATTGCATTGGTCACAACACAGGGTATACAAGACAAGAAAGTATCCTCCTTGGGGTCAGCATGAGGCGAATCATCTCAAAAAAGAGAAGAATAGAGCCAAATAGCTTCCCTGGACATAACTTGAAAAGAAGTCAATTTTAGACCATCTAAACCAAGTAGAGATGAAATGTAACTCCTATTTTTGTGGGCATGCACAAATTTATGAAAAATGCAGTGTTATAATCCTCTTCCTGAAGCCAATCAATATGAGCCTTCTTTGTCCAATCAATTTCCTCTCTAAGATCCCACTCTTCTAAATCCCTAAAATTTTAGGATTCCTCTATGCCAAGGGCTTCTAAAAAATGTAGATTTCAAATCTTCTATATAATGACTTCCAAATTCTCTTGAGCCCTCTTCTTCATGGTGTGGAGATTACCAAAGCAATTCTTATTCCAATTCTTAAAAAAAGGAAAACATAATAGTGCCATAAACTTGGCTACCATATCACCACAAATAGACCATTAAATCATGAAGAGAAGATTCTTGAAGCCACATCAACTGGAACTTAAAAGGAGGATTCTTGGGAATAGAAAAAAAAATAGTTAAGAGCTTGATAGGCCAGTGATCAGAACCCCTCCAATCTAGAATCTCAGATGAGAGAGATAGATTACCACTATTCAAAAAGAAGGAAACCAAAATTCTATCCAAGCATTCCAAGATTACATCATCCCCAACCCTTCTATTATTCCACGTAAAGAGCCCATTAACTAGATTGACATCAAAAATATTTAAAAGATCCATATTTTCATGAAGAAGCTCAGAAGAAGGCCCCAAAAGTGCTAGCCCACCTCTTTTCTCCTCCAAACATAAAACTGAATTCAAATCCCTAGCTAAAATGCATGGCAAGAAAGGATGAAAACTTATAACATACCTCATATGTGTCTAGAGCCTTATCCTTCCAGGGAGATCAACATGAGCATACACATTAGTGACTAGAATTATCTCACCCTTTTCAAGAACAGAGGCAACCATAGAAAGAGCCGCGTGACAAGACATCCACCAATGAGGGTTTATTATCATAGGGTCCCAATAGGTAGCCAATCTACCAGATCTCCCCTATGATCCAATACATTTTCATTAACCAATATACCAAATATTGGAGGCACATCGTAACATGGAACCACTGGAAGCTTAGTCTCCTGAATACAAAGAATGTCTAGAGAGTGATTAACCACTAGCGAGTGAATATGTTTTATCTGGGGATTTGTATTTAACCCACTGACATTCCATGAGAGAATAATCATTGAGTAGAGTGTGGAAAGTACACATCCATGGGCTTGAAAAACCCCTGACTCTACAAATAAATCTACTGTAAGCTAAATTTTCTCCTGATCCCTTTTGTAGCTACTTCCTGAAGGAGTAACAAAAGAGACATTCTTAAATGGTCTTTACATCAAGTCTAATGCAAGAGGAGACCCCTTTCCCTTCCCAAATGAAAACACATCTTTAACCAAATCAGCCAAGAGAATAAAATTTTCTTGTGGTATAGGGAAAACTACAAGGGCACCAGACTAAGGGCCAATAGGGGTCTCAATCATCTCCTGGACATCTTTATCCTGGTTTACAATATAAGAATCCAGGATAGGAATCCCCCATCTACACCTACTACACTAGATAAGACATCTGGAGGTATACCTTCCTCTAAGGCCATATTATCCTATACTTCACATCGACTATAATGTCTATCTTATTGCAAATATAAAAAGGGTCTCTTGTATTCTCTCCCCTTAGCTCAGTTTTGAGCGGTAATAAAGCCATCCTTATTAGGATGAGGAGTATTTTCCTGGGCTTTTCCTACATTATTAGTCTGAGTTTTCCCTTTTCTTGCATTATGAGTATGAGATTTCCCCTTACTTGCATTATCCATCATTAGGTATGAGGAAGAAGAAGATCCACCAGAACCCCCACCATGACCTTTAGAAGACTAAGAGCACATACGCTAGAAGTTCCCATACTCAAGTCATATTTGGCAGTGAAAAGGTAAGGATTCATAGTCTAATTATTGTACCGATGAAGAAGAGCAAGGGAAAATTTCCAAAGAGTCTAGAAATGGGTTATTCAAATCAATTTCAACACAAATACGGGGATAAGAAATAACCTTTTCTTGAGGGATTGATGTGCAACCATAGTTGACCTTCCAAGAAAATCATCTATCTGGCATTGGATGTCTTCTCTCCATAACTCTAGAGGAAGTCTCAGTAGGCGAACCCACATAGGAACCCTCAATGGGAGATCCTCTACAGAATTGAACCCCATATGCTAAGGTTAGAAAAATATCCCTTCACGATTGTAAAACTATGGGCCACCCTAAAATACTCAATCATGATCAGACATGATAGAGAACACCACCAAGAAATAGCTATTTCCTGCCAACATATTGTCCATATAACCTTCCACTTGCCACAAATGATGGATCTAGGCTTCAAGAGCCGACAAACAAATTTGGATACCAAGAAAATTGTACATCAAATCATGCTTAGTCCAATACTCCACATCTTACATAATTGCCTCTAGAGGAATAACAAGAATAGGGCGATCTTGACTCCGTGGAAGACAACCATTAACTTTTTCAACTTTGAGCTCTCTCCTAAATAGAATGAATCCTTCGACTATAGATGCATCCTAGGTGAAGATCTATTTGAATCCATAACCCTAGCAACTACAAAACTAATGGAAGCCCCACATGCAACCATTAGAGTTCCAAAGTAAACCTCTTCCAAAACTCCACCAGAGGAACAAAACCTCACACCAAATCACTTACACATAGCGAAACCCAAATAGCCCAGTGAGCACTAACTATACACCCCCAACACTTGCCAAAGTTGCCATAGAGCACATACAAAAAAATAAAAACTCCTTCCAAAACCTACCACTCACCACCACAGAACACACACACAAGAGAAGAAAAACTGTGTAGGGATCCCAAAAATCACACCCTGGACACATCTACGATGAAGGAAAAGAAAAAAGTGGCCAGGGAAAGCCCTAGCTCTAGCAGAAAAGACTCATTTTGTTGTGCATCATAACTTTAGAGAGCAAACTTTGAAAATATGGTGAGACGGTGAATTTTTAAAGATTGCCCAATTAAATTTATTTTGATTTTTGTGTTGTTTTCGGAAAGTAATTATTCAATTTTTTGAAGTTTGAATTTATTAGTAATAGAGAAATATTTTGAGGAATGAATTTAAAAATTACAATTGAATAATACCTTTGTTGTTTGAACAAACATGTTTTTCTCAAGTGAAATCAAATCTTGAGTATTTCTTTACTTTCATACTACAAAATACTTTGGTCTATGATAACGTGAAATGATGAGATCCATTCCTCTTCTAGAATGGAATGGATTGGATAATTACAGGTGTAACTTTTAACATTATATACGGTTTTTTATTACCTTTTGTATACAAGTGAATGTTCACAAAGTAATATAGGAATACTAAGACATAAAATCAAGTGTTTAAAAATCAATTTTGTAATGGGGTGGCTGCAAGAAGATGAGTCCCACTTTTGGGCAAAAACAGGAAGTGTTTTCCCTATTTTACAAATTTTCTGTCAATTGATGTCAAAATTTGTGGCACTTACAGATTGAATCTCGAAACAATCCACTAATAAAAAATGTAGTGCTTGGCATCTAGTTTTCAAATATGTAATTTATTTGAATACCCACATGGTAGAAAATATATTTTAGTAGGCTCATTAAAAAACCCCTTTTTCAAAATGCTTGGTTCAGGACCATACCCCACATGTGTATGACCATCCTATTTTGAAGTAAATAAATGAATTTTTCTAAATCCTTCTGGGGGAAGGTACCTAACACATCAAAGATTGGTCATAATATATTTTATTTTTTTAATTGAATATATTTTTTTCATTAATTTTTAATTGACTATAAAGTACATTTTCAAAACCTCTCGTGTACGACCACCATAATTTGATGAAAATTTCACTTTTTTTGGAAATTTTTTTTTTTATTTTGAAGAAAATTCTATGTAGATTGGGCTCATATAATTCATTTTTTCAAAAACCTAAAATCAAAAAAGTTATTAAAGTTTTAGTGAACCTTACTATTTTAAGTTTAGGTACCACTTTGATGAATAAATATTGTAAAAATAGTAAAATTTATCATATCACTATAAAATTTATATTTTTAAATCTAGACAGTAAGCGCTCTAATGGGTTTTCATTTTGTCAAAAAATTTGATTAGGAAGACCCTCAAAAAATTACGGTGAGATAGAAATCTAGTATTCAAATGCCTTAGCCATTATTTTGGAGGTCCAAGCATAGGCTTGGTCCCACCAAACCTGTCCTGAACCGAAATCCAATGCAAAGGGTGGTCTTGAAATTCAAATTTTAAAAAATAGGCACACGTTTAAAAATGTGTACCCGTTTCAGAAATATAATAAATCGGCATGTAAAATGAGATATTAAAAAAAATTTGAAAAATGGGCACCCATTTTGAAAAAAAATGGGAACCCATTTTTTTAATTTTGGATCAGGTGTCCGAGCCTAAGCCTAGTGCCCATTTTTTTCAAAATGGGTGCCTATTTCTAGCGGTAGTTTTCAAGTCCACAAGACTTCCACCGAATTGGTACCCAACTTCTTGCACTTACCCAATGTACGTGGTGGAGGTTAGGCTAGCAGGAGGTCAATAGTTGTAGTGGTCTCATAGTATAAAAATTTAAATACGATGTTTATTTTTTTTAATGTTATATTTATTATTCAAAAAAATTATATAAAGTACACCATTACAATAGGTGTAAAGTGTTAGTATGGAATAAAAGGAAAATGGATTTTAATTTAAATGTTATTTATTAGCTTTTACTTTTAGATTATTTTAGAAAATATTTAATATTGTACAAAGATTTTTAAAATTTAATACATATAGAACTTAAATAAAATAAATAAGGAAGGAATTTTAGGTTGTCACTCTGCAACCTAACCCTAACACTCTAGGAGGTCTTCAGTGCAACAAAGACCTTCTATGTACTATGAATAACTGGTTATTACCTATTTTATGGGCTATTATACTCCGGTACTAGACACAAGAGGTGGGTGAAAGAGCGAAGGAGGTGTAGTGGTGAAGGGCTATGCATCAAAATCATTCAAGCAAGTGGTCGAAGGAGATGTCTCTGCCCCTATTGGTTCTAAGTGTTTCAAATTTTCTTCACCTCATGACAAAAATCAATTCAAAACATGATGTGAGCGATCGGGAGGTAAGGTTCCCTCTACCACAAATCTCACCATTCTCCCTAATCAACATATGTGTCTTTCAATAGAGAAGGAATTTGGTATACTTAAGAATAGTGCTATTTTCTTTGCTATAGTAGATATCTCCAATATTCCTTCAAGAAAATTTCTTAACAATTGGACCCATAAGGTTTGGGAAAACAAACTTGGTTTACACTTCTCTTACTTGTGCATGATTCAAAAAGGCTTGTTCTTGGTTTTCTTTGGTAACCCTAATGCACAAAAAATGATGGTTGACAAATAATTTTGGAAGGTAGGATCCTCATAATTTAGGGTGACTTCTTGGGCATTAGAGGTAGTGCATAATGAAGTCCTTTCCCTGTCTAGCCCTAGATGGCTCACAATTCAGAATCTCTCACCCTTTCTTTGGAACTTGATCCCTTAAGCCCTGTAACCCGTGAGGAAAGTTCTTAGAATGGATGAATAAAATACCCTCATCCCTAACATTGATGCTCCGAATATGGTTTCCATAAACCCAGGGTTTGAACTCCCAAATAAAATGTGTTTTGATATCAAAGACAATGCAATTTCTTACAATGGATGAATAAAATACCCTCATCCCTAAAACTAATGCTTGGAATCTGGTTTCCATAAACCCAGGGTTTGAAATCCTAGAGAAAATCTATTTTGATATCAAAGACAACCCAATTTATTGCTCTATCATCATCTTGGGGGGCATCAATTCTTTTTACCTATGACATAAGAAAGGACACAAGATAAAATATTGTACCCTAGCAAATAAACATACTCTCAAAGCTCAAACCCCCATTGAACCCCCAATCAGAGATAATAAATCTATTGCAGACTCTCATACCCATAAAGAGAAGACACTAAAGGTGCAGGATGTAGTGAAACTTAAAGCCTCTCTCGACACCCTATAACTTAATTTCAGCGAGCGCAAGCATCACCCTAAATCTAAATCTGACCTCTCACCCCTTGGATATCTCCCTAAGCTGAATCCCCAAAACATTGGCCTTAATACCCCAAAACTTAAGCACTGAAGGAAGAATGATCATAAATTGGAAATTGATAAATTCAAAACCAAAAATAAAGCTTTTGGAGATGGACATGATTTTGTTCCTAGTACTTCTCCCATTAATGAGGTCTTACTAGGTATCCCTTTCCCCAACTATCCTCTGGTGCCCAATAAACCCTTAATTAAAGATACTCTACCTCCTGAGGTTGTCCCTTGTCCTATGGTAGGGGGACATCACCTCTAAGGATAAGAGTGATTCATCTTTGGAAAAGGATATTGATTATGTTGTTCAAGGTTTCAAAGATCCAAACATTCAAAATTACTCCCTAGCCATTATCCATATCCCTCCACCTATGCCTCCCCTAGAATACATGGATGCCAAAATTATTTAAAAGAGACTATAACCTCAAGTCTATTATTATTCAACTCCAGAGGATCATGGAGTAGAATGATACAAATTTTTCCACATCTATGGGAGAAGGACATAGAGAGAGAATACCAGATATGAGGAAAGATGAACCTAAAGAGAATGATAAACCATTAATTTTTAAGGCCGTCTATAAGAAAAGACTCAAGAAAAGAAAATAAAATGGTAACATGGATGACAAGGAATCTTATAAGCTAGATGAAGGGCCGAAAAAAGAAGAAAAAAGGTTGCCCCCCTCTCAACAATGGTAATAGAAAACCATCTAAGATGCAGAAATGTATCCTCCCAAATTAATTCAAGGGGTTCCAGTCTGTGATGGATTCTGACAACTAGGTATTATAAATTATGTTTAAGTGTGCTTCTTGGAAGGTGAGAGGTCTTGAATGTCATGATAGGAAATACATTATTAAAAGGTTCCTTAGGATGTCAAAATATATTGATATTATTTTGCTTCAAGTAACCAAAGCAGTAGAATTAAGTTTAGACATAGCTCTCAAATGTATCTAGAAATATGTCGACTCATTTTCTTCAACCCGCACAAGAGGAAAAGGTGGGACCTCTATTCTAGTGGGACCAAAATGGAGGGAAATGGATAAGAATTGTGGGAGATCTCCTTGTAATAGAGTGTTTTTTTATCAAATTCAGGGTTCTTTTAGTCTATGCCTCCATTGAACACTTGGATAGAATTAAATTATGGGAATGGATGTGTGGACTAGAGGATATTCCCTGGATATTTTCTGGAGACTTTAACATGGTGGAAAGGCCATAGGACAAATGTGGAGGGTTGAAGTTTGAATGGAAAGGTGTGGAAACATTTTTCTAAAATAGAATGTTATGTAAATTGAAACTAAGTGACCCATTAGAAAATAAGAAATCAAAATTGAAAGGTATCTAGTTCTCTTAGTCTACCTTCCAAAAAGGTAACAAGAGGATATACTCAAGATTGGACCTATTCTATTTCAATAAGGACCACTTAAAATGCCTTGTGGATGATAATGGGGAGACTGTTAAAGTCATTCCCTTCACACTATCAGACCATCAGCCCATTGTTTCTTGCTTCTCAACTGATGATTCCCAACCCCCCAATAATTTCAATAAGGAAGGATTCACTCTCAACTTCCATCTATTAAAAGATGAATAAATCCTAGAAGAAACAAAAGTGATTAGTTGGTTCAATGAGAGTATTGTCAGATATGAAAATGAGACTAGTAGATGGAACCAAAAAGTGAAATCCTAGAAGAATCTATTCCAAATTATAGGGAAGAATACATCCAAAGATTCAAGAAATGAGGAAACTAAATTGCGTCAAAAATAGTATATTGCAGAAAAAGAAATACAGGAATCCCCCAATGATATGGATTCTCTTAAAACCCTTGTGAACTCTTGGGACACCCTCAGGAAACTCCAACATAAAAAGGTACAAGGGGATAGAGTCAGATCTAGACTTAACTGGCTGAACTTGGGAGATAGAGGAACAAAGTTCTTTTATCAAGCTCTTAATAAAAAGGAAGCTAGGGATAAAATGGATAGAATCAAGGAAAATGATGTGTTTATCAACACTAATGAAGACATTCTTGGTGCATTTGTCTCATTTTACAAGACTTTGTTTACATTAGAGGACAATGGTAGGTACATGTAAAATGTTAGAGCTATGGTCAAGAACATCGTATCAAAGAGACTCTCAGAGGAAGATGCTATGAGGATGAATAAAAGAATATGACTAATAGAGATCAACTGTGCTATATCCAAGTTAGCCAATGAGAAATCACCAGGGCCTAAAGGTATTCCTATTGACTTTTACAAGAAAAACCAGGAATGGATAGGTGGATAGTTATTTAGGATGTATGAAGAGGCGATTACAAGAGGATCTCTTGAACCTGAGATCAATTTTGGACTCATTAAACTCATCCCCAAAGAAGGATACATAGCACTCATAAAAAATTGGAGAGAGACCAGCTTACTCAATGTATCCTACAAAATTATTTCTAATACCCTTTCTATTAGGCTCAAAAACATTCTACCTATAGTGATCAATAGTACACAAATAGGATTTTTCAAAGGTAGATATATATTGGAAAGTTTGGTGACATGTTGGGAGACTGTGGTCTGGACTAAACAATCAGGTCAATAGGTAGGAATATTCCTTATAGACTATGAAAGAAATATACTAGAATAGAATAGAAGTTTATTTAAATGATGCTAGATTCTCTTGAATTTTGAGTACACTTCTATAGGATGGTCTCCACCTTGATGGTAGGTGCTCAAGCTTGTGTGAAAGTCAATGGATCCAGATTATATCAATTTGAACTCTTAAGGTCTATTAGGCAAGGATGTCCTCTTTCCCGTATTGTTTTTCTCATTGCATCTGACTCTCTACATTACCGTTAAAGAAAAAAATCCACATATACTAGAGTCTATGGAATCCTTCTCCCTAATAAAGGTGAGATCTATAATGTATAGTTTGTTGATGATACCTCACTTTTATTAAAACTATCTGAAGAAAACTTTGGGAATCTAATGAAGAAACTTGAATTCTTTTGTGCAGCCTCAGGAAGCAAGGTATCTGTCACCAAGTTGATCATGTTAGGGTTTGGAATATACCCCACCCACCTGGACTAATAAGTATTCTATCATATGGGTAGGTCCAAGCCACATTTTCATATAATTGTGGATATCGTTTGTTGTTAGCCCAAATCTAAGTAGTATGTGGGATTGGATCGAATCTAATATTGAAACAAAGCTCAATAAATGGAATAATCAGTATCTTTCATTGGTTGGTAGATTCCAATTATGTCAAAAGATATTGTCCTGATATATTATTTACTACTCCTCAGCCTGGATCTTCAATCTACAACAGATCTATTCTATTCAAATAATTATTAGAGATTTTTTATGGTCAGATAGAATAGGTACAAAGAAGGGACATGTTTTTAGCTGGGATTGGTGTACAAAGAACAAGGACATAGGTGGATTGGGACTCAAAGACCTTAGAATCCAAGGAATTGTATTAGCTATGGATTAGTAAATCAATGCAAGGAGATGAAGTTTGGAAGGTATTAATAAGAGATAACATTTGCAGAGCACAACATGTGAAGGTTAAGGAGTGGAAAGGGATTCATATTAGTGATATCCTATCGTTGGATGTAGACTTTAAAGTGGAATTATTTATAGTTTTTAAATCCGTCTAGAAGTGTTAGAAGACGGTTAGAAAGCACATTGTTGGGGGTAAGAGACTGATTGTAGATAATATGATCTATGGAAATAAGTCAATATGGTGGAATCTCACATATAATGATAAGCCTCTTGTCAAAGTGCAAGGGTGCTCAACAAAAAGATGGGTAGAGAAGGGGATCTATACACTAAAGGACATTATTACTCAAGATCACTTGATCAGTTGGGAAGAGCTGTCAGAGAAATTTGGAATCCCTTTTGCACATAAGAAGACCTATTCTATGTTAAACAAATCCACTTCCTACCTCCTACTTCCCAGGAAATGTGCCCCCTCCTTCGACAATTTAGATTCCCTATTCCATCCAGATGGAACCCCTCTCTGGAAAATCATATGTAAATCCTTGTATAAAGGGTTGACCGACATCTCTAGTATATTTGACCACCTAAAAACCAAATAGAATTTATCATTGGATAGCCCTACCTAGTCCAAACTTCTTGGTAAGCTTTGGAAACTACCGATTGAACCTAAAATTAACTACTTACTTTGGAGGGTATTCCTTCATAAGATCCCCTTCAAGAAATCTGGGGGGTTACAAAATATATGCTCTATTTGTAGAAATGTTGAATTTGTACACCATGTGTTTTTTGAATGCATCTTTGCTAGGGAAGTTTGGGGGATTTTCAGCTTGGTCCATAATGTTAATTTTAATTTCTCAAACTTTACCTCTGTAAATATTGTGGATAGCAGGAACAATAGTAATATTTTTTGGTATGTTCTTGCTGCTATATTGATTTGGAATCTCTGGAAATTAAGGAATAATGGTGTATTTTGTGGTAAAGGTAGATACATTAATGAGTCTCTCAGGAGACTCATTCTCTCAAATATTTCCTCGTAGGTCACCGTGGTACTAAACATGAAAGAGAAAGTGTTTTAAGACATGTTATAGAAAAGAAAGGTCCACATCCATAGCACAGATGATGGGGGTAGAACCATAGATCTAGGGGACATAGATGTGTTCCAAATCACCCTTTTTGAAATACTGGAACATATGAGTAAAAGAAAACAAACAGTGGGGGATACAACTACATTACAAAATATTGCTGATGAAGTTGATCTAGAGGATGAGGCTAATCTAGTAAACATACCAGCTGTTGTGGAAGAGAAGACTACACAGAATGAGGCGGGACATAGCATGGTTTCTACCCCCTCATCGAAGACACAAGACATAGAAACTGTCAGAAGCAGGAAGATGACAATAGGGGCTAGCAATTTCAGGAATCCACTGATTCCACTGCCTTGGAAGCATGGATGAGTAACCCATACAATACGATTACTCAATATGGAGACATACTGCAATGGATAGTGAGAGACATGCCTTGAACAAAATGGATTCAGGAAGATTAAGACAATCATATGTTTTTATATGTTTTGTTTCTGAACAATTCGATCTTCTTTTAATTACTACCATCCTTGTAAAGTTGTTAATGCGTTATTACTAGACTGAAAAGATACTTCTTTATGTATTGAGATTAATTCTTATATTTAATAGAAAAAAATTTAATACATATTCTAATATTTAATTTCAATTGGGAATGGAAAGGTGAGTAAAATATTTAAAAATTAGGGTAATTATTTAATTTTTATAAACAAAATACAAACATAATGATTTTTTTAATCATTTTAATATAATTTAAATATTTATTTAAATAATTAATACAACTTTTAAATAAAATAAAAATTAAGAACATATATTACATTTTAATGTATTTTTATATTTTTAAAATTAAAGATAAGCGATAATTTTGAATTTATGTTATAATGGTAGAACATTTATAATTAGAGATTGAAAACATATTGTGAAAAATTATTTAGGAGGAGATGAAATGTGTGGGGGTTGCATAAGAAAAAGAAGTATCCCACAATTATGTACACTTATTGTCTATAGAAAGATATTCTTATATGTTTTAAATATTCTAGAATGAATATTTTAAAATCTTAAAGAAAATAGTTTTACAAAAATTATTTAATCTATATTTCTACCCTAATGGATAGTTACATATACACATACATAAATGTATATTTGCATATATAAATATAAAATCTAATAATCAACCACTAGCATTAAATATTGTAATATGTGGGGAAAAAGAAAATTATAATTATATTTGTGTATGTAGCTTATAAATTATACATAAAATGTAAAAAATATTAAATTTAGTTAAGATGTAATAATATCAGGTCATTCTACAGTGTATAAAATATTAAGTGGGAATTGGCAATGGGCATGCTAATTGGCAATGAAAATTCTAAAAATATGGACATTGTGCCTTTGGATGTAGAGAAAAATTGTGAATGAATGTAAACAAGAAGGCCAATATGAAAATAAAGGTGATAGGAAGGACATATATGTTTTGCTAACATGTAGCACAAAAGAGAAAACTAATGAAGACATGTGGTATGTTGATAGAAAGTGTAGTAACCATATGATAGAAAGAAAAGAGATGTTTCAATATTTGGACGAGTCCATCAAGTTGAAGGTGAAGGTGGGATATAATATAGTTGCACCAGTTTTGGGGAAAGGGAGGATACTACTCAAAACAAAGCAAGGTGAGAAAAGTTATATTGGTGATGTATTTTGTGTACCATATTAATAGATAACTTATTAACTATAGGTCAACTTGTGCAAAATATCCATAGTATAAATTTTAAAAATGGTACATGCATTATTGTTGATGGTAAAAATAAGTTGATAGCCAAAATACCTATGAGTACTAATAAAAATTTTCCTCTTAGCACAAAAAATTTATTATGAACTTTTACTTCAATGCTCTTGTAATATATTAGTAGTTATGGCATCTTAGGTCTAAGCAGTTGAATTTAGGTAGACTAAATCTCTTGAATAAAAGAAACATGGAGATAGATTTACAAATTAACCAAATACTAAGTGAAGAATCATAGAGAACTCTTTACTGTAAAGGAATCTTGGAGAGCTAGAAAACCATTGGAGATAGTAAATTCAGATCTCTATGTACCTATTGGAAGTTTTTTTCCTTATTTGCTAAGAGGTATTTTTTAACATTTATTTGTGGCTACAAAAGAAAACTCTAGGTGTATCCTTCAAAAAATAAATCATGTACAAGTTCAAATATAATAAGGGGTCTAAAGATTTAGTTTAAAATAAAAGTAGTCATTTTCTTAGAATTTTAAGGACTGATATAGGTGAAGAGTATATCTCACTTGATTTTTAAAAATTGTGTAATTAAAATAGATTAAAAGGTAGCTAACCAAAAAATTATACACCCCAACAAAATAGTTGTATTAAGAGAAAGAATTGAACAGTTTTGCATATGTTAACAAGAATGCTTAATACGAAGGTAAACAATGTTTTTGTCGAGGTTATATTTTAAATAGATGTCCTACAAGGAAGGTTTGGAGGATGACATCAATTGAATATTTTGGAAGATATTAAACCTATGTAGGCATCTAAGAATATTTTGTTACATCACATAATCACATGTTCTAGATGCACTCAATAAAAAATTGGATGATAAGGAAGAAAAATGTATCTTTGGTAGATAAAATTAAGAATAAAATGTATACAAGTTACACAACCCAAAGGAAAAAATTTCAGTGACAAGTATAGATGCAAATTTTCTTCTAGATCCAAAGTAGTGTCAGAAATTTAAAGAAAATGATCTAGAAGTTAAAATTAAAGATGAAACTAAAAATCAAAAACATAATTTAGTTCTTAAGACGGAAGCTAGTAATTATAGCATTCAAAAATAAGCCCTAAGACAAAGTTTTTCTTCATTGGAGAATAGCCTTTCTCTATCAAGTAGTCAAAGTAACTTTTCATCACCCACTTGAGAATCTCGAGAAAGAAGACAAAAGGAAAGGAGCTTGTCTGACACATATCCAAAAACAACAAAGGTAAATAAGATATTTTTTATTCATTGTGATTCTATTTCAGTTTAAGAAGCAATAAAAGATAATACATGGAGTCAACCTATGAATGAGGAAATTGCATCCACAAAGAAGAATCAAACACCATTAGAGTAAAGTGGGTCTATAAAATAAAGTTAGATGAGTGAGGTAAAGTTAATAAATATAAGACAAAGTTGGTAGTGAAAGGTTGGAAACAAATATTGTTTTTTTATTATAACAAATTTTTTGCATATATTGCTAAAATAAATATTGTTCAAATTATTTTACCTGTTATAGCACAAAAATGTTAGAAACTGTTTATATGAATTTAAAATCATCCTTCTTGAATAGTATATTGTAGGAGGAAATCTACATAGTTTGACCACCTAGCTTTGAGATAAAAAGATAAAGTTCTAAAAGTGAAGATAAATTTGTGTTGTTTGAAGTAAACCCCCAGAGTTTGGTATGTAAGGTTTTAATCACTTTCTAAAATAAAAAGTTTTGGAAAAATGTCCTTGCAAGATTACTTTATTCACAAAAAAAAAAAAAAAAACCTATCTTTCATGAGAATGGGTAGTGGTTCCCAAGAACCCATCTCTCATGAGAATGACTGGAACACTTAGCACTCATTACATATGGGTGATGCTCACAGAGTTGAAGCACTATGACTTCTTGGGAGATCACCCATCGTAGTACTACTCTAGCTCAAGTGAGCTTAACTACAGGGTTTTCTCCATGTTTAAGCCCACTTTTCTTGCAATCCCATTTCAAAAATCTTCAAGTGTTGTGCCTTATGAACTATTCATTAGAAAGCCCCTTAATCTTATTAATTGATAAGTAGGAGATATTTTCCACAACAAGTCAAATTGTGATATTGCTATCAGGATTCAACTATATTGTTTTTGAGTCAAACTCATTGACCCATGCTTCAGTAGTAGTGGTTCATAAGAACCCATCTCCCATGAGAATGAAAGGAACACTTAGCACTCATTGCATCTAGGTGATGCTCACAAAGGTGGAGCACCGAGAATTCACGAGAGGTCACCCATCCAAGTACTCCAGCTCAAGCGTGCTTAAGACAAAGGTGGAGCACCGAGACTTCATGAGAGGTCACCCATCCAAGTACTCCAGCTCAAGCGTGCTTAAGTACAAAGTTTCCTCCGTATTGCATAAGACTAAAGAGACTTATTATTTCTATTTTATCCCTTTTATTTAATAAATATATACTTATAATTAACATTCAAAATTTAAAAATTTAAGAAAGTTTACAATACACCCATCACTTCTAAGAAAAGAAGAATAAAGTCACAAATCATAAAATCTTGGTAGAAATAAATAAAAATAAACTAATAATACATATTGCATGAAAGTTAGATAAGCTATGAGAAATGAGTACAAAGAAAGGATTCCCAATTTATATCATTTCAACTACATTTAACATTACATTTAACATTAGAGTACTTTTTCTACCCTGGCTTCGTACCTTTGGCCGGGGGCTACTTTCTTTTACTCTGAAGCTACGGGTGCGTCTGGTGGTATTGCCATGCTCAAGAACCATAATAGAATAACTGATCAATTGGTTGCTTCTTCCGCTAACTTTTTGGCAGTCACCTTTAGGAAGAATGGTATTGAATAGACAACCTTCAATATTTATGCTCCTAACACCTGGCATGCTAGAGCTTCTCTATGGATTGAGCTTGGCCACAGGCTTGATCAGGATTTCTCAGAAAAAATTTTGCTGGCCGGTGATTTCAACACCCCCCTTTACCCCTCTGAAAAGTGTGGTGGCCTCATGGATTACTCAGATAGCATGGGGGAGCTAGTGGAATTTATTTCTTCCATAGGTCTTCTTGACATTACTCTGAAGGGGAACCCCTTCACTTGGTCTAATAATAGGAAGGTTACCCACCTCATCCAGGTGAGGCTTGATCGGGTCCTTGCCACCTCCTCATGGAACCTTTTCCTGAATTCTTCTTTGTCTTCCCTCCCTAGAACTACTTCATGTTAGAATAATAAGCAGAAAAATGCAAATATAAACACAGAAGAGAACACAAAAAAACATAGAGATTTAACGTGGTTCACCCAATCCCTGGGCTACGTCAACCAACAACGAGTCCAATATCTTTATTATTATCCAGTGATTACAATCTGAAACCTGCAACTCAATACCGTCACAGGAAGATATGAAAAATCCCTCATACAATGAAATCTCAAAACCCTAAGCCCTTTTCACAAGCATATTTGACCTAACCTAATTAGGGAAAAAAATACTCTGACTAATAGAAAATCAATGGTCGAACCTTAACCCCATCAGGGGCTCTGCCCCTTGACCCTGTTTGGGGCGCTGCCCCAGGACCCCACAAGGGGCTCTGCCCCTTGACCCCGAGATTGGGGCCGATATAGATATGTCTGGGGGGAAACCACGCCAAAAGAAACTGAGTCTGATTAGGCTCCACATACATAAAACTTCAGATCACAACCCCCTCCTTCTCTACTGGCTTGACTCCCCTAAGGTCAGTTTGATGCCCTTCAGATTCAAAATTATGTGGTGCTCTCACCCTTCCTTTAGGGACCAAGTAAATTCTGGTGGAAGACTAATATCAGGGGTACCTCTATGTTTAGAATTCCACAAAAACTAGAAATTATCAGAAGGGAGGTTAAAGGGTGGAGCAAACACAACTTCAGTGACTTTCGCAAGGAGAAGACTGATCTCTTAGAACATCTAGTTTCCCTCCAGGCCCAGTTGGCATCCAAAAGTTACCCGCCCCAGGTCTAGGTGGAGGAGGAATTGACTAGACACAAGTGGCAGGAAACCCTAAAAAAAGAAGAAATTTATTGCAAGCAGAGATCCAGAATCTAGTGGCTTGCTGAAGGGGACAAAAACACGGCCTTCTTCCATAGGTCTACCAGCATCCACAAAAAAAGAAATACCATCTCCTCTATACTGGATGAGGGAGGGAATGAAGTCAAGGAAAAGGATAAAATTAACTAGGTTGCGATAAATTACTTTAAGGACCTATACTCAGAAGTGGGCCCTTATTTCCAAGACAACATCCAAAACCAGCTCCTAGACCACATCCAAAGTGCTATCACCCTTGGGGATAATGACATGCTTATGAAGTGGGTTTCTGATGAAGAGGTTAAGAAGGCAATTTTCTCTATGGGAGCTTACAAAGCCCCTAGAACAGATGAATTTCCTCTGGCATTCTTTCATGAATACTGGGAAATTGTGGGGAGTGATGTTACTAGGGCTGCCAGAGATTTGTTTAGGACTAGGAACCTTCTAGGAAAGAATAATCAAAACTACATTGTGCTTGTCCCTAAGAATGACAATCCTACTTCTATGATGGATTTTAGACCCATTATCCTCTGCAATACCTTCTACAAGATCCTTACCAAGATCTTGATTGGCAGAATCAAGCCTCTTCTCGACAAGATTATCTGCAATACTCAGAAAGGTTTTGTTCCAGGTAGATAGATCCTGGACGTGGCCATTGCTACCCATGAAATTATCTATTCAATGGACAAAAACAAGGTCCTAGGTATGGCCTTTAAACTGAATATCTCTAAAGCTTATGACAAAGTTATATGGTCTTTTCTTCTTAAAATACTTGCTAAAATGGGCTTTAATGAAAAGGTTATCTTAATTATACAAGAATGTACACAAACTGTTAGCTTTTCAGTTCTAACCAATGGCTCCCCTGGAGGCCATTTTACTCCTGAGAAAGGTCTTAGATAGGGAGACCCTCTCTCCCCCTACCTCTTTATCATGGTGGCTGATGTGCTCAGCAAGAATCTTGGTATGTTGTCCACTATCAGAAGGATAAAAGGTATCAAACCAACTTCCACACACCCTCAGGTGGTATTAGAACAGTTCATGGATGACACTTTCCTCTTTGGGTATTCTTCTGTAATTGAGGCCAGACAATGGAAACACATTTTGGAAATTTATGCTTGGGCTTCAGGTCAATGTATTAACTATTAAAAGAGCCAACTGTTCTTCTTCAATACTCCAATGGATTTACAAAATAAGGTGCTTCAAATTCTAGGGTGTCTGGCGGCCTCGCTCCCTTCTACCTACCTTGGCCTTCCCCTCACGGTCAAAGAGGTATCCCAATAATTTTGGAATTCTATTCTGGAAAGAACCCAGAGGAAACTCATTGGCTGGAAAGGAAAGATATTAAGCAATGTTGGAAAACTTCAGCTGGTAGCTTCCACCCTCCAGGGGTCCCTATCTACTTCCTATCCCTCTTCAAAATTAGAAGCAAATGGCCAACAAACTTCAAAAAATTTAGAGAACCTTTCTGTGGGCGGGGTCTGAAGACAAAAGGAGGATTTCGCTTTTCAATTGGGACACTGTCTGCCTCCCGAAAATATTGGGAGGCCTCGATCTTAGAAAAATTGGTCTGATGAATAAGGCCCTTACTACGAAGGTGGCTTGGAAGCTCATTGAGGGAAAAGTGGATTGGTGCAGAATAATGGAAACTAAATATCTGCAAGGCCACCCCTATAGAAATATGTTCCACAACAGTGACCTCCCTAGCAGATCCAAACTTTGGATAAACACCTGCAAGTGTAAAACCCTTCTGACCAAAGGTGCTTTTTGGCAAATTGGTAATGGCAGGTCCATCAGATTCTGGAATGACCATTGGATCATGAAACAACCTCACTTGGGCCATAGATTCAAACCACTCATGGACTACCTCAGACCTAGCTTGGGCATCAGAGCTTCCAACTACATCAACGAAAGAGATTGGGCTGATTTACCTAATCAATTAAGGGACAGACTCAACCTACAACACATGGCCAAGGATCTTATGGATAACCTGACTAATATCAAAATTTCTAGGTTTGATAATTCTATTATCTGGGCCCCCACCCAGATTGGTGCTTTCACGGTTAATTCTTCTTACAACCTACTTCTTAAGGAGGAGAGTAACCTAGGTGACTGGAAGAAGGTGTGGATCCCCCAGCTCGCGCCTAAAATAAACTTTTTCTGGTGGACCCTAATGCATGGTAAGATCCTAACCCAAGATAACCTTACAAAAAGAGGTTTCTCCATGGCAAATAGATGTGTCCTATGTGAGAAGGCGAAAGAAATGGCAAAGCACCTCTTCATCCACTGCGACTATGCTACTAGCATGTGGCAGGGAATTTTTGACAAGTTAGGTATCTCATGGACCCTGGACTGTGAGGTGTACCAATTCAACAACTGGAGATCCCCTTCAAATCACCCCCTACTACAACTCCTCTGGCATATGCCTTCCCCGCACATATGCTGGACCATTCGGAAGGAAAGAAACAACAGGATTTTTAGGGAGAAGGGTATCCAACATGAAACCTATCTCCTTATCAGAACTAAGCTCCTGAGCAAGAATGCCAGGATGGCTAAATGGAAGATCCCCTACAGTCCCCCTACTGCCTGGGAAGTTAAGATTGCTGAACACTGGAACCTCCTCAATGGATTCTCCAGGTTTGATGATGGCAAAAAGGTAGCCAGAAAGCTACCAAATGGATCGCTTCTCCCAGAGGTAGGATAAAATTAAACTTTGATGGGGTAGTTAATAATACTGGGCATGGAGGGGGAGGAGTACTGAGAGACCACAATGGCTCTTTCCTGCTGGCTTATGTAGGACTGATAAATAATTGTACTGTAACCTAGGCGGAAGGAACTGCCCTTCTCTAGGGGATTAAATTTGCGAAATAGATGAACTTTAGACAGCTGGAAGTTAAGGGGGATTCCAAAGTGATTGTTGAGGCAGTCAAAAGTGGAGCTAGTGTAAGGTGGTAGGCTATAACTATCATTATGGAGATCTATGAGCTTCTCAATAGCTTCCAACACACGACAATAGGTCATAAGTACAAAGAAGGGAACTCGGCTGCTGACTCAATGGCAGCAGTTGGCCTAAAATAAACCAAACTAAATAGTTGGATGTTAATTGGTGACTTACCTCTAATGACTCAGCAACTCATTGTGGGAGAAATGAATACTACAGTTTAAATGTGCTAGGCTGGCTTATTCATCACGAATCCCTCCTCGATCACGTGCTGGTGTGTTTGGGTGATTTGTGTGTTTATGAAAAGGAAAACTCAAATTCCCATAAAGTTCTATCATTACCTTTTGAATGTGTGGAGTGATTGCTGTCAGTTTCAAAAGGTTTTTTTGGTTATTGATGGTATTAATGCTATTATTACTGTTAATGACACCTGGAGATCCATTATATTTGGTGGTACGGAGCCCATTCTCCAAAATTCTCAAAACCGGAAGGTTATTTATAAGCTTTATTCAAAATGGATTTTTGAAAATGAGTGGTTTTATATGGCCTGCATTAGCACTCAGCTCTCAGACTCTAAGGATATTCTAATGCTTGAAGAGAAGAACTCTGATATGGGGGGTAATATTCTCCGAATTGAGCCTGATAATATTGATGAAGCCTTCACTTATGATCCGCTGGTCACCCATTATTGCAAAGAAACTGGCATTTGGGGGTTCATGGAAAGAATGAAAGGTGGACATGACGAGAGAATATCCAAATAGTTCATCTCTTCCTAGTACAATAGAAGTGTTTCAGTTGGGGGCATCCACTTCCAGCTCAATGAAGAGGTCATTGCTAAGGCGATGGGGCTCTCTATGGTAGGGAGAAAATACAAAAATACCAGTCAGACTGCCGACCCTACCATCCTAAAACAAATTTTCAAAGACAGTGAGCTGCCGGTGAGAAAACATGGGGGTTTCAATAGGGAGGAGCTGCTAGACTTCTGGCCAAAAATGTGTCTCATTATAATGAAGTATTTCATGCTTGAAGGTAAGTTCACTATGTTTTACAACTACCACTTACCTTTGCTGAACCACATTAGGAACAAGGATTTAATTTCTATACCGTTCTATCTTCTGCACTCTATAGAGAGTAATGTTCTTGATATTAAAAGAAACCCTAATAGGGCTATCCTCCACTAGGGCCTCCTCCTCTATCTCTAGCATTTTCACAAAGCCATATGCTCGACACCCCAACCTGCTCTGATTATCCAGATGATGCCCCAGGAGGAGTCCCTAGAAAAATCCAAAAAAACCACCAATTCCTCCTTCGAGTCCATCTGTATCACCCAAGAGCCTCTGCTGATGGAGTAAAAGAGCACAACCCGTAAAAAAAGTATTAAGAATCTTATCTGTAAGAAGGAGGGCCAAGAGGAGTCGTATGTTTCTGATTCTTTGGATTACAATGAAGGGAAAGGGGTTGACAGCACACCTGAGATGGATTACAAGCCCAAAAAATGGAAAATGATGGAAACCAAGGTTAATTTGGTGGTGGACCTAAGTGGTTCAGGTCATCAGAGTTCTAATAGAATAACCAAGGAACAATGCAAAATTAGAATGATGGAAATGGCCTCCAAAGAGCCCTCTCTGTCTGGAAATGCCTCCCACTCCACTAACTCCAAAAATGGTTCCTTAGAGGGCTATATGAGCCCAACTAGTAATACTTACCTTGATGACCTCCAGAGAACCATAGAGTCCTCCAAGAACCCCACCCCACCCTAGAGCCCCCATCATGATACCTAGGATAAACCCCACACCTCGGCCATGGAGGAAAAATGCAATTTCACAGGCACCCTTAAAAGAAAGTTTGTGAATCTCGACAAAGAGATTGTTGAGATTAAGAAGAATATGCAAGACCTGATGAACCATTGCATGAGGACCAACAAATTTGTCCTGAAGGTCATGCATGCTTCAGCTACAACCCTCTGTAATGTGTAGGAAAAGCTGGTGGGCGGTAGGTTGGAAGCGAATGAGGACAACGAGGATCTATTCCTTTTTCTGCAGGAGGAGTGGGCGAGAACCCTGCTGTCTAAACAACTGGGAGGGAAGAACTAACTCTGTTGTCTATGGTTCAGGTAATTTTTGTTGGGCTTGACCCTCGGATCCCCTGTTTTGTGATTGGGGTTAACTTTGGTTTTTATATGTTTTGGTGTAGCCCTGCGAGGCTTTTTGCTGATACTTTTTATGCTACTGATGGTAGCAATTACTCTGGTTTAATCCTTTTGAGTAGTACTTTCATATATGTTTTTGATAGAGGCAGAACTAAAATTGGTGATTTAGATTATACTGCTAAAATTCTTTATAGCTTAGACTAGTTCCATTAATATGTTGTTAATGTGCTACTAGTCCTCTGTTCCACGGGCCAACACCCTCTTGCTACTTTTTCTATCAAAAACATTAGAGACCCATTTATTATTGATGTCATCACCAATACTATGTAATAAAATGTTTTGTGGGTGTGTTCAAGTCGTCCAAAACAAAACACCTATTGTTATTCAATGGCCACAAATGGATGATAGTAGATGTAAAATATGATACCTAGGGCACCTCACTCACATTGGAAAGTGCAGCTGTCATATTCACATCGACACATGGGACATCAATTTTGCAATTGAGTAGATTTAACAATGCACTGGTAATGAAATATATTTCCTCGTTGGCGTCTCCAAAATTTTCAAGGCAAATTGGACGCACATTTTCATGATCATTACTTATGTTAAACCCTGGCGTGGGTAACCCTACAATTTCAGTAGCTTCTTCACCTATAATGCTATAGTCATCATATAGTCCATTCACCCGAACGACTTTGATCAATTATTTCTACATAACGTGGATTGGCAATCTGATTACAAGTCATAAGAAAAATATCACAAGCTTGCAGCTGCATTCAAGGATGGTATCTCGATGTTATTTTTGTTATTTCCAAACAAAAATAATCTACAAGCGCTTCATCCACAATTTATTCGTCATTGCAAATGCAGATACCTCAGGAGTTGCACTCCATAAATCAATATGCCTCATTCCAGGAAAATTATTTGCTATCTTTGAGGTTTGTATTACATGGTAAGTATTGCTGAGGCTATCTTCAACGAGTTCTGACCTCCTCTACCGTATGTGGAGTTCTGGCCTCCTCCACCGTTTGTGGAGTTCTGGCCTCCTTCACAAAAGATTAAATGATCTCTCCATTTGAACAACAAATTCTTTACAAATGAATCAATCACTGTAGCGAGCACACCTCTTTATATATAACTCTATCTCACAAAAAATGCTTGCTCATAAGAAGTGGTTAAACAATATAACTATTTTTAATTAAAACATATTAGTAATTTTTATTATGGTCAAGAATCAATAGGAAGTATTGTGGTTGTGAGGTTTATGTTCTTAAAACACCCTTTACTATAGAAAGTGGGTGTCAAGAGAAACATAAAATGCAAAAGTATTAATATGTCAATTTTAAAAACTTTTTTGAACCAAAAAATTTACTAAAATAATTTAGGATATTAATGATAAAGGCTAGATTTTTATTGAATTAATCAAGAAGACTTCACAAAGGGATTTCACATATGACTAGAAGGAGAACGTGCTTTTTAAGAAAATAACTTGATGACACGTGGCATTTAATTAGCAAATTCTAAAAAATGATCAAACTTAACCATAAGGATAGTAAATCTTAAGATTAATAAAATTATATTGGTTAGATAGGATGAAAATGTTAAGAGTTACTAACAAATATATACTCTATATATAAAATACGCGGAGATGTATCGAGGCGTTGAATTTTTTCAACTTTATTTTTTATTAAAGTTGAATAATGAAAAAAATTAAATGCCTCGATACATCTCACGTATTTTCAGTGTAGAGTATATATTTGTTAGTAGTAGACACGACACAGTAAGACATTAAATAAATTAATATATAATTATATAGAATATACCCTCAAGTGAGGGTTAGGGTTTAAGATTATGATTAGGTTTAAGGTTTAGGATTATAATTATCATTAGGGTTAGGATTTACATCATGGTTTGGGTTATAAGTAGGATCAAGATTACAATTATGATTGGGGTTAGAGTTTACAATTATGGCTACGATTAGGGTTCAATTAGATTTATAGGGTTAGGGTTTGGGTTAGGTTTTTGGGTAATGATATAGATAGGTTTAGCGTCATTCTTAGGTTAGAGAAATAGTTAGAGTTAGGGTTAGGCTTAGTGTTAAGGTAAGGGTTTACATTATGGTTATGGTTAGAATTATGGTCAATGTTTATGTAAAGGTTAGCGTTTACATCATGGTTAGTATTAGGATTAATATTTTAGTTAGGGTTAGGGTTTAATATTATGATTAGAGTTAAGGTTTAAGATTATAATTATCATTAAGATTAGGTTTTACATCATGGTTAGTATTATGGTTATAGATAGGGTTTTAATTAGGGTCAAGATTAGGGTTAAGATAATGGTTTAGGTTTATGTGATGTTTAGGGTTGGGGTTGTATATACGGTTTTAGTTATAATCTTGTTTAGGATAATGATTATGGTTAGGGTTTAATTTTTTGTATAGGGTTTAAGTCTAGGGTTAGGGTCATGGTTGGAATTATGCTTAGGGTTAGGGTTTACAGTGTGGTTAGTATTATGGTTAAGGTGAGGGTTTTGTAGACTTGGGTTTTAGGTTCTATTTATGGTTAAGGTTTTCATCATGGTTAGAATTATAGTTTAGGTTAGGGTTTACATCATGTTATAGTTAGGGTTCATGATCAATATTATGGTTAGGTTTCTAAGGTTGAGAGATAGGTTTATGATTATGGTTAGGGTTTATATCAATGTAACAATTTATAGTTAGGGTTAGGATTTACATAAATATTATGGTTAAGCTTGGGTATAGAGTTTACATCATGGTTAGAATTCTAAAGTGTTAGGATTAGAGTTTATATTCTTGATAGGGTTTACATGATGGTTATAGTTAGGGTTTAGGATTATGGTTGGGTTTAGATTTTATTTTATAGTTAAGTTTAGGGTTAATAATATGGTTTAGGTTAGGGTTCAATATTTGGGTTATCTTCAAGTTTAGAATTAGGATTGTTGTTAGGGTTAGGTTCATGGTTAGGATTAAGAGTATGGTGAGGGTTAGGTTTTATAATTATTTTTACGGTTAATATTTATATCATGGTTTGGGTTATAAGTAGGATTAAGATTACAATTATGATTAAGGTTAGAATTTACAATTATGGCTAGGGTTAGGGTTTATATATGGTTAGGGTTAGGGATAGGATTGTGATTAATATTTGGGTTAGAGATATACTTAGGTTTAGGGTCATTAGAAGGTTATGATTTAGGATATCATTAAGATTGAAGCTAGAGATAGTATTAGAAATTGACTAAGAATTGTGATAGGTTTTAGGTGTCGATTAGGCTTAGGGACATAATCATAACTATAGTAATCTTTCTTATTGGGGTTAGGGTAAGCATTACTGTTAGGATTAGGGTTAGGATTAGAGTTAGAGATGTACTTAAGATTAGTATTAGGGTTACAAATAATTTTATGGATATGATTTAGTATTATGATTAGGGTCAGGGTAAGGGTTAGCATTAAGGTTAGGATTATATTTGTGATTATGGTTTAGGGTTGGGTTTCATTTTATGGTTGGGGTTAAGGTTTACGTCATGGTGAAGGTAGGCAACTTGGTCAAGATTAGAGTTGGATTTTAGGTTATGTTTTTTGTTAAAGTTTTCAACATGGTTAATATTATTGTTAGGGTCAGGGTTTACATCATGTTGTTATGGTTAGGGTGTCATGGTCAATATTATGATTAGGTTTATAGGGTTATAAAGGGAAGGTTTATTGTTATGGTGAATAATTATTACCCCAATTGAACCCTCATTTTAAATTTTTTCATACCCTAATATTAACCCTTACAAATGTCACACAAATTAAGCACAAATATCAAAGATAGCCCTAATTGATTTCTACAATTAATTTGTTTAACCCTAACAATAACCTAACTTCATATTTATATAATATAACCCTAATTAAACTCTTACTATAATTTAATCCTAAACTCTATCCCTATCCATAATTTAAATATTTTTGTGTGACTCTAATCAAAATTTAACCCTAATTGAATCCATAATTAAACCTTAAACCTAATTCTATCCAAACCTCAACTTTAATTGAAGCTAAACTAATTCAAATCCTAACCATGATTTACTTATAACTAAAGATATCTCCTATAAATCTAATTGAACTCTAACTCTAATATAATAACTATTTAACCCTAGCCATAATTATTATCCTAAATAAGCCTAATTTTGGTTGAATTAAACTCTAATTTTAACCATTAATAAAAAATTACCTAATTTAAATACTAACTTTAAAATTAACCATTTGTAAACCCCAATACTAAGCTAATTTATAAAAATATCAACTTTATTGCACATAGAATTCTCCCTATTATAACATTAACCTTATACTAATCAAAACTTATTCTAATAGAAGTCATTCTAGGATTTAGGGTTTATGATCTTATGGTGAATAATTCTCAGCCTAATTGAACCCTCATTTTAAATATTGTCAGATCCTAATATTAACCCTTACAAGCCTAACCCAAATTGAACACTAATGATAAAGAGTCCTAACTTATTTTTCCAATTAGCTCATTTAACCTTAACATTAACTTAACTTGCATATTTATAATATAACCCTAATTGAACTCTTACTATAATTTAATCTTAAACCCTAACCCTAATTGTATCCTAACCCATCTTTATTTGAAGCTTAACTAATTTAAACCCTAACTATGACTTAGTAGAACTTTAAATACACTTTTAGATTATGGCAGTACCATTATATTTTATTAATATTAAACTTTCGAAAGGCTTCAGGAGGAAAGAAGCAGAAAGAAAACCCCCCATCTTAGTCGAGAATTACATATAAAATTAAAAACTACGTATTACATCCAAATAAAAACTCCATAGCTATGAAGGAAACACTAGGCCCAAAAGATATACGTGATATACATTATAGCCCAACTTGGGCATACCCAAAAAAAACCCCAAAGATCAGCTACGTGCCCCAGGAAACATTCTTCTAATTTTTATTATATTGTTTATATTAAATATATTAAATTAATACATATTTTACTTAAAGATAGACTTATATTGTTTAGGGATTAGTAGAAACTCATTGAAAAGTTAGAAATTATTCTAAGCATATAAGCAACATTTCTTTTCAATTTTGGTTTTTCTTTTTGCATGCAAATCAATTTAAATTTTAAAATCAAACTAAATTCTATTTTTTATTTTTATAATGTATTAATGAGCCATCAATTAGTATTAGAATAAATCTAAAACTAAAATCTAGATATATATTATGTTTTTAAAAACTTTCCAATTTTCTAAACTTATGTGGAATATATAAATTTCTATTATATTTTTCATTGTTTGCATGCAAACTATTTTATCATCTAAAATTAGAATAAATGAGCTATTATTTTTAAATCTAGATAGAAATAGAACATTTCTATATTTTTCTAGATAGATGAACACAAATTCTATTCTATTTTTTAATTTTTACTAAAATTGTTTCAGATTTTAAAATTAAAATAAATTCTACTTTTCTAATTATTAATATTTCAAACATGAATTACTAAAGATAGACCCGAAATAACTTTGCAAGTTCAATTTCAATCATTTTAATTTAATGAGTAATCCAATCTAAGAAGTTCAAGTTGCTTCCAATATTAACACATTTAATAAGCATCATTTAAATACCAATTTAGATATTTTAAAAATAGAGAATTGATTTTGCATTAGCTTATGGATTTCAGATGAAGCACTTAACAAGAATCTATGAATGTTATAAATGCATAAAATGATTTACATAATATGCGAGATATAGATTGTTGAAAAGACCATACAAATATAACTAATGATACCAAATGCAAGATGGAAAATGTATCATAATGTTTGTAGAGAGATCTAAATCAATGATCATGGAATGAATTTTAAAATTATAGAAACATTATTATCATGTAATTAATTTCAAAGAATATTCCTAGTTCAAATACACAAAGTAATCTCAAATATAAAATGAACTATGTTATAAAAAAATATGAAAATGGATTTAAACCTATTCGAAGCTTGGATATTTTTCTGTGAAACATCCATTCTTTGATAATATGTGAAACTGAATCTAAACTTGTTTGAAGGCTGGAGATTTTTCTCTGAATAATCCATTGTTTGATAATAGATTCAAGATAAAATCAATGTTAAATCCAATCCTGGCCATAGATCCAGCCAGAGAATTGGAAAAGATTAATATGACCATGGTGGCCTCTATTTCTTCTGAACCTTTGGACATATCATTGATATTTTATAAATTTTGATGAGTGATACAAAGGATGCCATGTACAATGAATCTTTTTCAGAGGATTTCATCCTATGTTGGCAAGGAAATCCTATGCCCAATCCACATAATAGAATCAAACTTTTATATATCGTTATTAACCAAAATAGAATACATTAATTGTATTTAATAAAAATCTAAAAATAAAATTCGTAGGTCATATGCCATTAACATAAATTAACAACTATGTTCTCACCATTACCTTTTTCTATTACTATAAGTATTTTGCATCACCATACTTATATCAAGATATTCCACAATTTTAATCTCGTGACATGCAAAATAAGGCAATGGATCACCAATTGACCTACATTAAGACCATGGAATTTGACACAGATATGATATTATTTGATCTTCTTCTTCCTCTCACCTCCAACACTCCAGTGATGAGCCATTTGATCCCTGTGATCAAATTTTAATGTGCATGTATTCCTGCTATGTCAGGAAGGAGTTTACACCTCAAATTAGATTGCAGTTAGAATGTGAATTAATACATGCCATTAAAAAGATCATTCAACATGAACAACGTATTAGAGTCTAATATCAGTAATAGTATTCTAAAGTTTCATTTGTTTGTGATTCCACTACCATGCATGCTTCTAAGACTTTTCCACTAATATGTGTTCACCCTTCTTTGTTACCGCTTCCATGTGTTACCATTTCCATTTGTTTCCTCAACCACTCAGTCTTCCATCCTTGCGCGCCTTCTTGAACACCTCATCATGCATGACGGTTGCGGGCCTTAATATTATCAGTAAATGCACCTGCGGTTTATATTCTTTTTAAGTTTGCCTTCGTATATGTGACTGACGATGCATTTATTGGTCCCATTCTTTTTTACTTTTGTTACATGTGATGGCGAGAACATGGACAGAAAATTTTCAAGCTGGCAGTGGAAGATGAAGTGTTTCTTTTTTCTTCCACCATTTTTTTTGAATGATGTCCTATAGAGGGTTGGATGCCACTGTAGGTTATGCCTTTCGACATAATAATATTTATAATCCATTAAATCTTAAAATATATTTTTATTAGAATATGATATCTAAACAAAATAATATGAGAATAAATGATAGCTAGGAGTTATATCAAAACTAAAATCTCTATTAGGAGAAATCTTGTGATAGTTTTATATTAAGTAAGATTGAACAGAGTCCTCAATATCGTTAAAAGGAAATAAGTTACGCAATGTAGAATTTAGCTTAGGCTAA
>MU223485.1:1291004-1305818 GCA_018584345.1 Thuja plicata
AAAAGGATGACAAAATCAAAGTTGTTCAGCTTCAATAGTATAAAAGTGATATTTATGTTTGGAATTTGAAGATGATGTAAACTAATAAAATGTTTTAAAATGGATGAAGTTTATGATTAATATTTTTTTTGAATAAGTTTTGATATTTTTTTTTAATGTTTAAAGATGATTTTTTAGTTGCTGAAAAATGCTAAAAATTAGGGGTCTAGTTCCCGCCAAAATATTATATGTAAATAAACATTTTCCCCTAATTTCAAAATATGTTATAGATGACATATATAGCTAGTGCATGAAGAAATAAAAATTGGTTTGTGACCTATATTTTTTCTTTTATACAATTTTCATCTCCCGCCATATTTTTCATAACAAATACATCCCAATCAAAAAAAGAAATATATATTCTTGAAGAGAAATCTCTCTTCTAGTGCACCATATGTTTTTAAAATTTATTTAATATGTTTTGCTATTTTTTTTCTTTCTCCAAATCAACATCTCCTTGACTATTAAAATACCTACTTGCAATATTTTTAATTATAATAGACTATGTATAATTAAAACACTATAAAATCTATAAGAGATATTCTTGACGATGATCTCTACAAAAGGGTATTTTTGTATTTTTTGAAAAATATCATTAAAAATTCTTAGAGTTATTGAAACGTCACTTTTCTGAAATAATTTTATTTCTATGGTAATTGGCCACAAAGTGGTATAAAACATGCATTTAATAGACATTTCCAATTGGAAAAGTTAAAAACCTTATCTAACTTAACTATAATGAATCTAGCTAGACCATATGTTTGGCCAAAATTAATTTTTAGTTAGAAATACTAAAATTCAGCTGTGCTGATAAGTTGTCCTAAAAGGTGATAGATTATTGTGCTGTTATCCCTACCTTGTCCTATTTCTTCACTGCTACCTCCACATGTTCTTGCTCTATATTTGCTATTGTAGAGGTTGATTTTTTAATCTTTTTCTATAATTCTTTCAAACTATTCTCTGAAGCTTTCCTCTTTGCTTTTTCATTGGCAAAGTCTTCCTGTAACTTTTCTATATTTTTCTCGAGCTTACTTTTCTCTCTTTCTAGCTTTAACAGTGCATTGTAGACCACTTGGTTTGTAGAATTTGACACATTGATTTTTTCCACATTTTTAACTTTGTAAAAATCCATTTGGAGAGTGCTAACTTGAAATTCAGATGGATCTATTTAACTCTCTGGTGGGTTTCCATCTTCTTTTGGTGGAATAACAACCATGAACTCCATCACATCTTTGTTTGGGTCACATGTTGGAAATATCTTGTTGGATGCAGGTTGTTCCTCTACAGCTGCAGTAAGGGCACCATTCTGCAATGTCTTCTTTATTTCCTTATTTTTTGTTGTTGTTGCTACAAATTTATTATAGAAACATTTGAAATGAAAATATGGTGTTGCAGAAGGATTTGAATATTTGAAAGGTGAACCAGAGCTTGCAATACCTATTGATCTAACTAATGTTGTTTGAGGATTTAACATTATAGAGGGTTTTGCTGAACTTGAAAGTGCAAACAGTTCTTTAGGATCGATTCTCAATGTTTTTGTCGTGGAAACCTTTTGCTTCTTGACACTATCTTCTTCTATGGGCTTCTATGTAGATTCTACTGGCCTCTTTAGAGAAGGAAATTGTTGTATAAGTTGCCCAGTCCTAATGGCACCAGTGCCACTACTAGACCCAGTAGTAGTAGATTCCCCAATCCCACCCATGGAAATGGATGTTCTTATGGGCATAGTGGTTCCTGATAAATCTAATGGGTCCACTCCAAATCCAACCCCAATGCCTGCACCATGATCAGGTTTTTCTGTGACAATTGTAATCTAGACTCCTTCTCCTATGGGACCCAAACTACCACCTTTATAACCCATTTTTTCCACAATGTTTGCCCCTTTTATATATACTTGTTTCCAGTATTCGCTAACTCCACTATGACTCTGAGTAAATGAAATTGTTGGATTATCATCCACACTGTCTGGATCACTGTCATATGCCATGGTAGGATGCTCCAAATTCCATAATTTTCTAAACTCTATATCCTCATCTATTTCATTTTGATCTGCATTGGTCTTTGGTTCACCAAGAGCCTTTCTCATACTCCAAGAATCATTCATTTTTGTTGGAGTCCATTTTCTATCATTACATTCTTTTTCTATTTTCCTTGGTAGTTTTTTTGTTTGATGGATGACCAACTTTTTCATAGAAATTGTAGGACATTCTAGGCTGTACAATGCCCTAGTTTATTGATGTCATAATTAGTGATGACAACTGTTCAACTAAATTTTTTTCCTCAGTGGAAACTTTCTCCATCTCTTTTGTAACATCATCCCAACTATCCTTTCTTTTCAACTTCTCTAGCAATGGTTTACTTTCATGTTGCAATATGTTTGCAAAGTTCTTATTAGAAACAAGCATTGTTTGAATGACGTTGAGTGGATCATGCTTCTAGTAGCACTCTAAATCAAATTGAAAAATTTCTAAAATTTTTTTTGCCATTTTGAATACTTTTCTCTCAAATGTTAACCCTCCAATTGAGAAAGGTAAGGAAGGGAATATGCTCTTCTTTGACTAGCCAGCAAAGAGTATATCTGTGCTCTCAAGTTGTAGTACATATTCTACTACAAACACCTTATCTGTCACATGCATTGGAATTTTTGGGGGTTGTAGTTTTGATTCGTAAAACCTTAGAACAGTGTATTCTTCCATTAAGTACCAGTCAGGAAATTGAATTTTTCTTCCATGTTGGATGCAATCCCTACATGAAGCAGACAATCTGGGCATTGGAGTACTTGTTATTTTTTGTACAATGGTGCCAAAAAGAAATCTACAAAATTATTGTAATTCTTTTTGTTATCATACAACCTTATCTAAGGTGTCCAATTATATATTGGAGTACCTATTGGACTCATTGGAGTACCTAATGGTCCTATCCCCCTCTAAATTTCAAGCTTGTTGTCGTTACTCATTAATATTGTAGGATGCTTGGCTAGAAGAAGATAGCACAAGTAGGTTGTGAACCTAAATGTCTTAGAATTGTCTATTTTAATCAATGCTAATTGTTCTTTCATCGATTGAACCATGTGTCCAACAAAATTATATCTTACTAGTTCATTGACATAATGGATATCCCAAATCAATTGAAGAATGATGGCACCCACTTCCCTATTATTTTCCAGTCCCAGGCAAAATTCTAACGAGGATATAGTATCTTTAACGCATGGCAAAAAAATGTTAAAATCATAAGGATTCTGATGGTTCTCACCCAATGAAGCCTTTGCCTCTGCAACTATTAGACCCTTTATAAATGAATTTTTTGCATTTGGCACGACTTCCTCATATTTGTCTACCAGCAATCTGAGGTCAATATGGATATTACAGTTTTGTCAATCAAACCCTAGGTCTAGAAAACTGAGAAATTCTTCCTAGGTTATTGATAAAACTTCTTCCTAATTATTTCTATTCATAATTTCTTTTCTTTCTGCATCATAATTTTATACACAAATCAAGACAATTTCTAGGCAAGGGAAAAATTTGGGTAACAGCATGCAACCCAAACCTACATCTCACGAAGCAACTTTATTCATTTTTGCAGCTATCGGTGGATTAAATTTTATAAATTCAGACTTCTTTGGCCCATTTTCCTTACTGTATAATGTATGTTTAATTGATATAACTCTCCTTTGACCATCGATAGAAGGATCATAAACATCGTGATACTCATCAATGAAACTAGGGATTTCTACTAATTTTCTACAGTCTATTAAAGTTTTCCCATCTGCTTGCCCTTGGCCTTGAGTGTTCGCTTTCCACATTGTTCTTCAGAAGAATGAAAAAAACATATAATCACATATATTTACTAAAAAAATCACAGATAATAATTAACTAATTAAGAAATTTGTAACTATACATGCAAGAATTAAAATTTCAAAATTAAGTTAAACAAAAATTTTGACATTACAAAATCGGTTTGCATCAAGCTAGATTTCTTACCTAAAATTATATTTTGAAATCTGGATAGATAGATGTTAGAATGGCTAAGGCTCTCACAAATTACAGTCCTAAAATCTTCGGTGACGGTTTAACATTTCTTTTTAGCTCTGTTACTACGACCCTACGAGTCGATAGGTTTTTAAAAAGGAAATGTTAAAAACCTTTTGTTAAAACTTAAATGTAACAAATTAAATGACTATTACACGTCTCACGTGTCACATTTTTGGAATGATTTAAATGAATATTAAATTAAAATTGTGTACAAATTAAATATTAATTACACGTGTCAAGTTTCCAAAGGGATTTTTCAGAAAAGGTCTTTGAGACCCATAGTACTTCCAAAATACAACTTCAACCGTTCATCTCTCGTAATCCAACGATTTTTTATGATTTTAAAATATTAATAGCATATAACAGAGTAAATCAACTAAAAATATTAATAGCATAAGATTGTTAGATTTTATTTTAAGATAGCTAGATCATTGAAGATTATTTCACATGTAACGTTTTCGCAGCGATTTAAATGAATATTAAATTAAAAACATGTACAAATTAAATCTTAATTACACGTGTCACGTTTTCGGAGTGAGTTTTTAGAAAAGGTCTTTGAAACCCATAGTACTTTTAAAATAAACTTCAACCGTTCATCTCTTGTAATCCAACGATTTTTACGATTTTAAAATATTAATAATTTAATACACACTAATAAATATAACCATTAAATGATAAAGTTTGGAAACATTTAATTATTACATGAAACAAAAGTGCAACGCAAATATTTTATATTACATTAGGAAAAATTTCAATGCAAATTTACAATTCAATGATGTCCATACGCCATATCTATTAACTATTCATATAATGAAAATAAAAAAGAAATGAACTTCAAATTTCTTAAAACATTTTCATATTTTTCACAGGGACGGGGACAGAGAGACATAATCAGGGACTATCTAGCTTAGGCTCCCTTCCTTCTGTGTGGAACTTTGAAGAGAGGATAATCTCAGAGAATTCTTCTAGTTATTGATAGTCCTTGGTTTCCTCCAGAAGGTGCCACTTCCGGAGGAAATCCCTCCCAATTGATGCCCACTTTTGATGACGCATGAGCTGCTCAACATCAAGGTTTAGTAGAAATGGTTGTCTGTGCACATTTTCTCCTGGTTGTAGAATCCTAGCAAAATCATTTTCCCAAGGAATTCCAAACCCAATTTCTGCAAACACGACAACACTCACATTGTTGCCGAGGTACTCTTCTCTGAAAATCTTCCTTAGAAGCATGAGAATATCCACCTTTTCCCCTCCCAGGTCCAACAAAGATGCCAATAACCGAGATGAAATGTTGGTGTTAACTCTATGCCTATTTGCACTCTCCAGAAATTCATGTCCCAGCACCATCCTTATAGCCTCCTTGGTGAAGGCTCCCAACTCTGTAGCAACAGACGCCAGGATTGGGTCTGTGACCAGGCCCAAAAAGGCCTTGTGATCCTCCAAGGTAGTGAATCTTAAATGAATTGGAGTGTCAATTTAAAATCAAACTGATATTATTGTTCTAATTTATGATATAAATTAAAGAGAACCTTGCACTCACAAACTATTTTCAAAAATCTTCTTTCATAATCATAAATTAATGAGCATAGATCATCTATTTATAAGCCATGATTGGAATTGTTTCTCTCCCTTAAAGATCTAATTAATTTGTAAGTTAAATGGAAACTGTCCTTCAAAAATCTCCAAATCTTTCATATTTAATGCAACCGTCTGTGGAATTGAAACAACACTTATTGAAACAACACTTATTGAAACAACACTTATGATAAGACATTTGCTATTTTGGGAATAATGAAGGTCAAAAGGATCGCATCACACAAGTGGACATAACAATTCTTTATTATAAAAAAACTTGAAACCTGTGCCCACTCTGCAGAAATAATAAGTAAAGTACATTAGCCATGGCAGGAAATGAAGCTTTATCGTTGATGTAAGATCATCGAACAGTCAAAAAACAATGTCCTTAGATGACATGATGTTTTCATTTAAGCGTTAACTTTAAGGCATTATTCTATCGAGATAATTAATACATATCTATCATTGAAAATTGAAAGGCTCCATCTAAGCAGCCTTTAATTGATATTACTTTAATTGATGTCATCTAATCATCGCCATTAATTAATATTTCTATATAATATTATCTAAGATTGCCAAAAGAATTCTAGTTTTTTTATGTCAGAAAATGAGGTCACAGACTCACACGTTCGTTGGATTACAACATATCAATGGCCAAAGGTGAATTTTGGTCCTATTGTTGGTGTTCATAATCTTTACACCAAACTCTCAAAAGAATCATGACAAGTGGTATGATTGATCATGGGATTATTGGTACGATCGATCCTACCACATGTCATGATTCCGCTGAGAGTTTGCTGTAAAGATTATGAAGACCAACAATAGGCTCAAAATTCACCTTTGGTCTTTGATATGTTGTAATCCAATGGACATGTGATTCTATGATGTCATAGTTGTGGGACCTGATGCAACTTCAACATCAAATCAGAACCATTGGATTAAGAGAGATGAATGATGGAAGATGCATTTCAGAAGAAATGTGGTGACATAACTCCTTTACTGAAAACTCTCTCCGAAATCATCACACGTGTCATTAATTGAGAATGAAAACTTAGGAGAATGAAAATTTAATAATTATTTCCAATTATTAAATTGCCATACCAACTATACAACTATTGTATTAAATTGCCAAGTTTATATGTATTTTTGAAAAACATTCGCCATGAAAAATAAATTAATTACAATATTTGGAAAATAATTTTGCCATAATTTATCAGTATAAAAAAGTCTGATTCGCCAATTAAATTAATAATTTTCCTATTAAAATCATTTGTTTTCACCATATTTTTATAAAAATCTTATACGTTATTAAAAAGATTTCCACCAAATATCCATAATTTGAAACACAATTTTCCATCAATATTAAAAAATTTCCCTCCAAAAAAGATGTGATTCGCCTCAATTTTATACTTTTCAGGAGGGGGGGTTCTTAAAGTTATCCCTAAGACATAGGGACTGGAGTATTCATAGGGAAATGTTATAAATGAAACCAAGTGGGTCATACAATAATAAAATATCCTAAAAGGACAACTAGGTGGCAAGGAGGAGATAGAAGAGCCAATCTAATTCAAGATAAGGACACACAAAGTGTCAACTCACCTATCATAGCCACGCCTAATTTCGATGGAGAGATATTGATGATCAATAGGATCTTGTTGAAGGAACCTAAAGGTAAGGAACCCCCTTAAAGGAAGACACTCTCCAAAACCTTGTGTAAGGCTTATGGCAAGTTATGCATGGTAATTATTGACTCTGGCTCCACTGAAAATGTTGTCTCCATTGAGATGATAGAGAAACTCAAAATCAAAAGGATGTCACATGTCAACCCACACAAAATCACTTCTTTAAAAAAGGTAAAAAATATATGGTAGAGGGGTAGGCTTGGGTCGATTTTTCCATTGCTGAAAGACTAACAAAGGATATTTTAACAAATTGGGGAGTAGATCTCTAGAGATGGAAAGATATGGTATGAAAGATAGCTTGCTGCAGCTAATGAGATTATTTAATAACTGAAGAACAAGCTTAAGGATTCTCTGGAAAAATGAAATAATCATCTGAACAACTAAGAGACACTCTAGACAGTATTTATGAATTATCTGAAGGTAGTGTTAACTTAGAGGAATCTGAGGAAGCTATAGAAGATTTCATGGAAAGGAAAAAAATCCTGACTGATGAAGCATCCAAGATGAAAAGAGAACATGAAATCCAAGCTATAAGGATGTGTGAAGTACTTGAAGTTATGAGGGCCACTGAAGATGCAAAGATAAATTCTGAAAATAAAAAGAAGAATGTTGAATAACTAATCAAAGAGAAAGACATTATAGTTAAAAGATTGGCACATGAAAACCATGCACTGAATGAACTGAGTGACACTGAGGATGAGAAATTATAACTGTGTGCTGAAAATGAATAAGTGAGAAAGGAGAATGAATTATTCAAAGAAGAATTAAAGATTGAGAGAAATAAAAATAAAAAACTTAAGCAATATGAACAAAGCATGCATAATATCTATGGGCAACTGAAGGACCAAAGGTGATCAAGAGATACTTATGGCTTATGATTTATCAGTGAAAGAAAATTTGAGAAAGAAGAATGTTCCAAGTCTGGTGCTGGGAAATAATATAATATTTCTAAGGTATACACAGGTCCACAAGGTAAGAAACCTACTAATCCCACTTGTTACAATTGTAGAAAGTCTGGTCACACTACTAATGTATGTAGGAGCCAAGAGGTGAATGTTCCAAGAATGACTCATTTTAATGTTTATTTTTACAATTGCAATAAGTATGGTCATCAAGCTTATGAGTGTAGATGAAGAGCCAATAAATATCATCTGAAAGGAGTTTTAACCAATACTTTTATTCATGCAACAAGTATAGACATAAGGAAGAACATTGCAGATCAACAACACCTAACAAACTGGTGAATGTTCAAAGAAGAGAAGCTAACATGAATGTTTCATGCATTGTTTCTTGAAATTATGGATATTGTTGCTATGAATTTTCAATTGAGAAATCCTAAAGGTAATTATAGACCATGGAGTACAATAGGTATGGCATGTTTTTATTGTCATAAGATTGGACATCTTGCAAGAGAATGTAGATATAAGAAGCAGTCACCAAACAATTACTTGATGAGAAATGAAAAAAGACTGTAAATGTTGAAGAAGTGAGGAATGAGATGAAAAAGGTTTGGGTGAAGAAAGATGAAAGTAAAGAAGATGCAAACACATCAATAGGTAACCCTACATTCTATACCCTAGGGGATTCATCCTAAAACTAAGCAAGTAAGTTCTACTTAGGGGTTGAATTTCATTATTATATTTAAATTTTCCCTTATATGGATGAGAGGTTATATCTATTTGCACAATGAGATGCATTGAGGTTATATTTGATGAATGTCATAGACATAAGTATTTATGTATCACTGATCTTATCATTTACAAAATTTATGTGTTAATGCCACTTTTTGCATTAACACATGGAAATTGTAATCGACGAAGTGAGATGAGTTAACTACATTTAAATTTTTAATTAGTCATTGGTAAAATTTTTGGGAAAATAAATTCGACGTAAATCTATTCATTATGCACCTCAAACTTTGAAGAAATTTTACAAGAGAAAAGTGTACTTTCATATTGAGATTGATTGTGATAACTATTTGAGCTAATCAATTACATAGATTCAAATGGTGAATTTGAAAGCTCCCTAACTAATATATTAAGAAGAATGGTGATCATTTGTGAAGGAAGTTGGTGTACTCAATTTATATAGTATATTTCTATTGGTTTACTATGGAATCAAGGGTTGCAACACCTATGTTGATCAACATATCTAAGTAGGCAAAACCTGAACGTAAGCTACATCCATTAAAGGCGGTGGAAGTTGACAAAGTTGGTTCCCTATCCATAATTACACCTTGACTTCCATTGATTCAAGATGTAATAACTTTCATTCACTACAATATTATTGAATTAGGCAATGGACTGATACATAAGGAGTTTTTAGGAATGGGAAATGACAGTGAACTTAAAGATGAGTTCAAACACCTTCAAATAAAGGGTTTGACACATTTTCTGGACTAACCTAGGATTTTCAAGGAAGAATGGATTAGATATGTCTTGATTTTTTTTCATGACCAATTCATATGGTTGGAGGAACCAATCAAGATCATGAAGGGGTTGATACATTTGATAACTAGATTCTTAGTAGATGGGGAACCTTGTACCCTATGAAAAATATCCAAAAAGATAGTTGCACAACTCACAAATTCTAAAAATTGTCATACAGTGATGAAAATTGATAATATTAAAGATCAAAAAATTCTTTTTGTAGCAATGGCTATTAGGTATAAAGTTTATCAATCTAGTCAGTTGAATAGTGTGCCTTGTGGAGCTATTCGCACCCCTTACCAAATAGTGAAGGAAGGAACAAGATACGACCTAGATGAGATGGTCAAGTCACAACTTATGAAAACTTAAATAGGACTCAAATAGACAAGAAGAAATCATTGAAGTTTGGAGCACTTTTGGTATGTATGTTTTTCTATGTGCAAAACTATTTTCCTGGAAAAGGAATTGTAACTTGGAAAACATATAGACCAAATTTATATCATATAAATGAATACATAACTTAATTAGGTGATAACCTAAAAAATGTAATGTGGGGATATTTCAAATGCTTTTAGGATAGAGTGCATGAGAAGTATAGGATACCTCCACACTTTGTAGAGAAGTAGATAGACATAATTTTTTTTCTAGTTGATACTGACACTTGTAAGATACAAGCGATAGATCTCATAATTTCATGGATACCTAAGATGGGATATGAGACTGATAAATAATTGTTAACCATGAAAAATGAAGCTTTATTAAAGATACTGGTTAACAAACAATAGAAGAGGTATGGTACTTTTGAGGAGGCATGTGAAAGAATCAGTCTACAACTGAAAAAGTCAAGAATTGGAAAGAAAGAATAGAAAATCATAAGTTGATAGGAAGAGAAGTATGATATAGGTGAAGGTATTAGTTCCACAAGTGAGCAACAGAAGAATATTCCTGATGTTTATGCCAAAAGGAAGAGGAAGTCAGTAAGAAATCAGAGTAGGACTCCTTAACTACCATCGGTAGAAGAGTATGGAATGGATAAGAATGATGAAGGTAAAAATCCTAACGCTATGCCACCTGAGGTGTCACAAACTATTAATACTATAACTTATGTAAAGTGAAAGAATAGAGGACATCAAAATCCTCTCTTAGCAAGAAAAAGAAGAAAACTAAAGAAGATAGTGAGAGAACTAATTCTGAGAAGCTGAGAAGGAAATCACTGACATGGGGAAGTCTGGAAAGATAACATTCATCATTCCTAATAGTGAAACTAAAATTTTTGAGGTAATTAAAGAATGAGGAATGATATGTAATATCAGTAACTTTAAATTCTCAAAGTTATCTGATGTGTACAAGAAAACTATTGAAGATGCTATTGTATTTCACTTTCATAAATTCAGCATAACAAGATAGCTACCAAAAGTAGGCATGAAGACTAAGTTTTAGTGGAATGAGAAGGATAAAAAAGGTTTTGAGACTTTGAATAAAAAGATAGCTACCCAACCAATCTTTGTACGTCCTATTTTTAAGAAGAAATTCACTATTGAGTGTAATGCTAGCAATACTGGTATAGGAGAATTCCTAAGTCAGGAAGAAAAAATAGTGGCTTTCCACAGTGAGAAGCTAAGTGAGGCAAATAAGAATTAATCCTCATATGATTTGGAGTTCCATGCATTGGTTCAAGCCTTGAGGAAGTGGAGGAATTAACTCCTTCCTAAAGAATTTTTAGTATATACTGATAACGAGGATTTAATCTTTATAAACTCACAAGACAAGTTAAGCCACAAGCACATGAAGTGGGTAGAATACATTTAAGCCTACACCTTCACTATCAAGAAAAGGAAATGGCTACAAAACAAGGTGGTAGATGCATTAAGAAGAAGATTGCTGACAGTTAAGAAGCATTGGTATAGATAGTTTCAAGGAGCTTTATCCAGAGGATAAGGACTTCTCAGTTTCTTATAAGGTATGCAAAGACTTTCAAAATCATTTCCACAATGATTATTCTGACTTTACACTTCATGGAGGTATTTTTTTAGGGGAGGGAAACTCTGTATTCCTAGAGCCTTAATGAGTGAGAAAATAATGCAAGAGAAACATAATAGGTCACTTAGTGGACATCTTGGTGTTAAAAACACTTTAGAATTGGTAAAAATATATCATTACTAGACTAAGATGAATAAGGCAATTCAAAAGTATGTAGAGACTTGCATTGTCTATCTGAAAGCTAAGGAGACTTCATCAAATGTAGGGTTGTATCAACACCTTCTAATTACAAATAGACCATGGGAGTGTCTTAGTATGGACTTTGTAGTTGGTCTCCCTAAGAAAAAACATGGTTTGGACAATATATATGATTATGGACATATTTAGTAACATGGCCAATTTTGTGCCATGTAAAACCATACATGATGCATGCTACATAGCCAATATTTCCTTTAGGGAAGTAGGAAGGATCCATGGACTACCCTTGACTATTATGTCAGACAGAGACTCTAAGTTCATGAGTCATTTTTGGAAGACATTGTGGCAGAAGCTTGACACTAACCTTTCTTTTGGTTCTACATACCATCCTAAAATAGATGGGAAGACTAAGGTTGTGAATAAGAGTTTGGGTAACCTCCCAAGATGTCTCACTAAGGAGTATGGACAAACATGGAACCAGATCATTTCTCAAGAAGAATTTTCATTTAATGACACCATAAAAATATCCATGGGTAAAAGTCCCTTTGAAGTGGTCTAGATGGGATTCATTCCATAGGCATGTGTGAGCTTAGAGACCTAGGGATTAGTGCAATGAGAAGTGAATATGAAAAGGAATTTTATCACTCCATGAATGAGGTACATTGTACAATCAAACAAGAACCTATAGACAATACTACTGATACAAAGCTTAATGTGGATGAGAGAAAGAAATATGTTCAATTCTAGCTTGTAAATCTAGTGATGGTACACTTGAATAAGGCAAGGTTGCAGAAAGGAGTCTCTAACAAGCTTCAGATGAGAAGGATAGGCTCGTGTGCCATTTTAGCCAAATATGGGAATAATACCTATAAGGTGGAGTTTCCTGAAAATATAGGAATCTCTCCATTGTTCAATGTTTCATATTTGGTGTCATATAAAGGACCTATCCTAGAAGGAAATCATGGAAAATCAAAGGATGCAATAGAGATACAAGCTTTGAAACTACCAATCACACCAAGACCACAAGCAGAGAAGATCTTGAGATCCAGAGTAGCGAAGAAGACAAGGAACGATATGTACATGGATTATCTTATAAAATGGAAAGGTAAGGAATATTTAGAGGCCACATGGGTGTTGGATACAAATTTTCATAAGTTAGGCATAGATCCTAACTTGATCCCTTCCAATGGGATTTGACTTGGACATTTTGTTTAGGGAGAATGGTACAGGAGAACCTAGAGTTAAAATAACTTCATTTTATCTTTTAATTTCTTCTCTTTGTTAATAATCTAGTTTAGCGATTTATAGGATGGTTTTATAATTCTTTAGGAGTTTTCAGTTTGTTTTGTGAGGCTTTTGGTCCAAGTGACCTATGTAATGTCCTAGAGGATAAAATGACTCAAAATGGGGATTAGGAAGTCAAGAGCCTTAGAAGGACATTTTTGGGACATTTTAAGTCTTATAATATGTTTTATTACCTTACATCATCCATTCATGGAGTTAGAAACAAGAAAAAGAAAAGTTCTTAAAAAGTGCAAAATGTTGCTATGCAATATTTACAACTTTTGAAAGTTGCTCAACAAATTTTCCCAAAAAGTTTCTTTTGTCCAAAAATTGGTTATGAATCAGTTTTAGAGGTTGTAATAGGAATATGAGGCCTATTTAAGGACTTTATTGGTGATTTCCAAAGGTTGGATGTCATTTTGATACATTTTTCAGTCAATAGAAAAGTGCAGATTCTGAAGAATTATAGTTTTTGTGTTTTTTTCCTTCATAGTATTTTTGATGGATTGAATTGAGTGGATTTTAAGTGAAATTAGATTATTATCATAATTTCCTATTTTTTTTTGGAGTGTTTTCTTTTGGGTTTGATTTAAAAGTTTTAATAAAATTCTTCTGCTAGTTCTATGTTCACTGGACCAGTCTAGACTTTAAATAGAAGAATGGATCCTCTAAGATTTTCCCACCATGGGAAGTGAATGGTCCTGGGAGGAATGAAAGAGGAGCCTTTGTACATATTTTTTATTTTTTACTTAGTTATATAAGTGCTAAGGATGATCTACGAGCTCTTTACCTAGACCATCTTGGCCATAGCCTGGCTAGGAAAAAAGAGAAAACACTAGGTTGTAGAGTGTAGAGTTGGATTGAATGGTGAAATAAAATGGATGGAGGATGGTTTGTGGGAGGTTAAAATACCCTTAGATTAATTTTGGAGGCTGATGAATCCATTTCATCAGGTTTTGTGAAGAATTTCAAATACTGGACCTATTAGCCCTATTTTTAAGGACACGGTCCCTAAGACTTTTGAGGTACTGTACAAAGGAGTTGAGGACCCCTAAACCTTGAAATATATTGATTTTTCCAAAATGGTTTCCAAATATAATAAAAAATTGGTGGCTTTTTTGTAAATTTTATGAGTTAATCCAATTTTGGATCCTAGATAGGGCTACAAGAAACCACTAGCCCTATTCCTAAATTTTAGGAATTTGATTGGTGAATGAATGAAATCTAACTCTCAACCCTAAATAATGGAGTAAAATTACCTAATGTGAAAGGATCACAACCCTGCTAGACTTTGTGAGTGATTTGTATAGGATTTACGAAATCTACCCTAGTAGATTTAGTGAAGCATTAACTCAGAATTTATAGAGAGGTTCTTGGATTGAGTGGTAGTTGAACCAAGTGTTTCACCCTTAGATTATGGTTTGAGAAAAAGCACGATTGGATCTAGGAAAACACCTAGTAGTGATTCAAGATGAATATATGGAGAACATCTCTATCAATAGGTAACAGAAATGGAAGTACATCTCAAGTAGATGACACTTTCACTTTGAATGAGTTAATAGGAGATGTGTTAGGAAGTATTCCAAGTATGGTTATATA
>MU223485.1:1331399-1353744 GCA_018584345.1 Thuja plicata
AACCCCAGCACTCCAAAACCTGCACAATGTATTATCTTCAACACAACGGTTACAACACACTTGCAATGCAAGTTCTTTCAGGAGACAATTGACACACACAGACAAATCCAGTAGCACCAGATTATACGAGTAATACCCTCTTTTTTGTATCCTTTTTGTAACCCTAAAAATGCTTATATCATGCGCTTTCCTTTTTAGGGAAACTTCCAAAGATAGCCGCATTAGGGTTTTACCATTCTCTGAGAAAATAGGAACCCCATGATTGTGGAAGAGTGTAAAGTACTCAACTTTATCAGTTTCCACATGTCTTGCATGTCTTCACCTATCATTGAAATCTCCTAGAAATAGCTCTTACGTGTCATAGGAATCCGTCATAACCATTTCAGCCATGATCTCCTTACACACCATTCAAGATGCCGACACATCAAGTGGAGTGATACATCAACATGCCAACTAGACATGTACACTCACACTTAATTACATTATTTGCAAGAAAATACATTTTACAAAACAACTAATAAGAAAAGGAATTATCCAAGGTTGAGACACCTTATTCCTAACAAGAATGCAAAGAGTATTTAAAAAGTGGCTATGCACCAAGAATGGGTAAGGGTCCTACTGCTCATGGTCCTTGTCCTAGGATTCGTAATTGAGATAAACGTAGGAATTTGTAAGATAACATTATTCATAAGGTTCTTAATATCAATTCTAATGTAATACCAAAAAATAACCTACTAAAAATATGTAGTGAGTCTTGTGTCTATTAACATGTGTTCTTTTTTAATTTTGGTTCATATTTCCCTAGATTTTGTTTAGTTTTTTTTTCTCTAGTTTTTTGGCTATCAGTCTTTTATAGTTTTTGATGGTCCCTTCAATATACATTTTTCTTTAAACATAAACAACTTATAATGTTCTAGAATCTCACTATTGCATCCTTCCACTACAAATACCTCAACATCCCCTCCTTCTCAAGATCTATAAAAATTTTACTTTTGGCATGGGATTGAATCCTAAATCTTATCCAAAATCTCGACTTGGAATTATAAATGATTAACTATATCAAGAAATTTTTCTATGAATAAGTCAATTCTTAATGAGATCCCTATTTACCTAATTTACATTCCCATGATTTCTAAAGGATCACAAAATGAGCTATCGGTGATCTTAAGATCCTTTTTTTCATGGAATAAATATTTACTACCTAAGGAGCTATATGAGGCATAAATTAGAAATTTGCATATTCCAAACAAAGAACATGGAGCTAAACTTCCTTGGAGAGTCTATTAGTATCCTTCATTTAAATCAAGAGAACTAATGATCTCAAAATATTTGAAAAAATATTCAACTTGTTTATCAAATCTAAAGCAATCAAGACTCAAAAATACTCATAAGCTTTCAACAAATCTCCCATCACCTGAATTCTCCTTCTCCCTGATTGAACAACCTTCAAAATGGCTTTCAATTCAAAGATATGGAAAACTAGGCACTTAGGTTTTCAAAAAGTGAAACCCTAATGAAATATTAATTATTTAATTAAAATTTAAAAGAAATGCTTTATTTTTAATTTTCACTTAAAGAAATGCACAACTCATCTTTATAATATAAAAACAAAGTCGTAATTGAAAATGCACGAGAATATTTCAATTTAAATAAATCAATTTAATTATGCAACTTAAAGTAATACTCAATAATTCAACTTCCACAATTAATTATAATATTTGGATTTAATATTTATTAAATCTCAATTATTAAATTAAGACTTGATGATTAAATTAATTATTTAAATATAGGAATTTAATTAATATTTAATTATCAAATAGCCATATATTTAATATATCAATTTTTTAACCTTATCAAAGTTGCAATTATTAACATTAATATTTACCATAAATAATCATTAAATAAAACAAGCCAAAAGCACCATTAATCCAATTGAAAACCATCTAAACAGAAAAACTAACTGAAACAGAGAAACAAAATAAATAGAAACACAAGCACAGATAGAAAGGCTCATGAATCCACATCACTTGATGGATTCTGATTGGATAGTCAGCCAGATTATTGTCCGTTTCTAGGACAAAATAAGGGTTTAGGGTAGGGATTTAGGCCTGAATATTATCTCCCCTCTCTTAGCATTAAGATATTACGATAGGGCACTCTCACTCCTGCCAATTTAGGGAAGACGTAGTCCGGTACCTGAAAACCTACCATCACAAAGATGAACATATGCATACATATAATATAACAGACAATGGTTGAGATCAGTGTATCGTGTGGATCTTGGCGAAGAAAATAACTACAACTCTATCCCATACCATACCAAACACACCAAACAATAATGTAAAACGTACAAATGATCCATGTACATATGGATATAGGGTCAGTATTGTTAAAAAATCATAATCAAAATGGCATCATAACATATACATAACCATTCTAAAATAGTCATAAATCACATGTAAATAGAACATATAACATAACTAAGAAATGGATCAATAATATAATAAAAGGAAAACATACTTATCCTCAAAACCAACTGAAATGACCAATGCAAACATGAAAAGTCCTAAAAGAGTCTGGAAACTGAAACAAAAAGGAAGACTAAGGGTTGGATATTACATCATCCTCCCCTAAAACTAGGCTTACTCCTAGAAGCTAATAACTAATCTAGTAAATAATTAAAAAGGTTTGCAATGTAGTGATACATGCCCTATTAGTTAGAATCAAAAAAGAAGGCACACCCAATCCATAAACATCAAAAGAATATACCAATCAAAAAAATCATTCATTTACACTTCAAAAAAGAACTAATGGAAGTCAACTTAACTATCCTTTCTTTAAGATATGCATAACGAATCACAAATATTAATATACCTCAAATTTCAGCATAAACAGAAAATCACCTTGATCATTTATTCATTATCTAATATTTATTAAATAAGTCTATATCTTCAATGCTTTAAAAAAATCATGAAATATATACCAACTAATGCTTAATTGTAGGAGACACCTAATCATGTTTATATCGAATAAAAATTTGAACAATTCATGAAACCAAGTACTTAATTTAGCACTCATGGAAACATATAAATTAGGTAATGCATTTCATTTCCACATACAATTACAATGAAATCTCTTTCATGTCCTCCCTTATACATACTATCAGGGGTCCACAATGAACATGATAGAAATAGTACTTATCACAAAACATGGTCAACAACACCAAACATTCAGAATAGCCACCGTAAAATTCAAAGAAAAACCAAAGTGGAAGAACTTCCAAAGTTTAATATTAAATCATAAAAGTATACAATTCCAATAATAAATCAAATATGACTAATGCCACAAACTAGAAAATGAAAAGAAATTTGGGTGATTAATCCAGTCATAAGAAAATTCAAAAGAAATTAATGTTGACCCACATACAACACAACAAGAAATCAATCAACCAAAATAAATCATCAATCTAAAACCATTTCACATAACAAGGTGACTAGGGGTAGCCACACTCAAGGGAGTAGTCACTTCATGAAATCCAAGGTACCTCACTCTAGATGCATTATAGCATGCACCCAATCACTCAAGGTGGACAATTTGTTAAATATTTCTAACATCATCTTTATGCAACTTCATTTAATTATGAATTCTACTCTGTTACTAACATTAATATTAAATCAATCCTTTGAAAAATGCTACAAATAGGTTAAAAGTCACAAGGGTTATACTATGGATGCAATGCATAATTTACTTGGGGACTTAGTTCCTTTACCCAATTGATCTATAATACTAAGGTACAATTATAAATTTGTTAATGAACTCCTCCTAATGAATGATATATATTTCAAAACTATGCACAATATTTTCAACAAACAAGAATTACTTTCCAATTTCATAATCAATCATATTCCCTCAAAGATTATTAAAAGACTCACACAATGCATTTCATATTAATCAAATAAAGTCAATTCAATAAAAGATGCAAGTCTAATAATGCACAATCAAGATCATCAAACCCATAGGGCTAAGAAAATAGGTTACTCAAGATAATTCACAAGTTACTCAAAGAGAAGGAAATCACACAACAAGGATTTTTTCAAACTAGGACTCAATCACCACAGCATATCGCATACCAAATACAACAACTATCATGCTATAACAAACGAGGCAGTCTAGTGACCACCACCAAGTCCTCATACACACAAACCACACAAGGCCAAAAGAAGCAAGCCATCTTCTCACTACCAAAAATCACTACTCTAGATGATTACAAAATTCAAAAGCAATGACAAGACTAAAGACCCTAGAGTTTCAATCATAGATCCTAGCACAATTCTAACCTTAGTGGGAAGAACCACATACATGAAAGAGATCATGAACAATGACTCTAAAGATACGAGGAGACATCTACTAACATGCACTACTAACCACCTAATTGGCATAAAATTTTCCCAGAGCTCCTAGTGTAACAACATGAGCTCTAATACAAAGCTTAATACCCCACCAGGGAACCTAGGAGAACTAACCTAAACATGCAACTAAGTTAACAGGATAATTTTTTAAAAATGTTTATAAATAATAATTTGATAATAATGCAGAAGCAACACAATGAGACAAATGACATATATATAAATACAACTCAACAAAGGTTACAAATATTGAGGGTTCCTTGATGTAGAATTACTTAAACAAACTAATCTATGAAGAATAACTATAAAGAACTAATCATAAAAGATATATCAACTGAATCCAATATACATCTCATTTAATAAGACTACATATATAACTGATACCCAAGGTATACAAAAGAATCAGCATCCACTGCACAAGTTGCAGGGTATACAATAATACATAACAATACAATACATCCTCTAAAAGGATGTCAACCCATATACAGATATGGTAAAAATATACAACTCACGAAACTGAACAAGTCTCTAGAAGAATCATAAGGTAGAAATACAACAAGGATCATCCAAGCATGAAGAAAAATGTCAGATCTCAATGGTAATAAGAATCACTGCCACCCGATCTCATGGAACCAAAGGTCCACTGCCACTATGCTAAGGAGATAACATCAGTCCCACTCACACGGGTATACAACAAGAAGGAAAAAACCAAGGTATACAAGACATCATACATAAAAGCATAGGAAGACCCTAGAAGCTTTCTGAAACACAATAAAGAAATCTACACAATACCAGAGGCAACTGACACACGTAGGATAGCCTAAGTTGTATATAGGAAGGTGTCATCATATATGTATAACCCTTAAGTTTCGTCCTAGTAGTCTCTCTAGACCCCGACACTCAAGTAACCATACATGATATTGGTGACCTCTCAAATGGACAAAGTCACTAACTATGACAGACACACACCCCTCAAGATGGAAAGCATCATCTCATCCTCCATCTTAGCCTATAATAGCGCTCAAGAATGGGTGAGGAACATATTTTATTAGTTCATTTTAAAACCCCAATTAATCATTATGTTATTACTTGTTAAGATTACTTACAACAAGTGATCTTGGTAGCCGTTTGTGGGCCTCGATGCTTATTGCAAGCCACCCCCTACTACACAGCCAGATAACCTACCCTAATGCTCCAACCAAAATAAAGTAAAACCAAAACCATAATCACCAAGGAAAATGTTGGAGCATAACAAATAAAATATCATCTTATACAAGGATCCAATCTATCCATCCCATATTGGATATCTCAATAGAACAATACAAATTCTTGTATCACATCACATGATCAATGATCATAAAAAAATCACCAGAATCTATCTCCATTTATAAAGTAACTTAATCCACAAGATAATTATTTAGAACACAGAACCACCATAACAGTAGAAACAAGGTGACCAAGATAATTAGGACTCAGCAAAAAAGTGGTCGTCACCTTTTCGTGGTTAAAATAACATAATGATTAAAGACTCAAAGAATACACAACATAAGCAACAGATGTAACACAACCACACAAGAACCAATCAAGAAATGAAAATGGTTATAAATTCCCACAATATAAACCCAAGGTGCACAAAATAAATCCATAAAATAAATCAAAATCCCTCCTAGGACATCACTCTACCCGAAGTGGAAAAAATATGCAAGTACACAAAACACAACAATAAAGAACCCACATAATTTTTTTTTATTCTTTTTTATATAGAATTTCTGAAAATGGAATACCCACTGCATGCGAATTTAAATTATTATTTTTTTTTTTTTGGAAAATATAATTTCTAAAAATAGAATACACCTTCATGTGACTTCAAAAAAGTTTTTTTTTATTGAAAATAAAATTTCTAAAAATAGAATACCATTCCATGCGAATTCAAAAAAAAAATTAAATAGAATTTCTAAAAAGATTTTTTTGTTATTTATTATTGTTATTATTATTATTATTATTTTTAAATAAAATATTATTGCATGCAAATTATAACAAGAATAATTATTTTAATATAAATAAATACTTCTTAAATAACATCCAAATAAATATATCTTATAAATAGTTGTTCTTTAAAAAACCTTATTTAATTACTTTTCATTATAAAAGAGAGAACATGCATTTATCCTCATTTTATATTTTACTATGCAATTATAGATCTAAATGCAATAATATTAAATTACTTAAATAATAAAGCATGCAATTTATCTTTCTTTTTCATATATTTCCATGCATATCTAGATATGGGGTTAGGGTAGCAACCTGGCAAAGGTATGATTATCATCTACAATTGAAGGGTTTTTACAGATCTAAATGCTAATATCCAATTTGGCAACAATAAAAAATTTCTCACAAAGGAAGACATCTTTCAGAGATCTGAAACTCTAATGACAGTTTTGAAAACTAAATCATTCCAAATGAAAACCTTGATTCCCATATTACAACCAAAGAAATTAAATGAACCCCTTAAGCCCAAAACACGGATCTGACATACAATCATGAAGAAAAAACCACACAAAATCTCCATTAACCTATTCTTCAAATTTGAAGCAAAATAAATACATAATATCAAATAAGGAAGATTCAAACACAGGATCTCAACAATCCATATGCATAAAAGACAGGGAACTAGAAAGCTGAAATTAACAAGATCAAGATCCTACCTTAGCAACTAATGAGTAGATCCACTTCAAATCCAAAGCAATCAAGAATCCAAGATACTCCTAAGCTTTCAAAAAAACTCCCATCACCTGAGTTCTCCTTCTCCCTGATTGAAAAACCTTCAAAATGGCTATCAATTCAAAGATATAGAAAACCAAGCAATTAGGTTTCCAAAAACTAAAACCCTAATGTAATATTAATTATTTAATTAAAAATTAAAAGAAATGCTTTATTTTTACTTTTCGCATAAAGAAATGCACAACTCAACTTTATAATACAAAAACAAAGTCATAATTGGAAATGCATGAAAATATTTCAATTTAAATAAATCAATTTAATCATGCAACTTAAAGTAATACTCAATAATTCAACTTGCACAATTCATTACAATATTTAAATTAAATATTTATTAAATCTCAATTATCAAATTAAGACTTAATGATTAAATTAATTAATTAAATATAGGCATTTAATTAATATTTAATTATTAAATAGCCATATATTTAATATATCAATGTTTTAAATTTATCAAAGGTGAAATTATTAGCATTAATATTTAGCATAAATAATCATTAAATAAAACAAGCCAAAAGTACCATTAATCCAACTGAAAGCCATCTAAACAGAAAAACTAACTGAAATAGAGAAACAACTAAAACAGAAACACAAGCACGCACAGAAAGGCTCATGAATCCACGTCACTTGACAGATTTAGATAGGATAGTAAGTTAAATTCTTGTCTATTTCTAGGAAAAAATAAGGGTTTAGGGTCTAGGGATTTAGGCCTGAACATTATCTCCCCTCTCTTACCATTGAGATGTTACGATAGGGCATGCTCACTCCTGCCAATTTAGGGAAGACGTAGCCCGCTGCCTACAAACCTGTCATCACAAAGATGAACATATGTATAAATATAATATAACATACAATGGTTGAGATCATTTTATCATGTGGGTCTCACCTAAGTAAGTAAATACGTCTCTATTGTTAGAAACACTGAGAGGGGGGGGTGAACCAGTGTTTGTCTATTTATTATACTTCAACAACTTAAACATAAATCAAACATACATCCAATGAAGATCAATACAAGAACACATAACACATGATATGTTTACAGGGAAACCTTGATCAAAGGAAAACCCCAGTGGGAATTAGTACCCACAAATATTGTACTAGTATAATGAACCTATTAAAGTTCATTTGCCCTATTAGGAGAAGTCTTTACAATCCAAGTACAATGACCATGTTAGGAGTTTAGACCCCATTAGGAGTCTTTAAAAAACCCTGTTAAAGGTATATGGCTCACTGTCAGAGCTCACTGCTCAATAGGATGAAGGCTACAATCCTCTGAGAGTTGATATACACTATATCAAAAGTGAACTGTTGTGATGACACTGATGTCTGATCAGTTCTGTGTATGGGCCAATGCTCTTACTCTCTTAAAGAGCTTTATCTCATGCTGACTTCATTATACTACTCTTCTATATCTCTATCATACCTTTTTTATTGACACTTGTAACATAACTTTACATTACATACTTATATGTTCATGCCCGAATAGACGCGACCCAAAACAAGACTTATAGTCAGCCTTAAAACATAATACACAATGCTTCCAAACTAATTGGCTTAAGCATGTTTAAAAAATTACTAATTACATTATTAAAAACATATAATCAAAGATGCTTGGCCTTTACACAACAAAATAATATACGCTAATCCAAAAACTTAAGTCAACTCCATGCTTTGTTTCCTGGACTGCTGGTGCACTGATGTATCTGTAACTGCTCTATACTATCATTCTGTACCATGCATGTCTGGACTTAGCATGTAAACATGTCATAGAACATATATCTAAACACGGATACTCTGATTTGATCTCTCACACGTGCACTGATGTGCTGATCGTTGTATATCTCTGTCTGCCCTGTATTCCATAATTACTCATTTATCTTCTAAGTTATCTTTGATAGAAACTTAATATGACTTTGTTGACATGATGAAAACAAAAAATAAGTCATACATCCTTAGGAAGTCAACTTTCCAACAATCTCCCCCTTTTTCATTTATGGCAACAAAGGAATGTGGCCATGTTTCTCAAAATGACTTAATCACAAAAAAAAAATTGGCTATCATAACATCTTATAATATATACATATATTGCTCCCCATTTATACACATTCTCTATTACTCCCCCTTTGACATTAATGACAAAGATGTACAAAACTTGTAAGTCTTTTGGATACTTACTCCATGTAAACATCTGGGTACACAATCTGAAGAGATTGGATCTCTTTCTACCAGAATACCTTCATTGTATCAACTGTCTAAAGATGCGCGCATAAGGAATATGTCAGCTTCTCCATTTTCATCAAATCCATGCAAGGACCTTGATCATATGTCATAATGGTGGCATCAATCTATTTGATGTTCTCATTCAGAACTGCTAGAGAGGGTGCAAGTGCATTTCTCAACTGAGTTTGTCTGACTCTTATTTTATTGATCTCCAAGTTAGCCTTTTCAATCTTGTCCAACTGACCTTGATAGACATTGTTACAGATGTTCATGTCTTTTATGGATGTCTCAACTGATTTTATAATACTTTCCACCATGATATCTACTTCTTCTATCTTCTTGATATGCTCAGAGGTGAACTTTACTCTGTCCATACAGTTTGCTATAAATTTCTTACCTTTAGTTTCCAACTCTTTCAATATAGATTGCCCAACGTTTAGAGATTTTAGGTTTAAGGTAAAATTCCTTACCAATTCATCAATCTCTCCTTTTTATACTCATCTTCTACAATTCTAGTAGCAGAGTCTACTAGATTTGTAAATTGTTCTTTGAATCTTGTTAGAATGTTGTCGATATCTTCAACTAATTTAATCTTGGCTATTTTATTGTCTACAGGTACTAAATCATTCAGAATATTAACTAACTCCAAGAAAAGAGGGTTCCTCAACCTATTTTTCTCTGGCTTTTTCCATAGCTAGAATGCTGATCTTTATTAAGTCCTCTTCTCCCCATGCATCTAGACTTGCTGAGTCAAGAGTTAACCTTGTCAACAATGAAGTAGATGGTAAACTGGATGGAGTGAATATAGTATTTTGATTGGCATCCATGCATTCACTCTTTATTGGTATCTCCTTGACTGGTGTCTCATCATCTTGAGTGTATTTCTCTTTATTCAAGTCTATTGGATCATTGGAGGGAACTTCATCTTGTTGTACAGATGTATCATCAGTGCACATCACTTCAGTGCTTACAAATTCTTTATCAACTTTGTCCATGTCATTGTCAGATGCTATCATGGATATCTTGATGTTATCAACCATTATAGTATCTTCTAATTCTTTTTCTAAATCATTAGTTATTGACACTGAGGACGCTGAAACCTGTGGACCTATCATAGGTGCATTTTGAATCACTGGTTCTGTAACCTGTTTGGGAGGAGCTGGAGTTACCTTTGTTGTAGGCACCATTGATGGATACATGTGTCTATCCATAAACACTTGTGAAAATGCCTTTTCAGTTTTTTTTCCTATCTTCTCATACTCCTTTTTCATAATATGAAGATTCCTTGTCTTGGTTCTGAGATGAGGCTTCACCAAATCTAATAGAATTGCCTTCTCATCATGTGAGAATATAGGGAGAATATTATCCAATTTTTCTTCTCTTATCCCCATATCTTCCTCAATTGCATGTCTCTTCATTATTTCTAGTAAGTTCCATAACTTATCAGGTATCACTGTTTTGAGTTCAAGAACTAACTTCTTAAACTTAATCATGTGAGAGATGATCATAGAATGTATCTCAGCTTTATCTATCTCTTGATACTTGTCATAAACCTTAGCAAGTGTGTCTAGTCTTCCTTCATTAACAATCCTGTTCTTCAAGACATTTAGACTAGGTCTGAATCCTACCTCAAGAGGAGCTTGAGTGTTCCTTGCTGTGCTTGATGTGTTCCTTGAGGATGGGTGATTTGTGGGAACTTTCTTCCTTCCTCTAGACTTCTTGCTTGGTATAGAAGGTGGAGATGAGTCTAGGTCAATGGTGGTAGAGGGCATTAAGGTGCTCTCTACTTTCTTCTTCTTTTGGATGTTATCAGTCTTCTCAAGTTCTTTGGCTATCTTGGCTTCTCTAGCTTTGTCAAGATCTTCTTGAGTGAAACCATGGGCTCTTAGAATGCTAGATGTAATCTTAGATGCCTTTCTTTTGTTATCAGCACTACATAATACAGAATCAACTGCATTAGTCTTCTCTCTGTAAGTGCCCCATCTGGGCTCATTGGGATCTTTGGGTGCACATAAAAGGACCTGTGCATATCCTTCCAATACATGTTCCTCCACTTCATATCCAAGTGGATGAATCCATTTAGTTCTAGGCTCAACTGCCTCCATGCAAGTGTAGTCAGTCTCTACCATGAAGCATATGGTTTCCTTATACTTTTCAACAATTTTATCAGGTATCCTGAACCTCTTTTGCATCTTGATTATGAAGGTTTTGATGTGCATGTCCATAGCATCATTTTCTCTACTCTCTAATGTGGCTTTTAGTGAAATTTGAGACATAGTGGGTTTTCTTCTGTCTAGGTAAAGATTGGCAACCTTACCAACAATATGGAAGTATAGATAGATGATCAAGGAGCCAGACCTGAATGTCTTGTTCTTGTCATGCTTGATAACTTGAATGTTGTCAATCAATTGAGCATGCAATATCTCACATAGATTGTACTGAGTGTTATCCTTTACCATTTTGATAGCTACTAGAACAGTTGTTGCAGAGACACTATTCAATCTACTTGCTTGCTGGAAATTGTAACCAAGGATCATAATTAGAAGCTTTATTTCTTCTTCCTTGATAGGATCAACTATCATACCGCGCCTGTCACTTCTAGATAGGCATTCTTGCTCAACCTATTTCTTGACATCCTTTCCAGTAGGAAGAACTGGTCCAGTTTTAGGAAGTCTAGTTAATTCATGAATAAGGTTTGTAGTAATACAAATGGGAACTTCACCAATCCAGTAGAGGTCATCATGAATCCTGCTCAACAAGATTTTAACCCATTCTAGTTTATAGAATTCATGCACATTCAAAAACTCAAAGATAGGGTTGTCTGTGAGGTGCGCATATTCATCCTTGAATGAATAGTCTGGTTTCATCATCGAAGCCATGAGAGTGGAAATACTATTATCTCCAATTGTTTCCTTTTTACAATAAATGTATGCGCAGATGTTTTCTACGTGAATGACACCTAACAGAATTTTGGAGAAAGCTCCTTCCAAATCATCCAGTATGGATTTAAATAGATACCTCTTAAATAGAAATCTCTTCCTCTCAGCAATGTCAAATACAACTAGAGTTTCCATACTTACTTGATGATTGATTAAATAGGGTTTCACGAAAATTTGAAACGACGTGACTGCTAGGGTTTTGTTACAACTTCTTAACCACCAAATGTGTTGTGTTTCCATGCTTTGATGCTCAGTGCTCTTGTGCTCTTTGAATTTTGTAAATGTGAAGAAGATCGAACACTAACATCTTTTTATAAAAGTTACTGCATTTAATGTTTGCAACCATATGTAGTTTTCACAGAGAGTTTCAAACTTTGTTCTGAATGCATTATAGAAAGTGCATGTATGCCTACTGCTATATCATGTGATCATAAGCATGAATCCATAGGCACATACTTAGAGGTGAGTATACCATCCTTGCAGGGGTTCTGAGCTAGAATAGCTCCCCCTAAGACCAAGAAGGTCTATTAAACCAGAAGTAGAGGATGCGTCCACTGTGAATGCATCAACCACTTTCTTCTCTGCATTTTCCTTCTTTACTTCAACCCAAATTTTTCTTGAATCTTATTTTTCTTGAGCAAACTTGACTTCTCCTTCTTCTTCAAATAGTGATTTCTTAGGATCCTCTTGTTTTTGAGTTCTGGATGTATAGAACCTTGAGATGTGTCCAGCCTTTCCACATGTATGACAAATGATAGGAGGTCTGATGTTTTTGTTCATCATGCTGCACTTATTTGTTGTGTGTCCATTGTAATTACATATCTAACATGTAATGTTCTGCAAATTCCTTTGAGGCTGATTTCTCTAATTGTGATGTGACTAATTTCTTTGATTTGTTCTGCAATGTATAGCCCTATGACCAAACTTATTATAGGAGAAAAATAACCATTGAAAGGTCTTACCTCTTTGCAATCTCTTGCCAAATGATGATGTTTATTACACGCATAACAAGTTATGTTAACTTGCTTGATTTCTCCTTTAGGTGGATCTGTTTTAAACTTTGCAACATTTTTAGCTTCTAAAGACGCTCCATGTTCTTTCTTACTTTCTTTTATTTCAACTTGTGCTACACTAAATCAAAGACCAGTAGTGTCGCCTTTTTGCTTTTGTGTATTGAGCTAAGATTGAAGTGAATCAGAACTTGAGTGGATTTTATCTATCTTATACTTTGCTTCTATTAATTCAGATTCCATCTTTTCTTTATGTTCTCTAATTCCAAGACTTTCATGTTTTCTTGCAAAAGTTCATCTTCTAGTTTTTTTCTTTCTTTGATCTTTTCTTCAATAGCAACTTGACTATCAGTTAGCTATTCATCTAGATTTTTAATTTTATCTTTTAGAGACATGTTCTGTTCATTCATCTTTTTGACCATTTTCCCTAAATCACTTGTAGAATAATCTTTCAAATCTTTCCTCAATTTCTTGATAAGCATTTGTGAGCCATCAACTTTCAGTCTAAGTTCTTCATTTTATTTTTTAGATCTGTTAAGATCTTCAAGAGCTGCTTCAAGATTCTTTTTCAAATGTTTTTCTTTTTCTGATTCCATGATCTCCTCAAGTGGTTAAACTTTCTTTTAGAGGACCAGAGCTCTGATACTAATTGTTAGAAACACTGAGAGGGGGGGGGTGAATCAGTGTTTGTCTGTTTATTATACTTTAGCAACTTAAACAAAAATCAAACATACATCCAATGAAGCTCAATACAAGAATACATAACACATGACATGTTTATGGGGAAACCTTGATTAGAGGAAAAACCCGGTGGGAATTAGTAGCCACAAATATTGTACTAGTATAATGAACCTGTTGAAGTTTCTTTGCCCTGTTAGGAGCAGTCTTTACAATCCAAGTACAATGAAACTATTAGGATTCTAGACCCTGTTAGGAGTCTTTAAAAAACCCTATTAAAGGTATATGGCTCACTACCAGAGCTCATTTCTCAATAGGATGAAGGCTACAACCTTCTGATAGTTGATCTACACTATATCAAAAGTGAACTGCTATGATGACACTGCTGTCTGATCAGTTTCGTGTTTGCGCCAATGCTCTTACTCTCTTAAAGAGATTTATCTCATGCTGACTTCATTATACTACCCTTCTATATCTCTCTCATACCTTTTTCATTAACACTTGCAACATAGATTTACATTACATACTTATAAGTTCATGCCCGAATAGACGCGACCCAAAAGAAGACTTATGGTCGACCTTAAAACATAATACACAATGCTTCCAAACTAATTGTCTTAAGCATGTTTACAATATTACTAATTACATTATTACAAAAATATAATCAAAGGTTCTTGGCCTTTAGATAACAAAATAATATACGCTGATATGAAAACCTAAGTTGGCTACATGCTCTATTTCCTGGACTACTGGTGCACTGATCTATCTATAACTTCTCTGTACTATCATTTTGTACCATGTGTGTTTTGACTTATCATTTAAACATGTCATAGAACATATATTTAAACACACATACTCTCATTTGATCTCTCGCACATGTGATGATGTGCTGATCATTGTATATCTCTGTCTGCCCTATATTCCATACTCAGTCATTTATCTTCTAAGTTCTGCCCTATATTCCATACTTAGTCATTTATCTTCTAAGTTATCTTTGACAGAAACTTAATATGACTTTGTTACCATGATGACAACACAAAATAAGTCATGCATCCTTAGAAAGTCAACTTTCCAACATCTATCTCATACCATACCAAACACACCAAACAACAATGTAAAACATACAAATGATCCATGTGCATACGTATATAGGGTCAGTATTGTTAGAAAACCATAATAAAAAAGACATCATAACATATACATAACCATTCTAAAATAGCCATAAATAAAATGTAAATAGAAGATATAACATAACTAAGCAATGGATCAATAATATAATGAAAAAAAAAACATGAATATCCTCAAAACCAACTGAAATAACCAATGCAAACATGAAAAGGCCTTAAAAATTCTGGAAACTAAAATAGAAAGATAGAATAAGGGGTGGATATTACATCCTCCTCCCCTAAAACTAGGCTTACTCCTAGAAGCCAATAAATAATCTAGTAAAGATTTAAAAATGTTTGCACTGTAGTGATACATCCCCTATTAGTTAGGATCAAACATGAAGGCACACCCAACCCATAAACACCAAAATAATATACCAATCACAAAAGTCACAAATTTACACTTCAAAAAGGAACTAATGGAACTAATGGAAGTCAACTTAACTATCCTTTCTTTAAAATATCCATAACGAATCATGAAGAGTAATATAACTCAGATTCAAGCATAAACCTAATATTACCTTGATAATTTATTTATCATCTAATATTTCTTAAATAAGTCTATATCTTCAATGCTTTAAAAAATCATGAAATACATACATACTAAATCTTAATTGTAGGAGACACATAATCATGTTTATATCGAATAAAAATTTGAACAGTTCATGCAACCTTACTTAATGTAGCACTCACACAAACATATAAATTACATAATGCACATACAAATACAGTGAAATCTTTGTGGTGTCTTCCCTTATACATACTATCAAGGGTCCACAATGAACATGATAGAAATAGTACTTATCACAAAACATGGTCAAAACACTAAATATTTAGAATAGGCACCATAAAATTCAAAGAAAAACCCAAGTGGAAGAACTTCCAAAGTTTAACATTAAATCATAAAAGTATATAATTCCAACAATAAATCAAATATGACTAATGCAACAAACTAGACAATGAAAATATGTTTGGGTGACTAATCCAGTCATAAGAAAATTCAAAATAAATTAATGTTGACCCACATACAACGCAACAAGATATCAATTAACCAAAATAAATTATCAATCTAAAAGCATTTCACATAACAAGGTGACTAGGGGTAGCCACACTCAAGGGAGTATTCGCTTCACGACATCCAAGGTACCTCACTCTAGATGTGTTAGAGTATGCACCCAATCACTCAAGGTAGACAATTTGTTATATTTCTATCATCTTTATGCAACATCATGCAATTATGAATTCTACTCTGTTACTAACATTAATATTAAATCAATCCTTTGCAAAATGCTACAAATAGGTTAAAAGTTACAAGGGTTCCACTATGGATGCAATGCATAATTTACTTGGGGACTTAGTTCCTTTACCCAATTGATCTATAATAATAAGGTACAATTCTAAATTTGTTAATGTACTCCTCCTAATGAATGATATATATTTTCAAACTATGTACAATATTTTCAACAAACAAGAATTACTTTCCAATTTCATAATCAATCATATCCCCTTAGATCTGATTACAACACTCACATAATACATTTCATATTAGTCAAATAAAGTCAATTCAATACAACATGCAAATCCAATAATGCACAATCAAGATCATCACACGCATAGGGCTAAGAAAATAGGTTACTCAAGAGAAATCACAAGTTATTCAAAGAGAAGGAAAACACGCAACAATGAGTTTTTCAAACTAGGACTCAATCACCATAGAATATCACATACAACATATCACAATTGTCATGCTCTAACAGACAAGGAAGACTAGTGACCATCACCAAGTCCTCATGCACACAAACCACACAAGGCCAAAATAAGAAATCCATTTTCTCACTATCAAAAAGCACTCCTCTAGATGACTACAAACTTTAGAAGCAACGACAAGACTAAAGACCCTAGAGTTTCAATCATAGGTCCTAGCACAATTTTAGCCTCTGTAGATATTCACCTATAACAACCAAGACTAAACATCACTCCCAAAACAAGTGGGAAGAAAAACATACATGAAAGATATCATGAATAATGACTCTAAAGATACAAGGAAATGTGTGCTAACATGCACTACTAACCACCTAATGGGCATACAATTTTCCTAGAGCTCCCAGTCTAGCAACATGGGCTCTGATACCAAGTGTAATGGACCGCCAGGGAACCCAAGAGAACTAACCTAAACATGCAACTAAGTTAACAAGATAATGTTTTTTAAATGTTTACAAACAATAATGATAACAACGCAGAATTAACACAATGAGACAAATGACATATACATAAATACAACTCAACAAAGGTTACAAATCTTGAGGGTTCCTTGATGTAGAATTACTTAAGAAAAGTAATCTATGAAGAACAACTATAAAGAACTAATCATAAAATATATATCAACTAAATCCAACATACATCTCATATAATAAGACCATATATACAATTGATACCCAAGGTAAACAAAAGAATCAGCATTCACTGCACAAATCGCAGGGTATACAATAATACTTAACAATAAAATACATCCTTTGAAAGTATGTCAACCCATATACAAATATGGTACAAATATACAACTCACAAAATTGAACAAGTCTCCGGAAGAATCAGAAGGTGGAACTACAACAAGGACCATCCAAGCATGAAGAAGAATGTCAAATCTCAATGGTAATATAAGAATCACTACCACCCGACCTCATAGTTTAACCAAAGGTCCACTCTCACCATGCTGAGGGGATAATATTAGGCCCACTCACACAGGTATATACAATAAGAAGGAAACAACCAAGGTATACAAGACATCATACATAAAAGCACATGGAAGATCCTAGAAGCTTTTTGAAACACAATAAAGAAATCTACACAATACCAGAGGCAACCAACACATGTAGGATAACCTAAGCTATATATAGGAAGGTGTTATCATATACGTCTAACCCTTAAGTTTCATCCTGGTAGTCTCTCTGGACCCTGGCACTCAAGTGACCATACATGGTATCAATGACCTCTCAAATAGATAAATTCACTAACTATGCCAGACACACACCCCTCAAGGCGGAAAGAATAATCTCATCCTCCATCTTAGCCTATAATAGCGCTCAAGTATGGGTGAGGAACATATCTTATTAGTTCATTTTAAAACCTCAATTAATCATTATGTTATCACTTTTTAAGATTACTTACAATAAGTGATCCTGGCAGCCACTTGCAGGCCCCGACACTTATTGCAAGCCACCCCTACTACACAGCTTGATATCCTACCCTAATGCTCCAACCAAAAGAAAGTAAAACCAAAACCATAAAGACTTCTCATAAATCATAAATTAAGATAATCACCAAGGAAAATGTTGGAGCATAATAAATAACATATCATCCTATACAAGGATCCAAATTGTCCATCCCATACTAGACATCTCAACTAAACAACTCAAATTTTCATATCACATCACAAGATCAAGGATCATCAAAACCTCACAAGAATCTCTCTCCATGCATGAAGTAACTTAATCCACAAGATAAGCATTCAAAAAATAGAACGATCGTAGCAGTAGAAACAAGGTGACCAAGATAATTACGACTTAACACAAAAGTGTCATCATCTTTTCGTGGTTAAAATAGCATAATGATCGGAGACTTAGAGAACACACAACATAAGCAACAGATGTAACACAATCATACAAGAACCAATCAGGACATGAAAATGGTTATAAATTCCTATAATATAAACCCAAGGTGCACAAAAATAAATCCATAAAATAAGTCAAGTCATAGAAGACCAAATCCCTTCTAGGGCATCACTCTACCAGAAGTGGAAAAAATATGCAAGTACACAAAACACAACAATAAAGCACCCACATAATTTAATTTAATTTTTTTTTTAAACAGAATTTCTAAAAATAGAATAGCCACTGCATGCGAATTCAAAAAAAAAAATAAATAAATAAAATATAATTTCTATAAAATAGAATACCGCTCCATGCGAATTAAAAAAAAAATTGAAATTTTTTTTTTAAAAACAGAATACCACTCCACGCGAATTCAAATTTTATTTTTTTTTAAAATAAACTTTCTTAAAAGATTTTTTTTTAATTATTTTTTATTTTTTAAATAGAACACTATTGCATGCAAATTCAAACAATAATAATTGTTTTAATACAAATAAATAAATCCTTCTTAAATAAAATGCAAATTAATATATCCTATAAATACTTATTCTTTAAAAAATCTTATTTAATTAATTTTCATAATAAAAGAGAGAATGTGCATTTATCCTCATTTTAAATTTTACTATGCAATTATAGATCTACATGCAATAATATTAAATTACTTAAATAATAAAGCATGCAATTTATCTCTCTTTTTCATATATTTCTATGCATATCTAGATCTGGGGTTAGGACAAGAACCTGGCAAAGGTATGATTCTCATTTACAGGTGAAGGATTTTTACAGATCTGAAAGATAATATCTAATTTGGCAACAATATCAAATTTCTCACAAAGGAAGACATCTTTCACAGATCTGAAACTCTAATGATAGTTTTGAAAATGAAAACATTCCAAATGAAAACCCTGATGTCCATATTACAACCAAAGAAATTAAATGAACCCCTTAAGCCTGAAACACATATCTAACATACAATCATGAAGGAAAAACCACACAGAGCTCCAATAACCTATTCTTCAAATTTGAAGCAATATAAACACATACTATCAAACAAGGAAGATTGAAACATAGGATTTCAGTAATCCAGGTGCATAGAAGACAGGGATCTGGAAAGCTAAAATTAACAAGATCAAGATCCTACCTTAGTAACTGATGAGAAGATCCAATTCAAATCCAAAGAAATCAAGAATCCAAAATACTCCTAAGCTTTCAACAAATCTCTCATCGCTTGAATCCTCCTTCTCCCAGATTGAACAACCTTCAAAATGGCTTTTAATTCAAAGATATAGAAAACTAGGCAATTAGGTTTTCAAAAAGTGAAACCCTAATGGAATATTAATCATTTAATTAAAAATTCAAATAAATAATTTATTTTTAATTTTCACTTAAATCAATGCACAACTCAACTTTATAATATAAAAATAAAGTCATAATTAAAAATGCATGAGAATATTTCAATTTAAATAAATCAATTTAATCATGCAACTTAAAGTAATACTCAATAATTCAACTTGTAATATTAATTACAGTATTTGGATTTAATATTTATTAAATCTTAACTATTAAATTAAGACTTAACGATTAAATTAGTTAATTAAATATAGGCATTTAATTAATATTTAGTTATTAAATAGCCATATATTTAATATATCATTGTTTTAACCTTATCAAAGGTACAATTATTAACATTAATATTTACCATAAATAATCATTAAATAAAACAAGCCAAAAGCACCATTAATCCAGCTGACAACCATCTAAACATAAAAACTAACTGAAACATAAACACAAGCACACACAGAAAGGCTCACGAATCCACATCACTTAACGGATTCAGATAGGAAAGTCAATTAGATTCTTGTCTATTTCTAAGACAAAATAAGGGTTTAGGGTAGGGATTTAGGCATGAATATTATCTCCCATCTCTTACCATTGAGATATTACGATAGGGCACACTCACTCCTGCCAATTCAGGGAAGACGTAGCCTAGTACCTGCAAACCTATAATCACAAAGATGAACATATGCATACATATAATATAACAGACAATGGTTGAGATCATTTTATCGTGTGGATCTTGCCGAAGAAAGTAACTACAACTCTGTCTCATACCATAACAAACACACCAAACAACAATGTAAAACATACAAATGATCCATGTATATACAGATATAGGGTCAGTATTATTAGAAAACCATAATAAAAAAGACATCATAACATATACATAACCATTCTGAAATAGTCATAAATCACATGTAAATAGAATATACAACATAATTAAGCAATTGATCAATAATATAATGAAATGTAAAACATGAATATCCTTGAAACCAACTGAAATAACCAATACAAATATGAAAAGGCCTAAAAGAGTCCAGAAATTGAAACCAAAAGGAAGACTAAGGGGTGGATATTACATGACTGTAGGAGTAATGGTATTATAGTTATGGGAATGGGAGCACCTTCCCATCAGCAAGTCAATTATAGATGACCTTAGATGGGATTGTTATCCTTTTGTTTACAGATACTTAGGTTTTATTATAAAATCCCACTTGGAGAAGACTTATTACTAGAGGTGTTAGCTCGACGATCTCAATGTAGTGACCTAAATATCATATCAAGATACAGAGGTCTGGGGAGATGAGAGGTCTCGTAGGTGACACCTATTTGTTTCACATCCATTGATTAGGAGGACCTGCTCCATTATTGAGCATTATTTTGTCTCCTGGATATTGAGGCAGTATGGATGGTCTCAGAGGATATCGCAGGAGTTTACTGCATATGCTCATTTTGTTCATGGGTGAAAAGGATGGGATCCTAGGTTATCTCCCTTTCTTTCATTATAGATCATGTAGTTGTGGTGGGAAGCCTGCGATTACTTTATGATGTGGTAGATGCAGGGGTCATGCCAGAGTATAGGGATTACTTTTCCCAGCATACATTCCCTAGGTTTACTAATTCAGTTGAGAGAGTATCATAGCTCAATGAGGAGGATGTCCATCCATGAGATCAGAGAGCTACAAGCATAGGAAAGAGGGCCCTAATATCGAGGAGAGCTAGGGAGATCTTGTTGCTAGCTCAAGTAGGACACCACCAATGGGAGAGCAACGCTAGCGTGGGGAGGGTGGGACCTTAGGTTGAGTTGGGAGATGAGGTACACACCATAGGGTCTATATTTTTGATGATGCAGCTGAGCAGGTCTAGCGTGATATGATTTGTACTTTGACAGGGCGATTCCAAGAGCTATAGACATAGCTAGCAGTGTCATAGGCACTGTTATTCGAGTGAGACCACACAATTTAGGATAGATACCAATGCAATCAAGGACTGATTATAACCCAAGATCAAATTCTACATACTATAACTTACCAGTGGGGTAGAGCTCCTTACTATTATGCTTTATATATCACAGTTGTTCCTGAGGTGAACAGGTTATCTACGTACTCACAATTTGCTACCAAATCTGAAGGATTTATCACTTCACCTCTTGCTAGAGTTGAT